>OY540804.1:30482845-31082117 GCA_961205885.1 Ptychoptera albimana | reverse complement strand
AAACAAAAATATATTATTTTAATTAACACCCTGGATTCTCAAAAACTCATTTTATTTTTTTTATTTCTTATTTTCTACGCACATTTTATGTTTTTTTTTTTTTTCTTGGTCTCACACTCTCTCCGTTTATCTTTAGTTCATTAATATTTGTTACGAATTATTTTTTTTGTTTTTTGTTTTACACAATTCTATGTTTTGATTTAATTTTTGCTTTAATTCATTTAATTAATTCAATAGCACACAAAATAACCAAAAAGAAAAAAAAAAAACAAAACAAAAAAAAAACTTTAAGAACGATTAAAACAGAATTTTTATTTATTTTTTTTTTATATAAAATTCCGTTCACGAAAAAACAAAACAAAATCAAAATTAAAGATTTACTTAGATGAAGAAATGCTTCTTTAACCGTTCCAAGTTTAAAAGAGACTGAATACGTTTCGTAGTTTTTGTAAATTTTGTTATTTTTATTTTTATTTTTTTTTTCACCACATTTTTATTTTATATAAATTTGTATTGGTGTCAAATAAAAAATAAGAAAAAAAAAATATATTAAATTAAACAAAAATTAAATTTAAATTTAATGAAAAGAAAGAAAGAAAAAAAAAACTTTAATACGTTTTCAATACACTCAGTGTTGCCGTTGTCATAATTTATTTATTTATTATGTATAATCGTATTGAACATTATCATTATTTTGTTGTTGTTTTAATTACATGCTTCAAAAGACAAAAAAAAAATTTACACACAATATGTTGACATAAATGTTAAAAATTTAATTAAAAAAAAAAAAAAAAAAAAAAATTCAATTCAATTTCGATACGATAGAATAAAATTTAATTCAAAACCAACTACTACTACTATTATTAAACAAAAACCAAAATATCCCACTTCGTGCATTTTTATGTCTTAGCATACATATGCGCAATCAAAACTTTTTTTTTATCAATAATTTTGTTTTTGTTGTTGTTGTTTTTCTGTTTTTTTTTTTTTTTATAATTATGTTGGATGAATGAGTAGAATTGAGAGTGAACGTGAATAAAATAAAAAAAAATAATAATAATAATTCCAATGAATACAACAGCAAGCAAACTCCATGTACTTTTGTTTTTGGAATAATTTTTTTATTTATTTTTATAACCTGAAAATAACAAAAAAAAAAAATTTATATATTTATTTCCTTCGATAGTATTGGTTAATTATTATTTCGTTTTCTTTTTAAATAAAGTTGTTTTTTTTTTTTTTTTTTTTATTTTCCTCTCTTATTTATTTTCTGTTATCATCCTCATGGCAACGCATATTTATGTAGCCAAGCAAAATAAACAACAAAACAAAAACAACATTAAACTGGCTAGAGAACAAAAAAAAAATCTTTACACAAATGTTGAAATAATTTTTTATTTTTAATGTTAAACAAATACCACTAGCGATTTAAATTGAATAATTTAATCGAAAACCAATTACCCCGATTTTAACCGAAGCAATTGTTAGCTTTTGTATGTTATTACTTGCGCAATGCAAGTCATTTTTATCATAAACAAGAAAAAACCAACTGCAGTTTGTCTGTAGTTAGTCTGCTTAATGTACGCATGTTTGCTTGTTACTTAATAATACATAAAAAAAAAAAAATTACACCTGTCTGTTAAGGAATGCGCATTGTAAACTTTTTTTTTTTTTTTTGTTATTAAATATTATGACTTGGTGTAAATAAAAATAAAAATAAAAAAATGCATTTCGAAAATCAATCAGGCAATAAAAATTTCAAAATTTAATTTTTTAACCGTACATTAAATAAAATAAAAAAAAAAATTTAATCAAAAACTTTTTTTTAATTTAGTTTAACAGAAATAAACAAAACAAAAAAAAATTAAGCAACATATTCGGCTGTATTTTTCCTTCTATTTCTTCTTCTTCCTTTTTTTTTTCTTTTATTTAAAATAAATAACAGAAAATGAATAAAATAATTTAAAAATAAAGAGAAAAAAAAAATGTCATAAATATGTGTCTAGATTAATAAATGACTTAAATAAAAATCGCATCACATTAAAAAGCAAACAAACAAACAAACAGTTTTTCGTATGTTTAATACATTTAACCAAACTGGTATAATAATAAACAATATCAACAACAAATAAGTATATAAATAAATAAATAAATAAATAAAATTGTATATAAACGAGACAAGAATAGCGACCAACATATATATATATATATATCGAATATTTACACTCAAAATAAATATAAAATGATATAATAAAGTCTGATTGTTATTTTGGTTGCATACTAGGTTGAATTTGTGAAAAAAAAAAATAAATTAAATTAAAACAATAAAAAGAAATCAAACTGTAAATAGTGGAAATTCTTTGTAATAATTAATTAATTATAACGAAAAAAAAAAAAAAAAATGTCCATTGATTAAATTTTCAATTTTTTTTTTGAATTGATTGTGGACACAAACCAATCTGTTTATCACAATCATAAACCGATATTCAACCTTGTGATGAAAAGAATTCATTATAATTAAATTATTCAATAAAAACATGACAAGACATGACGATGTGTTTGTTTGTTTGTTTGTTTTTCTATTAATTACAAAGAAAAAAATATCTGTTAATTAAACATAATCAAAGTAGCAAAAAAAAAAAAAAAAAAAAAACAGACTAATTCGCTGATTAAAATCCGTTCCAAAGACAAAAAAAAAAAAAAAACAATTAATTAAACGCGATGCTAAAGAACAAAAAAAATTCCATCAATTCCAGTTTAAACTGCATGTGAAAAAAAAAAATACAAAAAGAATGTAATAAAAATAAATTAATTTAATTAAAAAACCACTTTTTTTTTTTTTTGTGTGTTATGTGCTTTGCTTTTGGTTTTGTATAACAAAACAAAACCAAATAAAAAGCTTAAACGTTGTCATCAACGCCATCATGATCGTCATCATCCTAGCCGTTGCCGTTGTCGTCAAGAATAAAATAAAGCGAATAAACAAGAACAAAACATAAATATCGCGGTTATATATGTTCACAATTAATTCATTAAATAATATAATCACGTTTTTTTTTGTTAATAAAAGTATTTCGTATTTGATATGTTTTTCGTTTTATATAATGAAAAACAAAGAAGAAAAAAACTGTTTCTGCGTACATAAAAAAAAAAAAAAAAAAAACGGCAACAAAATTATTGGGTGGAAATCTTTACTAATCATCATCATATTTCTTCTCTTGTAGTAATAATTCTACCATAAATATCGATTTTTAAATTTTTATTTTTATAAAACATAAATAAGAAATTATGCTACTAGCATAAATAATAATAATAATAAAAAAAAAAAAACGGAAAAATCAATTTTTATTGTTGTGAAGAATATTTGGGAAATAGGAGTCAAGAGGTCAAACGCATGTGCAATTGCAGTATACCACCAGCAGTATAGCAGTTGTGAATATTAACAATAAAAAAAAAAAAACGTCTGTAATACATTAATTAAATTAAAGAAAATTCATTACAACTACATTAATAATAAAATTAAATTATTTAAATAATGTAATTAAATATGTATTAATTTTTTGATTTTGAAATTAAATTAAATAAAACTAACTCTATACTGGTATACAAATAAGAATAATTAAAAAAAAAAAAATGTTTTATCACAAATATTGCAATTTTTTTTTTTTCATAAATTTGTAATAAAAGCAACACAAACACAATCAAATAAATGAGAGTAAATATAAAGTAGAAAAATAAAGAAATAAATAAATATTTGCATCTGTAACAATAATGACTTTGATAATAATAATAATAATAATAATAATAATAATAATAATAATAAAAACAACAAAAATATATAATTTATTTGAATGTCTAGTCGTTTGTCATTTAGTTTATTTTTAAATAAAAAAATTAGAGAAGAAAAAACAAAGCGAAAACGTTGTTAAACAGAGCTAAAAGAGACTAGATAATAATTTTTTTTTTTTTCCTTGGTTTTGCTTTTGCTGTTTATCGAAATGGTGTCGTGTCGTCATTATTTTTGTAAATCTGTAAATAGGGATAACAGAAAAATAATATATGTAATATAAAGTAAATGTAAATAATTTAATTACATAATGTAATAAGAAAAGAATAACGAAAGTGACATTGTTTTGTTACAATGTTAGTAATTAAAAAAACATACTGGAATAAAATGGTCAGCAAACAAAAAAAATTAATAATTAGAAATAGTTAATGTTTAAACCATTAGGGAAATTTATTTTAGCCTATATACCCTATTCATAAACCGGTATCGTAAAAAGCACCCTGTTTTAGTTGTTAAAGGCACTAATGTAGAATTTACTTTGCGATTTATTTCTTTCTTTCTTTCTTTCTTGTTTCCTCTCATCTATTTTATTTATTTTTATTTTTAACACTAAAATAACTAATTTTTTTTTTTTTTGTCATTTTTCTTATTTTAACAATAAATAAATAAATAAATAAACGTTTACAACTACACATTTGAAATTTTATTACTGTGTCATGTTATTCAACTTTATGTTTCTAATTATTTTGTTTTTTTTTTCATTTTTCATTTTTCTCTCTCTCTCTTCTATTTAGTATAATAATAAAACTAGCAATAATAATAATTATTATTATAATAATAATAAATAATAAAATAGCAACAATTACTAATAACATGTAATTCAACAAGAACAACAATAGTAATAAATAAATAGATAAAGAAGCATCCAGTAGTAGGCATCATCATGAAAATTCATCACAAAGAAATAATTAAAGAAAATTAATGAATCAAAAAAAAAAAAAAAAAATAATAATAATAATAAAAGAAATAACGAAAAGAAACACACACACACACACACAAGAAAAAAAAGTTTTTAAATTGATTTATTAAATACAAGAAATTGTATAAAAGAATTACATTAATTGACCTAATTTTTCTTTTTAACTTTTCCTTTTCAAAATAAAATGCAGTAATACGAGTTTATTATTTTTATTATTATTATTATTATTAATATTATTATTATTATTAATTCTCACTCGTTATTCTCTCGCGTTTTATTTCATTTTATTAAAAGTTTAAAAAAAAAAAAAAAAGGTTTTTATTTTTTCGTGTTTATTTTTTATGAGTGAGAGTATTTTTAGATTTTTAGATTTTTCTTTTCTTTTACTACATATATTGCGTTAATGAAACGAGCTCAACTTTAGCTTAGAGCAACAAACTAAAAATTAAGAATTAAGAATGAAAATACATTGTAATAGGCAAATAGGTTTATAATTTTTGTAAATTAAATGTTTTGTGTCATGATAAATGTATAAATGTGTACTAGAGTTGTGTTGTGTTGTGTTGATTAAGCAAATGAGGTCGCATTTAATTTAATTTTCTATCTATTTCTTTATATATATGAAAAAAAAAAAATAAAAAATTATTATCTATTAGTTTTGTTGCTTCTACATCTTATTGCAAAAGGTTTCAAACCTTTTCTTCTTTTTTTTTGTTTTCAAAGATTAATTCTAAATTATGCAACAAAAACGTATATAGAATAAAATGTAACATTAGTTGGTTAGTTTCTTTGATAACAAAAAGAAAAATTGTTTTTCCAACATCTGCATTACGTTCTACTAACATTAATTGTGTAAAATTTTATAAAATGACAATTTTTTTTTGATTTTATTATTAATAAAACACTGGAGGCAATAAACTTAATTTTTTTCTTTCTTTTTGTTCCTATTCAATTAATTTTAATTAGGTAAGAAAACAAATAAATAAAAGTGAAAATTATCGGTTCTTGTATATGCTGTATTACGTAGTGTAATTAGTAATGTTTTATGTCGCAATTATAGTTCGTTTGTTATGTGTCGTGGATAAAATCACAGATATGTGAAACTGGTATAATAATTGTAATTCACGTACAAGTATATCAGGTATAATAATTTTCTATCATATTACATGGCTTGATTACAGATAATAAATAATAATGTTATAAAAAAAAAAGGAAGAAAAAAATCTTTAATAATAATAAATAAAAAAGAAATTATCAAAATATTGAATGTCGGTCAATTTATTTATTTATTTTGTTATAAGAGAAAGTAAATACTTTTACTCTTTTTTTTCATTCAATTTCGATTCTCCCATCATTAAAAGTTATGTTAGAAGATTTGTAACCAAAATTAAAATAAAAATAAAAATATGAAAAAGAAGAAAAACACAAAAAAAAAAAATTACATTTTTTATTTTATTTTTATTTATTTAAATTACTTTCTTTAAAATTAAATAAAAAAAAAAAAATAAATAAAGCTAACAAACAAAAGACTTATTTGTTGGGCTGTTTATGTATATAAATTATTTATTTCGTTGCCTTACTTTGTCGTTGTTTAAATTTGGCAAAAAAAAAGAAGCATAAAACCCAAGAAACGAAGAGAAGAAAAAAAAAGCCAAAAAAGAAAAATTAAATAAATAAATTAAAGAAACCAAGTGAAAAAAAAAAAAAAATGAAAAACAAAAAAAAGAGAAAGTAGTTAAATTTAATTTCGATGTCTTTTCGGTGATTTTTTTTTTTTTTTTTTTTGTATACATGTTAAATAAGAACTGGCCAAGTCATTTTAAGAATTAATAAATAAATAAAATAAATAATAAGTCGATTAATAATATGAGAAATAAAAGAACAAAAATATGGTTTGACATATAAACAGGCCAGTTCGTGTTAAAATAAATCACACGAATTCTGTGTGCTCTGTTGCATAATCACTAAAACACGAATAGGAAACAATTCGTCGTGATGTGCAGAAATAATTACCCATAAAACCTGCAGCATATTCAGTTTAATTTCAAATAAAAAGAAGAAGAAAATATATAAAATCGCCATAAATATATCTGCCCAAATATTTCAAACCGTCTAACACAAACCACATAAAAGTCTCGCATGTAATGAGAACTAATCTTTAATTTATTGCCGATAAACTGAACGATGACAACTTTTCAAATAAAACACAACAAAAACGAAAATGAAAAATTGCATTCAACAGGCACTGGACTCTGATACTGCTGCTGCTGCTAATAAAGAAAAGGAAAGAAAAGAAAAATCAATTTTATATTATTTTTAACTGGAATTCGGTTAAATATATAAAAAAAGGCATCATTTTACACGGTGATTATGAAGTCTGTGAAGAATTTCGTCGAAAAATTGAAATGAAATTAATTTAATAATGTCGGTACGCTGCGGTTCAGTGATTAAGAAACTGCGGGCTCACGTACAGCAGTATCCAGTGACTTTGGATTTTATTATAAAGGGCACCATTTTAATTAGTCATTATTATTCACAAAATAAAGGACGATAATGGCGAGTAAATATATAAATATATATATAAAAAAAAAAGAATGAAACGAAAAAAGCGTGAGCAATGTGCGGTCATAAATTTAAAAATTATTCTGGAAATTATTCTTCATTTAAAGAAAAAAAAAAGAAAAAAAAGGGATCCGAACACAACAATTCAAAACCAAAAAATCCCATCCCACTGCGTATATAAAACGAAAATATTAAAATAAAAAAAAAACTTTTTAAATTAATTTCAACAAACAAATTGATTTATTGAATAAAAATAATTTTTTTTATTTGCATTTTTATAATGTTTCTGCTTTAACACCAATAAATAAATAAATTTCAGATTGTATACACAACACACAACACAGATTATTATTATTATTTAAAATTTAAAGTTAATAAAAAATGCAAATAAGCGATAAAAAAAAAAAAAAAAGAAAAAAAAAGTCCCTGATCCTATATAAATAATTATTAGGGTTTTGACATTTTTTTTTTATTCTTTTCTGTTAAAGATTATTGAAAATTATTCATAAATGAAATCAACAGAGAAGAGCAAGCAATATGGAAAAATATTATTATGTTTTTTTTTTTTTTTTTATCTTAAATTTATTTATTTAGTTTATCTCTGCTTTAGTTAATTTTTTTTTTATTATTTTTATTTTAATATATGCGCTAGTTGTTGATGCTGATGCTGATGTTGATGCTGCTGCTGCAACGGATATACAAACACACATATGTATATAAATAGAGAGAGAGATGAATTTTTTTTTTAATACAAATATAAATCTTGCTGTAAAAAATGTTTTTTTTTTTTTTTTTTGTTTTTTTAGAGATAAGAAATATTTTTTCACAAAATTTCCCAAAATGTAATCAATTGCAATTAGCATAACAGTTATAAAAAAAAAAATTAAAAATATTTTTAACTAAAAATCAGTGCTTTCATCTGTGTATTTCTGTAAAAAAAAAAAATTCTAAATTATTTATTTTAATTGCATTAGCCACAGTGAAACAGCTTTTACTTTAATTTTAAATGTAGAAATAATTTTTTGTAGTTGACAGCAGTAAAATTGCCTTATTATTATTATTATTATTATTACAAAGCGTTGACCACCTAACTAAGTACTTAATAGCACGCAATATTGCTTAACGTACACACTGCTGTATAAACGTGAACAAGAGATTTGTTTACTTAATTTCTTACATCATTTTCGAGCCGGCTTTCGAGATGACTTTATTCAATGTAATTTCAAAATACAGAAGAAAAAAAATGTTTAATTAATTAAACATAAATCATAACGTAACAAGAAATATAATTTGACACATTCAACATTTAAATTTCTTCTCTCTTTAAAAAGAAATTATATTAAAAAGAAAAAATTAAAAATTTTAAATCAACAATTAATGGGTCATTGATCAATATAAATAATTAAAAAAAATAAAAATTATTTATTGATATTACACAAGTGAAAAATGAAATAAAATTTATTTATTTATTAAATCTGATAAAAAGAATTAAATTTAATATCATGTAAACTAAATAAATAAATATTAAATAATAATAAATAACATTTCATCATAATTTGTCGTTTATTTTGAATGTGAGAATAAATAAAATAAAATAATTTAATCATTATTGCCCAAGATATTCATAATTTTTTTTTTTTAATTGAAACGAAAATGCAACGACAGAAAAAAAGAATTAAAAATAAAATGGCGTTTAAACGTTCGAAAATTTGAATTAAAAACATAAAAAAATGAAGAAAAAACAAAGGACAAAAGCTTCGCTTTTGTTTTTTCTTTTAATTTTGATATTTTTTCGTTCCATTTTAACGCAAAATCAAAATGCAACATTGTATCGTTGGTAGAAAAGTATTTTGGAGGTTAAATAACTATAAATACCGAAACACAAAAAAAACAAAAGTAAGAAAGAAAAATGCAAAAATTTGCTATGTCAGACAGTGTAAACGTTTATTAAGAAAAAAAAGACAAAAATAATTACAGTGAGGATACGACAAAACTCCACGATAAATAACGTAATTTGGTTAAATTAAAAAAAAAAAAATAACAAAAACGAAACGAAACGAAACAAAACTTGATCCACATGTTTAAATGATGCAAAACGAAAAGCAACTTATTTAAGAAAAATGCCAATAACCAAAAAACCAATACACTATTATTATTATTATTATTATGATTATAATTTTTATTAGTTTGTTGATATTTAATTTGAAGTAGCAGCAACAACAACATCAACAACAATAACAACAATAACAACATCAGACCAAAAAATTAAAGAAAGAAAAGCAAAAAAAAAAATTCTAATCACGTTTTCATTAGAAGAAGTAAAAAAAAAACCATCAGCGGCCGCAAACAACAACAGCAAAGTCCAAAGCAAAACACATAATTTTTATCCAATCAGAATAAATATGTAGAAAAAAAAAAAAAAGAAACAAACAAAAAAAATTAATTTACCTTTTGCTGAGAGATTTTTTTTTTTTTCGTTTTTGGTATTTTTAATTCAAGTCCTGTCCTGTTGTTGTTTTTTTTTTTTTATTTATTTTTGCAGCAGCAGCAAAAACAAATTAGAATTGCAACAGAAAATGAACAACAAAAATTCCTGGAAATTAAACGAAAATAATAATGTGTGGAGTTTTTTTTTTTTTTTTTTTTTAAAGATTTATTTTTGTATTATTTTTGCTTTAATTTTTATATTATTATTATAATTAATAAATGAAAAACCGATAGAAAATTGGTAAAATGCGATTACGTAAATGAAGTAAATTTTAATTTTTTAGGTTGAAGGATGAACTATTTTTTTTTGGGTTTTTATTTTATTACACAACCAATTAGTAATAAATTAGAAAAAAAAAAACAAAACTAAACTAAACAATGGGAAGAAAAAAAAGCTTAAAAAAAATATAAGAAAAAAGAAAAGAAAAGAAAGAAAGTTCATTAAATTTCTAAAAAAAAAAAAAACTCCACGAATATTTCCTCAATTAAAATAATTTTTTTTTTTTGTAAATTAATATTTAAAACAACAACAACAACAACAACAGCAGCATATTACGTGTTTATAAATTCAAAATACTTCAATGTTTAAATAAAATAAAATTAAATTCAATTCAATTAAATTAAATAAAACGAAAGAAATTAAAAATACGTGAAAATATTCTATTAGGCGCTAACGAAAACACAGTAGTTGTAACAGGAAAAATAATATTTTTTTTCTTTTTTTCCTACCAAAGACACAAATAAATAAATAAATAAAAAATAAAAAAAAAAACATTTGTCTACACGAATTAATTATAAATTGTTTTTAATAAAACATGATAACCATATGCAGTTTATGGTTTGCCAAAAAAATAAATTTAAAATAAAAAATTCAAAAGAAGTCACCACCACCGAATTAATTACAGAAAAATAAGCAGAATTTCAAATATCAATATCGATAAGGATTGATTAGCAAAGACTCACACTACAATCAACTACTGTCATTAATTCCTCTTGCCTAGCCTAGCCTAGCCTAGGTAACTACACAGCGAAAAAGGCATTGAAATCTAAAATTTAAATTTTAATTAATTTACCAAAAAAAAAAAAAATAATAAATATGCAGAAAAACAAACAAATTTTTCATGTGTGTTTTTTTAATTAAATTTAATTTAATTTAATTTAATTAAATAAACAATTTTATGCAATAAAATTTAAATCGAAACTTTGTTTTATAAAAGTTTAATAGAAGATAAAGATATTTGAGTCTGTATGTAATTGAATAATAATAATAATAATGACAAAGTAAATAATTTATTTTATTTTCATTTTGATTGTTGAATTATTTATTTATTTATTTTAAGTCAAAGACAAAAAGTTTATATTTTGAAAGATTTATCAATAATTTATAATTCCTTCTCTTTTTTCTATTTTTCTGTTTTCTTGTTTGACAAAAGTTTTGTCCCGCTGATGTTTCTTTATTAGAAATGAAGCAGGAAATATTTATTTTAATAAAAATTATTTAATTTAAAAGATTTCAAATGACATTTTCTAATCTAATGACATCACAGCATCTTCTATTAAATAGCAGGCACAGCCAACCTTTTGGGTTGTGCACTGTATTTTCCGTTGCAAGGGTTTTTTCTCCCCAATTCATTTCTTTGTATTATTTGAGCATAAATGTTGCCACAAAAAAAAAAAATCCCACCAATGCACTTTTATCGATATTAATGCGTTTTATTTAATACTTCACTCAAAATCAACCGTAGAATATCAATAATAATTTACTACGAGACATGGTACGTGTAACAAATACCGTTAAGTACACCAACTATAAATAAATCATTTTGCACACCTTACTTTATCAGTTAAAAAACAGTAAAAATTTAAATAAAAGCTTAGCAAAGAGACAAACCAACAAAAATACAACAAATAAAAAAGAAAAATTCCAAAATGCATTTTTCTGTTCAGTTTGTTGAAAAACGCAAAACCAATGAAAACTATTTATACAAAAAAGCACGTGTAGGCATTAGGTTTTTCCATTGAATTATTTTAATTACTATAGAAACAGTTAGAAATTAATATTAAAAAAATTAAAAAAAAAAAAAAAACTATTTCCCTCCTTCAATAATTAAATTATTTTGTTTAACACGTTAACGTCTCCATTGTAAATTTGGTGTTTTTTTTTTTTTTTTTTCATTTTTATTTTGGAAAGTCTAGAAATTTTTTTTCTATTTTAATATAGAAATTTATATTCAATATGCATACCCGCGCGCATTAACTACATATATATAAATAAATAAATATAACTATCAATTATTATTATTATTATAATAATTGTTTTTTTTTTTTTTAAGCAATTCTACAAAAAAGAAAAAAAATTGTCATTTGAATGAGCATCGTCGGCATAAACCCTCACGCAATTAAATGCTGGTGGAAAACTTTACTAAATCGTGCAACAAACAAAATTATAATTTAATTAGGAGAATTATTTCTACACAAAGAACAACTTTTATATTTAAAAGCGAAACCCAGTTAAATAATTTCGCAAAAAAAAAAAAAAAATAAATAAATAAACGTAAAATAGTAATTAATTGCAAAATAACTATAAAAATAAAAATAAAAATTAAAATAAAAGCACTTAATTCATCAATTGTCAATTTTATTATTTTTATTATTATTTAAAAATTACGCAATAAAATATTTTTTTTTCAATTTTCAATGTTTTGGTGATTGTTAATGGGGATCCGCGTATATTAAACACACAAAATTTTATTATTATTAATAATAATAATAATATTACTATTAATATTAATAAAAAAAAAAATAAACAAAGTAAATAAAATTAAATTAGAAAATCTAAATAAAACCGCAATAAGTGTGTTTGTCATTAAAAAAATTTATTAAATAAAACAAAAAATTAAAATTAACGAAAAAATTAAAATTTTAAAATAAAAATAAATTACATACAATACATGCATACATTATGGATATAAATTACTTGTTATTACTCAATGGTTTATTGGTTTTATTGAAAAACTAAAGAAATTATAAAATACAATTTAAATGTGCATGCAGCAACAAAGTTTCTTTATTATTATTACCAACCGACTTAATATTAAACTAATAACTTATTGACTTAACTCTAATGCCATACTTATTTTTAGTTCATAAAATTATGATTCATGAAAAAGGCAATTTTGTAAAGAGCTTGGTAACTAAATTCGAATTTTTTCTATTCAACCGTGAAAATTGTCAAACAAGACTTTTAACAGATTTCAAAAATTTGAAGGAATACTTGGTTTGGAAAAAATCCACATTTTTTGGCCACAACTCGGAAAATAAATTTTTTTCTGCCAAACCCGTAGAACAAAAGCTATTCAGGACTTCCCAAAAAATATCCCTGCAAAGTTTCAGCTCATTTAAAAATGTTTGATTTTTCATCGAAATTTCAAAAAAAATGCATGCTAGGCATCAGGTTTTTTTTCATTTTTCGGCGAAAAAAAAATTTATTCGGATCATGCAGAAAACTTGTAGGGATATCTATTTTGAGTTACTGAACATATCTTTCCATGGAACTAGACCTCTAAAAAATTTATTTCTCGAGCTATGAATTTCCTAAGATCTAGAAGACTTTCGAATGTAGTAGTCGTGGTATTTTAGCTTGGATTTATTTAAATCTAATCGCACAGACGATATTTTTATGTTTCTGAATTCAGAAATGAATTATCTATCAACGCTGTAACTAATATTATGGGGTCTAGAGAAAACTTTAGACAGCAAATGCTGCTGAGTGCGGAAAAAAGAATAAAATTCACATTTTTTGGCCACAACTTGGAAAATAAATTTTTTTCTGCCAAACCCGTAGAACAAAAGCTATTCAGGACTTCCCAAAAAATATCCCTGCAAAGTTTTAGCTCATTTAAAAATGTTTGATTTTTCATCGAAATTTCAAAAAAAAAATGCATGCTAGGCATCAGGTTTTTTTTCATTTTTCGGCGAAAAAAAAAATTTATTCGGATCATGCAGAAAACTTGTAGGGATATTTGTTTTGCGTTACTGAACATATCTTTCCATGGAACTAGGCCTCTAAAAAATTTATTTCTCGAGTTGTGAATTTTCTAAGATCTTAGGGCGCTCAAAACCATTCCTTTAGTGTAGTAGGCGTGGTATTTTAGCTGGCATTTATTCTAATCTAATTGCACAGGCAATATTTTTATGTTTCTAAATTTATAATTGAATTATCTATCAAAGCTGTAACTAATATTATGGGGTCTAGTGAAAACTTTAGGAAGCAAATGCTACATAAATAGCTACATAAATGCACGGAACAACCACAAAATATTTCAGCAAAATTGCAAACAATGTTAAATCGCTAAGAATAAAACCAATAAAAGCTGTAAAGTGTTTAGTAATTAATCAAAAAATAAATAACAATTAAAAGCATTTTTGTATTTTTGCATCAATTTTTTTATGAATGAATTTTTTTTTTTATTTCATTTTCTTTTGATTTTATCATTTTAATTTTTTTTCTTTCTTTCTTTCTGTGTTAACAATATGAAAAGTGTGCATTAACCAACCAATTACATGTGAATTTGACAATTAATATAAAGACATAAAAAATACAAAATACAATCTAATAATAATAAATGAAGTCCAGGTATGTATTTGCTACCATTAATAAAGTGAGATTAGTTCAATGCACTTAATACCTTTTTATTATTGTTATTGCATAATTTTTACAAATAATTAAGTATTCATATTGTGTGCTATTATTATTATTCTTATTTATTTATTTATTTATTATTATTATTTTTTTATTAAGTTTTTCAAAAAGCCATGTTGGTATTTTTAATGCTAAAATGAAAACAAAACAAAACGAAACGAAATAATAATAAAATAAAAAAGATTTTTTTTTTTTTTATTTTACGTAATATACAAATAATCACGTAAAATATAATATAATAAAAAATAATGTTTCTCTTTAATAATATATTTAGACGATTATTTTATTATTACTTTTACATAGTTTTTCAAACTTAATCATAAATATTCCATTGCAAAAAAAAAATTAAATAATAATAATAATAAAATTAAATAAAAATAGTATATATATATATATATAACATAATTTAATTAACTTAAAATAAATAAATAAATACAACATAATCAGAATTAAATGTAATTAATAAAAAATAATAAATTTTGTTGTAAAGTAATACAAAACTGGTATAATGATTTGGTTGTGAACTTAACTATATATATTCCCTTAAAAAATACCATCACAAGAACTAGAACTAGAAAAATGTAATTAATTAATTTTATGTAATTAAAAATACAGAATAAAGAGACAGGAAAATAAAACGAATAGATTTACCTACAAAAGAAAATACACAATTAAATCGCGTACAAAAAAAAAAAAAAAATAGAAAAAATATAACAAATTGCGTCAAAACATGACCAAGCAATAATAATTCTTCTATACTTGGTTGTGTTGTATCACACAAAAAATTAAATAATTAAAAAAAAACAGAAATCAAATAATTATAACCATTTAATCTTAAATTATTATTAATAATAATAAAAATAAAATTACAATTTCAAAAGGAAACATAAAAACTAAACACGAGTTTTGGGTTCTTCTTTCTATTTTTAGTTTTTTGTTTTTTTTTTTTTTTTCGGTGTTATTATCTGAACTGTCAAACGCAAAGCTTTTTGTTTGTTTTTTTAATTCAAAAGTTAAAGTTTGAACAAATCATCTTAAAGCACAACCGCGCGTGTTGATTAAATATACATTTTTTTTTTAAAGTCTCGTACTCTCTTATCAATGATTTGTGTCTTCGCTTAGCTAACGTTAGTTGGTTGGTTGGTTGGTCGATCAGAAAAAAATATATATATATATAGCGGTATGTAAATTACCTGCTAACTTCTTTGATTAATTTGCAAATTAAAACAAATCAATAATAAACGAAAAAAAAATAAAATAAATAATAATAAAAGCACGCAACATAAATAAATAAAATACGCAACAATTTAAAAAAATAAATAACAACAAATTTGTAATAATAATAAAAAATTAAAAAAAAAAAAAAGAATATATTTTTTTGTATCATTGAGTTAACCTTGTGAATGCCAAGGACATCATTTTATTAAAGAAAAAATAAATAAATAAGCAAATGAATAAAAAGGCAGCAGCAGCAACAACAACAACAATGTTGAAGAATTTTTTTTTTTTTTTATATAAAGCATAGAAGATTTTTATTTATTTATTTTTTTTTTTTTGATACAAGAAGAGACAAGGCGAACAATGTTAAATGAGATGAGAGGAGACACAAAACATCAAAAATTCTTATTTATTTTATTTATTTATTTATATTATTACAAAGCAGAAGAAGAAGAAGAAGACAAATAATCAAAAATATAAACGAATAAAAGAAAAATAAATAAATTAATTTATATGCCAATAAGCCCCCCAAAACAAGAAAAAAATTAGCAACAACAGCAGCAACAGAAGTAGAAGGAAAAAAAATCAAAATAAATAAAAAGTCCAACCAGTTTATAAAATAAATAAAAAATTCTTAATGTTAATAAAGAGAAGGAAAAGCAAAATAATCATCATCATCATCAACATCGTCGTCGTCATCTTTCATTATTTATCTGCTGCATGCATGTGTGTCTGTTCACATTCTTAACAAAACAAAACAAAACAAAACAAAAACAAAACCAAAACAAAATATCCAAAATCGCCCGTCGCGGTTTTGTATGTTTGAATATTTGCCGACTCCACCACTAACTCCAATTCCAACCATAATTCGCGCATCGTGTATCTACACTATGACGACCATCGCCACCTCAATTAACATCATCGAAAAATTGGGTAAAAAAAAAAAAAAAAATTAATAAGGAATACAAAGCGAAACGAAAAGTAAGAAAAAGATTTAATAATAATAATAAAAAAAAAAAATATATTTATTCTCTCTTTTGTTGTCTTCGTAATTTTTGCAAAAACAAAAAACGCGAATAACAGGATGCTGCACAAAATCGTACGTTTTGCATTTGAATTTTTTTTTGTCGCTTCTTATAACAGTTTCAGAAGCGAACAGCAACAAGTTAAATTGATTGGTTTGAAGCTTTACTAACTTAAATTTGCGATGTAAACATGAAATAAATTTATTGATCACACACTCTTTATCCTATGTTCGGTTAATAAATTAAAAATACAAAACGAAGAGCTTTTTTTTAAATAACAATTATTATTAATTAATTATGAATTATTGCAGTAAAATCTTCTTCTTCTTCTTCTTTTAATATTTATTTACGGATAATAAATTTACTTTCACCTGGTTATAATAAGTGGTGAAAAATTATCTTTAAAAATCATTTGACAAATAAATAAATATAAAAATAATAATAAAACAGAAAGCATATCCCATATTTTGGTTTAAATTAATTTATTTTATTTATTTAATAAATTTATAGTAATTAATTAATTTTTATTTATATAAATATATCCATTTAACCTCCAAACATATTTTCATTTTCTCCTCAGTATACAAATTGAGAAGAACTATAAAAAAAAAAAAAAAAAATATCCCATAGACACGACGTCTCCAAACGACGAAGCACTGCAACTTTAATGTTTCTCCTCTTAATTTCCCATTCGTAAAGAAAGCGAAACATAAACTAAGAAAAACTTTTACTTTTCTTCTTTCTTTCTTTCATTATTATTTACATTTGTATAAAAATAATATTAATAAGAATAATAATAATAATAATAATAATAATAAAGCAAAATAAAATATAATTAACTTACCGATTTTAATTAATTAATTAAAAAAAAAAATTATTTTTTTTTTTACTTTTTCATATAGAAAATAATAAAGACGAATAATAATAATAAAAAAATAGAAAAATGCAATAAAAAATTTGTATTATTATTATTTAGGTAAAATGTTTTAAGACTTTTGAGCATACAATTAAAACTATAGCCACTATTAAAATTAATATTTTTATTACTATTCTGATTAAAATGATTACAACAGTCTTGCATTTTAATTTTGTTTTATCAAAAAAATTCAACTAATAAACTTAAAACGGAATTACGCAGTTTCACAAATTACTATTAAACAACAAAAAGCAGGTTAAATTTGTCGAAAACAAAACAAAAAAACAATACAATAATTATAGTTTCTAAAATAAATTTTATTTTATAAAATAATTTTTATACTTTGTTACAAATAGCACAGTGTATCGTTGTGTTTTTTATTAAATAGAAAATAAATTAATTTTTTATAACTTTTTTGGCGTTTTTGTCGCCATCACTTTTGATAAGACAGAAAAATAACAACAACAACAAAACAAAAACATATTTTTTTTATTTTTATTATTTTGTTTTCACACCGGCGGCGCCATAGTTAATTTATTATAGAGAAACTTCAAAAACATATGAACATTGTAATTATGCTTAACCAAGTTTCTAATAAAAAATTATTGCCCGATGATTGTTATTTTTTTGATTAAGAACAGTGGGAACAAAATTTTTTTTTTTATGAAAATCAAAAAAATGTTTATAAATTAGGAATAAAATTTATTTTCTTAAATCATCACTATTTATATTATATTTTGTCTTTATTTTATCTAATTCCTCCTGTTTTTTATCCACATCTAAACGTTTGAATGCCTTATTTGATTGATAATATAAAACGACTAGATAACGATTACATACGTTAAAACCAGATAAATGATCGCATGCATTTTTAGCGTCAAATATATCCTCATATACAACAAATGCTGTTCCACGGGTTTCTGGGGTATTGCCACTACAATATAGAAATAATTATTTATATTATAATCACAAACATATTAAAAATTACAAATTACTTACACTCGAATTTGCCTTATTGCTCCATATTTACCAAATATATCATACATTTCATCTGAGGTTATTTTATATGGTAAATTACGTATATATAAAACTCTATTTACTTCTGGCGGTAATCGCACCTATAAAAATTAATAAAAAAAATATTTAATTAATTTAATACAAAAGAATATACTTTATAACCTCAAAACTTACATTATTCCTTCTTTGCATAGCCAAAGCCATTGTTATTGAAGTTAACTTTTCTCTTTTTAACAAACAATCAAACTAAATTGGTATTTTCAATAGAACGACTTAATTATTAATTAATTAAAAACCAATCAATAATTAAAATAAACAATAATGATGCTTCTTATTTGACGTTTATCTATCGTTCTCTAAATTATCAAATGTATGCAGTAAAGCCAATAATAAAACTACAATAATTAAATTATGTTGGCAAGCATGATTTGTAACACACTGTAAAAGCAGACAATAAATTCCAATTCAAATCTCAAGACACCATCATCAGATCAAATCCAGTAAAATGGATAAATTTATTAAAAATAATGTATTTATAGCACAAGACAACATCCCTTTATTGATTATTTTTTTTTTTTATGTTGTTAATATATAGATTAATGATTACATATTAGTTTACTAATTATATAAATATTATTGTAACACCATCTAAATATGTACTGTTAGTTAATAAGAACGAATAAAAAAATAAAACTGCTAAAAAAGTTATTTGATAATATGAATGGAAGAAAACGAAACGGATTAAACACAGACAATATTGAGTTGATTAGATTAACTTCTTCTTATAATGAGTTATGAATTATTATTTTACTTTTCATCTATATTTTACTTATATGGAATGAATAATAAATTAATTAATTTTTAAAATTATTCTCTTTTATTAATTTTACTTTTTTTTTTACTTTTACTTTAAATTTAGATTTTATTAAAAGCAGCAATGTCGACACTTTGGACTAAATCTTCATTGTTTTGAATCTCTTCTTGTAGCCAATCGATAGATACTTTATCATCTTCAACAACACATGAAATTTGTAATTTATGAATGCCGTAGGCTAATGGTACTAGTTTAGCAGCGCCCCACAATAAACCGTCGGTTGTTATTTTCCGTACTTCGGCCTCCATTACTTTCATGTCGGTTTCATCGTCCCAAGGTTTGATATCCAAAATAATATTTGACTTTGCAATTAAGGCTGGTTCTGTAAAGAAATAAAAATAATCCGTTTGAGAAAACAAAATCAAAACAGAGGCGGCAATGGCAGAAACTTAGCTTACTTTTAGATTTTTTGGCAGCATATTCAGCAAGACGTTTTTCACGTAAGTTTGCTGCTTCCTCATCCTCTTCCTAACCAACAAAAAAAAAATATTTAATTGGGTAAAATAATATTTTTAAAAATCTAAATAAGTTAACCTCTGAATCAGATCCAAACAAGTCAACACCATCATCATCATCATCCTTAGCTTGTGGTTTTGCAACTGGTTTTGAAGATGCTGCTGCTGCTGGTGATGCAGTTATCTTTAAAGAACCCATCGAGGACTCAATTCTTTTAATACGATCTTGCATATCACCCATTAAATCCTGGAGACCATCAACAACTAAAACAGATTCGTGATTAATAAACAAACGCCCGATGCTTTAAAATCCCTCTATCCCTTACTTGTTCTCAATGCAATGTTTTCCTTTTCAACGGATGATAACCGATCCAAGAGCTCAGCACCAGGTGTTGATGCTAATGCCGCAATTCCGTCCATCTAATTTCAATTAAAAACAAAAACAGAGAATAGAACAAATTAATAAAATTTTAATTCAATTCCACATATAAACGTAAATCATATTTTCTACTCACACGTTCAAGTGAGTTTTTAATATGTTGACGTGCTTTTGCTATTTCAGATGAAAGAGTACATTGCCCAGTGCCCGCCTTTATTTATGTTTGATTTTAGTTGTTAATAAGAGTATTATTATTATTACCATAAAAATAAATAATTAAATAGAAATAAATAAAAAAAAAAAACATTATTATTAGATTATTATAAAATTGTAAATAATTATTAAACTAAACCAAAGAGATTTAAAAAAACAATTAATAAGGCATGAGGTGGTTGTTGGTGGTGATGATGATGATGTTGGTTTGACAACTATTTACACAACAGCAAAAAAAAAAAAAACACCCCATTATATTCACCACTTCATGCTCTTATTAGTCAACTAAAAACAACTTCTAACCACAACAAAAAAATAAAAAGTAAACAAAAAATTAAATCACAAAAACGACTAAATAATACTTCTATCTAAATGAAACCATTAAATGCTATTAGTTTTAGAAACCTTTTCCTCATCCTTATTCAATGATAATTTTTGCTTTTTCTTTTCATTATTTTTGACTTTTTTCTCTTTGGCAAGTTTAGTTGCAGTTGCTGCTGGCGAAACGGTTGGTGCTACAGACTTTTGATTATTTTTATTGCATTGCTGTTGTTGTTGCTGTTGTAAATCAATGACAATTTTTCCTTTAGCTGGTGTCTCCTCAACATCTTGTTGTTGTGGCTCCTCAATACCCTTATTTTTATTATTGTTTTTAGCCTTCTTTTGCTGTTGAGGTTGAGGTTTACGTTGCTCTTCAACAATTATTTCTTCGTTTTCAATTAATGCGACTGGTGCAGCAACACAAATGTCATTGGTGCTGTCATCCTTTGATGCTGTTTTTACAATTTGAGCATTTTTATTTTTTTGATTCTTTTCTTTCTTCGATTTTTTAGATTGTTGCTGCTGTTGTTGATTTTGTTGCGGTTGTTGCTGATTTTGGTGTTTTGTGGGCGATGGTGAGTCACCAACAACATCTCGTGTTTGTTGCAATGGCAACTGCTGCGGCTGTTCACCATTTTCCTTTTTCTCTTTTTTATTTTTCTTTTGCTTCTTCACAGGAGATTTATTTAAAATTTTATTTTCCTCATTATCATTGGTTATATTTGTCGATTCAGTTTCCGAAACATTTTTCTTTGTATTTTTATATTCGGTGGTGTTCAAGCAATTCTGTGTTCCATTAAGCAGCTTGCATTTAGTTTAATTTTTATTAATTTTTATACATTTTACAAAATTATGTTACAATTTAGTGATTAAGCACAAATTAATAATATGGGGGGAGAGAAAAATATAGAAATATAAATTAAATGGATTTAATTTAATTAGATAATTACCTTTGACAAATTTTCAAAATATTTCTTTTCAGCTTCGTGATACTGAGATTTATCGGTCCAAACACGTTCAGCAGCCAAAGGACAAGCCATTTTAAGTAGTTTAATAAAAAATTTTGAATCAAACTAAAACGAAAAATAACTTAAATCAATTGGTGAATTAATAAAAATTGATTTTTTCTTCATAAGCCGGGGGACAACTTTTTTTTTTTTATGTATAAAACAAGAAGCAAAAAAAAAATTATGCCACGCAGATTTTAGCACGATTCACTTTTTTTTTATATGGAGAAAATCAATAAACACATGCGGTGATGAACGATTCACAATTTATATAATAAAAATAAATTATATAAAAACAAAATATTGTTAAATACGGAAAATAAATAAATGGAGTATTTTTTTTAATGTAATTTTGTAAATTTATATTTCATTTTTACTTACAAGAAAAGTTTTTTTTTTTTTTTTTTATTGAAAATTTGTCTGGACAGACTTTTTTACGCAAATGAGCTGAGTATTTTGTGACGAAAAAAAAATTCTTTTTTATTCTAACCAGAAATAAAATTGCCCAATTGAAATTTATTAATGCTTTTGATGTGATACAGGGTTGCATAAAATGTTTTCGTTAAATTACGTTATACCACAATTTAAAAAGTGTATTTTTATGTTATACCAGTTTTGTACATATTTACTTATTTTTTGTTTTAAGAAAATAAAAATAATTTTTAATTTGAAAATGTATTTAAGGAATTACTAAAGGTGTGTCAATGTCATGTTAAAACTCTCATGATAACTAAATAAACATCTTCTATTCATTTATATATAAATATTACATAAAACATATGGTTTTATTAAATAATATTTTAAATAGATCAACGTATATATCAGTTAGTTTAACTTATAAATTGCATTTGTATTTATATTTGAACAATAATAATATTATTATTATTTTTTTTAATTAAATAAGTAGAGCAAATTATTTTAACAATAATTTATAATTGATGTGTTTTTATTCATTAATTAAGTAATTAAACGGGTGTTGAATAATTCTATTTTGTCTTGTATTTTGTATCGGTCAAAAAAAAAAAAAATAATCCCTTATTGGACTATAAACAGAAACTGAGGGGGAAAACTACTGGTTCGTAACTTAACTAATGGTAACAAGAATGTGACAATGAAACAAAAGTAATTAAAAATCCCCGTTGCAATAAACATGTTTCAAGATTCCTCTATAAAATTTATTTTAAAAATTAAAGAATGCAAAGCGCGATTTATTTTTTTTTTTTAATGACTAAATGAAAAATAATTGCAATAAAAACTGTGTGCATTCGGTTGTTTTGTACAATTATATTTATTTTTGTTTTTTTCGTTAATGTTAAAAATGACGTAAACAGCATAAATAAAAAAAAAATGTATTTGCTGGTGTTAATATTAAGCCTTTTATGTTATTTACATTTATAAATATTTAAAAAAAAAAACTATGTGGGCTGTTTATTTCATACGTGTTATTATCGTTAGTATAAATACTTTACGTATTTCTGTTTTTAATTGTGTTTTAGAGTAAAAAAAATTAACAAAAACATTAAAATATAATATGCGCGATATACTCTGACACTGGCTCTGGCTCTGTATGTAACTTTATACAAATAACGAATAACGAATTATTATTATTATTATTATTATTATTATTGATGCTGTTATAATTCAGAATAATAATAATAATAATAATAAAAAACCACAAATATTGCTTAACTAGGTAAATAATAATTAATTAATAAATAAATCCAGTTCCTAAGAGCAAATCTTTCACTTGTATTTGTACAGAATTAAAGAAATAAAAAAAAAAAAAAAGCAGAAAACTTAGCTTAAGTTTATTACTACGTACATATTGTGTGTATTAACTCTGTAACGTAAAGCTTAAGCTAAAGCCAAGTCGCAACACTACTAACTAATAATAATAAAAAAAAAATCATAGTGAATGTGAAAATATAACAGAAAAACATAAAAAAAAAAAGTTTTTACATTTAAACGTAAGTCAGCCGTCAAGAAAGTAAGAACGCGAAAACGTGAAATCTTTTTACTTCTTTTATAATTTTTTAATTCGGTTTAAGTGTGATTCGTTTGTTTTGTGTGTTTGTTTATACAAAAAAAATAGTGCTAATTTGGATTAGAATTTCAATTCATATATAAATTAGGTAATTAATTATTTTTTTTTTTTTTTAAGTGTTTATCAACATGTTTATAGTAATCAGCAATAGAAAAAATAATTTATTGATTATTTGATTGTGGTATAGTGATGTGTGATAACTTCCTTGCTGGGGATTTTCTAATCATTATTTAAATTTATTACCTCAATTATCCATCCACCTACACCCTCATCACACTCTGCCAGTCTATAATCGTTTATTTATTGTACGCAAATTACCAAATTGATGATTTTTTTTATAAACAATGTTTAATTATTTGCTAAAAATTACTAAAAAAAAGTGCTAATGAAACTTGTTATCGTTTTCGAAGAAAGTTTTCGTTTAATTTTTTTTGGGCTTAAAACATTTTTTGTTTCAAAGTAATTTTTTTTTTTTTTGTTTCTTGTTAAATTAATTAAAACCGCCTTTCACCATAAGTAACTAGGCTAGACTAAAATCGCATGACACAAGACACAAGACACAAAAAGAAAGTAATAATTAACTTTTGTGTCAATCTGTAACAGCAGCAAATTTTATTTTATGTTTTCTTAAAGCGACAAACAAACGATTTTATTCTATTTTATTTTTTATTTTATTTTCAACATTGTTGAAGGACAACGAAAAGCTTTTTATAGTAACATCATTTAATTAAATTTCGCTGTTTTTTCGTATGTCATTATCTATATGCTCATTCACAATAGTTTTCGTCTTCTTCTTCTTCTTCTTCTTCTTCTGCTTCTTCTTCTGCTTCTTCTTCCACCTTTTCTACCGTTTTATGTTTATTTGTATATAATTCTCTCGACCATTTTTATGATTTTTAGTTAGTTCAATTCAGAAAAACATAAGGAAAAAAAAATCAGAAAATCCTATCCTACGTACGAACGACCAAACAAACAAACAAACAAACACAGATGTTTGCAGTGTTTATAGTTTTTTTTATTTATTTTTTTATTATCATTATTAGTAGTAAAAAAAAAAGCAAAATAGCTAAACTGAGCTAAACACACAAATACAAAAAAGGTGATAAACACATAAAAAAAAAAAAAAAAAAAAATTAAATTAAATCACGAAAAACTTTGCCAACAGGTTTATTATCTAGTCATTCGAGTTTGTTTGTCATTTTTTACTTCTATTGTCTTCTGGACGTCATTCTGGTTTTGTTTCTTCTTTGAAACTTTTCTGAAAAAAAAAAAAAAAAAAAAAAAACTCTGAAAAATCCATTTGATCGGTTAAACAACAATCAAATTTTTTATTTTTTATTTAAATTACGTCATTTGCTTACCTTTACCTTGCCTGTGACTACTTTTTTGTATTTTTAATTTACGCTTACGCAGCCTCTGTTGAATTTATTCAAAACTCATTGACTATTAGCATTGAATAAATTTTGTTGTTGTTGTTGTTGTTGTTATTTACTTATTTAATTCCATAAAAGCGCATAAATAAATTCAACTGTTATTTACTCAAGTAAATAAATGTCATTTAGTGCCCAGACGTGGTAACTAGGCTATTTACACTCACAATACGTTTTTCTTTAGAGTACCAGACGGTAAAAACAAAATGAAAATTAATTACTGGAATTGTCTCTTCTTATAATAAATAAATCTTGATACAAAAAAAAAAAAAAACCAGCAAAGCAACTCCTAATTAAGCATTAAATCTTTGTTAATAAGAAAGAAAGGAGGAACGAGAGAAAAAAAAAACCATTTTACAGGTAGTTTAGCAAAAACATGAACCAATCGAATGAGTAATCGTTTATCGAAAAAATCCCAACCGCAAATAAATGTAATTAGTGGTGTCAAGGATATAATTTAATAAAAAACAAACAAATTTTTCATCTTGATTTAATTAAATTTGTGAATATTTATATAAATTTGTTAATTACGTCACTGTGTTATATTTAACGTAATTCTGTGTATAAAAAAGAAGAAAAACACACACACAAATAAACACAAACAGATTTTTGCAATAAAATTTTCTGAATTTTCTCTCTTTTCGCAAAATGAACCTATTGCTATTTACATTTTCCTCTCTTCACATTTATTTTTAAATCAAATAATAAAAAGATGAACCAAAGAAAATTTCAAGTGTATCTATTTTTAAAAAATAAAAAAATAAATTATTTGTTTTTCATTGAATTATAAAAATCAAAAACATATTTTTAATTAAATCAAGTAACAACAAATGGCATAAATTGAATTGAATTTAATTAAATTAAGAAAAAAAAAAATGTTTTTTTTTTTTGGTCAAAAGTTTAAAGATCATTGATTAGCGGTTGCGATTTTTTGACGAATTTTTAACAGAGAGATAGAGAGAAAGAGCAAACAGGAAATTTGAAGAAAAAAAACGGAAATAAATATTTAAAAATTAATTTTTGCATGCAACGGATGAGTCATAATTATTAAAAAAAATTTTAAAACCTTTTTTTTTTTTTGTGAAAAATTTATGTTAATTATTTAATGACTAATAATCAATTATGTTTCATTATTATGAGAATATTGTGTGCAAATACTATTTATAGTTTGTGGCTTTCGTAAAATTCATATTAATTAATTAATTAATTAAATAATAAATGACTTAATTGATTGTTTGTTCTCATTTCAATTCACTTCAATTCAATTTAATTAAATTATTATCAGCTAACTACATTACACAAATCAATTTAAGATTTTCAGAAACGAAAATATTCTAAAATGGATTAAGGACACTTTAGTTGATTTGTGTTGCTTTGCTTTGATTTATGTATATGTTATTTCAAAATGTTGGATTTTGTAATTCAGACAAACCTTGAGCTAAAAATCTTGAATGAATGACAGATGGGCTTATTAATTTCTTTAAAGAATAAATTATTTAGCTAGAATAAACACATTAACTTTTGTTTTTAAATTTTAATTTCCAGCTGAAATTAACAACGCTGATTATAAGAGCATAGAGATAAGAAAATAAATAAACAGCAACAGGAATTATGGCAGAACCTCTATTAAATTCATGTTGTCGGTGTCAATCATTAAGGACTGGATCAATTATATCGGGAATATGTGGTATCTTCTTGGCATTTGCGGCTCTAATCGCTATGTTCTTTACACGTGTCGAAATGAAAACGATAATCATTGATTGGCTTCCATCGAACATTGTAAAAATAATTCTAACGATAAATTTAATCATGACAGTTATAATATGTCTGGTGATGATCATTGGTGTCGTAAAGGTTCGATAATTAAATTAAAACAAAAAATGCTCGCTGGGTAGATAATTTTATTTATTTTTTTTTTTTTCTCATTTGTAGCGAAATCCATTAATGATGCTACCATGGATTGTTCTAGGCATTATGCTAGCAATTGGCTTACTTGTTTCTGTTATTTATACAGCTGTTGTGTTCTTTATTGATGGTTTTGCGGTTAGCGGTATTGTGTGGCTGGTATTTGGATTATTATCAGTTGGTAAGAATTAAAAAAAAAAATATTATTTTGTAAAACTCATAAGAGAATCTTTGATGAATATTGCTAAAATTTTCCGCTAGGTTTTTTTTTTTTGGTTTTTGTTTCCACTATAAATTTTGCCTAGCTTCTATTAAAACCATTTGTTTTTCTATTCTAGTAATATACGTTTATATGTGGATGGTAACATACAGTTACTTTGTTGTTATTAAAGATGAGGAAGAACGCGGCCGATATGCCAAACAACCGTACAGAAGATAATTTATGTGAACCGAACCAATAACAAAAAAAAAAACCGTGCAAAAAAAAGTGTATTTAATTAATTAAATGTTGAAGAAATTATTACTAATTGTGATTTAACAAATACAAACAAACAAAAAGAAAGAAAGAAATCTAAATATTTATTTATAATTTTAATTAAAAATAATAAAACTAAGTCAATACAATTTTTATTTTAAAATAATAAATAAACGAAAAAGAGAAGAAAAAAGAAAACTCAAATAATAATAATGCCATTTATGTATAATTTTTAAATTTTTTGTATTTTTCCTGTTAATTTATTTATTTTCTTTTAATAAAAAAAAAAAAGAAAACAAATTTTTTTTTTTATCTTTATCTTACTTACATTTTATAAATGTTACACAAAAATTTTATAACTAAATAAATAATTTCCTCCAACGCTGGATTTAATGTGTAAACAAGAAAATACACAAAACAAAGTAATTAATCAAGAATAAAAGACAATTGTGTAAACAAATAACAAAAATTACAATTTTGAAATCTTGATTAAACGATGCGAATTAAGGTGGTATAATGTGAATCTGATCTGAGAGGTGATTAATCCCAGTTTGTTTGTGCAATGTTTTTTCAATGTTCTTAATCAAATTAATTATTTTCAACCGTAATTTAAATTTATTTTAAAAAGTTTCGTTTATTTACAATTCAGTTTTTACATATTGTGGCTTCAATTGTTCTATTCTTTGAATAAAATCTGTTTTCTCTAAGCAACCATCACACTCCTCATCCCAATCGGATAAGATTTTCTTTAAATCTCTCACTTTTAATTTCTTTAAATCGACTGCGTTTAAGTCAATTTGTTTTTCTAAAATACAAACATAAAATTTATAACTACTGTAATTAAATAAAAAAAAAAATACAAAAATATTCACTAACCATAACGTAAATCACATATTTGAGAATCTTTTTTCTTTAATTTTTCACAAATTTTTTCTGCTGGCATTGACCAACTTAATGGCTTTGATATTTCACCTAATATTCCAGTTGCAGATTCCTCTAAACCACCCAAGTAGTAACACTGTAATACACGTGTGTCATTAGTTTCACAATTTCTCTTATATTATACAAGGAAAATACTTACAAATCTATTTTCTTTATTTTTTGATGTTTTACAATATTTTCTAAATTCATCTTCAATTAGTTTTGGATCTTGTTTAACCTTCTCTGACAATGAATCACCAAATACTTTTAATGTCTTAATACAAACTGGAAACATAAAAGATAATTAATATTATATTAAATTAATTAATTTATTTATTAATTCACCTTCACAATCATCCTCTTTAAGTCCTAAACTTAAACAAAATATTGATACAAATATCACTAATGATAAATAAGTCTTCATGTTTAGTGTTTTTCTTTAAATATTATTTTACTTCTTAAATCTTCTAGAAATAAAATAAAAAATAATTATTACTTATATGGGATAATCATCAACGTCAGCATAGTTTTCGTTTGGTGTAACAAAGAATCAAATTATCTAGGGTTATGTTATGTTTCTTGCACAATTTTTTTTTTATAAATTTAAAATAAGATACGCTTCAAAGCAATTATTTTTAATTAAACTAATAAAAATTATACATTAAATTAACGATTAGTATTAGTCACAGAATTATAGTTTTAAGTTAATGTAATTTAAAAAAAGAAGGTAAAAATTATTTCTCATGCTATTAGGTGTGTAACCGGCAACATTAATAATTAACTTATTGATTTAAATAAATATAAATTAAATACTTACATTTAATTATTATTAATTATATATTATAATTAAGTTATTTATTTATTTTAATCCTTTTATTATTTAACTTCTATTTCAATTATAATTAACATAGAAATATTATTTCTGAAATGAAACAAAATTATTTTTTGTTTAAATAAAAAAACTAAAACAAAAACTTGTCGAAATTTGATTGGGTAACGTCATCAAATGAAAACCATTTAAAATATCCCCAAAATAATTACCCTTTTTAAGTATTACCTACAACATTTTATATACATTTATAGTTAATTTTTATTTAATTAAATTAATTTACTTTAAATAAGTTCTGTAAAGAAAATAATTTAAAATTGTTTTCATATAAGAATATCTAATACGATTTATTTAAAAAAATTGTATTATTTACATGATTCAATTATATTTATATATAAAGCATGGCAATACTAAACTTCCTTATCGATAATAATTTTATATAAAAAAAGAAACATTTTTCAAAAGAAAATCCCCACTTTTGTGCAGCTGTCATTTTTCACTTTTGCTCGATCTCAATGATAATTTTTTTTTTTTTTTTATTTGAGTGTTTCCTATTTTAATTTTTTATTATTATTATTTGTATTTATTATAATTTCATTTAAATAATTTTTATAAATAAATTAATATAACTAAACATTAATATATTTATTAAATTAACAACAAATAATATAATAATTGTGATAAAAATTTAATTAAAACTAAATAATAATAATAATAATTATTGTAAATATATAAAGAAGACGACCGAGAAAAAGATGTTATAGAATAAAAAAAACATGTTAAATAATAATATTAAATTAAGTGTTTTGTAAAGATATAATGTAATTGTGTTTAATAATAAATTAAAATTAAAATTTGCTTCATGATCTATATGGAATAAATACACCAAAAAAAAAAGAAAAAAAAAAGTTAAAATAACCAAACAAAAAAAAAAGAAAAAAAGGAAAAGGAAAAAGAAAATTTTTACGGCACCTCCTAGTTTTTACATTTTCTTTTCTTTGCTTTATTCTCTTTAAATTCAACTTTAAAAAAATATATATAAATGTTGAATACAGAAAATTAAATATAATATAAATAAATAAAGGAAGCATTAAACAAAACAAGAAAATAAAACACCAAATAAATAAATAAAACAAGCCGGAGAGAAGCTTGGGAAAACGATAAAGAAAAAAAAAAAAGTTTCATCCAACATTACATACAATCTTAATGTAAGTTAATAATGAATTAAATATATATTTTGAATGATAGTAAAATACGTTATTTAAAATAATTAATGCTGAAATGCTAATAATAAATAAATAAAATAAAATATATAATCAATGGTTAAAACACTGTTGCTTAAAATAATAATAAAAAAAAAAATGGCAAAAATTCAAATCAAATCAAATGAAAAAAAAAAAAAGAAAACATTTTACAGGAAATAAAGCATATAAATAAATAAATAAATAAATATCATTGAATGATTATAATAATAATAATAATTCTTCATGATTATAATTTATACTGTGTGTCACTAGAATTTAATAATAAATTAAATTAAAGTGTAATTACCAGTGTCGGATTAAATTTTCTTTCTTTTTTTTTTTCTGTCATCCCAAGTGTGTGATGTAAATAAATAAATAATTAAACTACATGTGTGGTTGGTGGTTACGCATAAAAAAGGCTTATTAACACCGCATTCTTTATGACTTAAAAAAAATTAGTCATCCGCTTGTTTATTTGTTTTTTAATTACAGTAAATAATTACATGAGGCTTTGTTGTCATTTTATAATTGTGTGTTTGTGTTTTTGTTTACCTGTTCTAGGTATGTTCTGTGTGTTACCTGCAATTTTTTTTTATTTTTGTATTTTAATTAATGAAACGAAAGCAGCATCAGTATTTTAGAGCAAAAATTAAAATGATATTAATCAAAAATTATTAACCGTAGATTGTGTTGTTTAATAATTCAGAAATTTAAATAAGTAATAAAAAGAATAAGAAAGAAGTAGAAATAAAAACTTTAATCAAAACTAGGTGAAATTTTCCATTATTATTATTATTTATAAATGTGAGAAGTAATTAAATATTTATTTGTGCATTTATTTATAATCCACAATCGAGTCCAGTTAGTTGTCTATTGGTTTTTAGGTCACTCACTATACACTATAATAATTACCTTTTAACAATTATTATTTATTTAATTAGTTTTTGTAAAATTTCCCTTCTTGTTATCGGAGCTTAATACGACACTTTTTACTTTTACTTCTTGTGGTCTCGTTGCAGTTTTATTTATTTTTTCTTTCTTTACAATCTTTCCGGTTATTAATTTAAATAATAAAATAAAATAAAAAATGTTTATTCATTGTTGTAAAATACTTTGTCTTGCTTTATTTATTTTTTAATGTAGAAATAAAATATTATTCATCAGCGAAACGATGAATCTCTTTCTGGTTAATAATATATAGGAAGAAGTTTGTTGATATTTTATTTCTCTGCATATATTTTTTTTTTATTTTTGTTTTATTAATAAAATTAATCAAAGAATTTAATTATTTAAATTAATCATCATCGTAATATTTTTTATTCATAATTTTCATTCAGTTTTTAATTGGAATTTAGAATCGCTGTGTAATATCGTTAATAATATGAATATTTATTATTTAATTATTTATCCATAGTCATTTAAGTTGGTTATGCTTCTTTTTTGCTTTTTATTACTGTATCGTATCGTGTAAATGATTGATGGATTTTTGGTGGCAAAAAACTTTGTGCTTTTCTTTTGTATAATAATTAAATATTCCATTGGTTACTTGCTGCTGTATTATTCTATATACAATAGTTGTGACAAGGGTACATTTTTATTTTTATTTTCAATTATTTTATTCGTTTTATTCATTTTTAATTAAAACAAGAGATTTTAATCTGATTTGTCACATTTTATTTTTATTATTTTACATTAGGCCAGCATTTTGTTAAATAAAAAAAATTGTTGTTAATGCACCACCACTGATACTGATTACAAAATATTTTTTTTTTTTTCTCTATAATATAAATAAAATAAATAAATTAATTTCTATGTGTTATAATAATAATAATAATAATAATAAATTTAAGTAAAAATATAAATATGTAGTGTTTTGTGTGTTGTGTCGCCATCAGTCACCAGTAGCCAGTTACCGACCACCAATAAACGCATTAAAATGGTTAAAATCAGTTAATACAAATTTAAGGAAAAAAATAAAACAAATTTGATGTGAAATAAATAATTAAATGATTTATATTCATCACAAACATAATTTAATTGACATGACTCTATAATTATTAATTTTCTTTGGATTAATTAAGTGTGTTGAGTGACTGACTGACAGACTGACCGACCGTACAATCAACTTAGTCTCTTTTTAAAAGGGAAATTTTTCTTTCTTTTTTTTTTTCAATTCAATTAAAATTATTATTTGTTTTGAATTATGCAAATTAATAAAAATAATTTTACTACTACTCAAAGGTTATCATGATTTATATTTTATTATTTGAATGCACTTTAGACTTATTTTTTTTTTTTTGTGTTATAAACAATTAATGTGTGTTCTAAAACTAAATACACGAAATTTTTGTATTTCTTTGTAGGGTGATTAAAATATATTTTTTCTTTTTTCTATTTAAGGTTTTTCTATGAATGTAAATTAATAAAATATGGACACATTACAAGTGTGCTCCACACAAACAGCAGGAAGTAGTAAAACATCTAGTAGAACACCATCACCCTGTCGTTCTGATCAAAGTAAATATACTGATAACTGAAATTTGTTTTTTTTTAATTCAATTTTATTCTTTATTTTCTCTTTATTAAAGTGTCTAAAGATCGTGATAATAGTGGTGATACAACCACATCTGGTGGTTGTGTTATTAGTGGGAGTGGTAATATAAATAATACAAGTGGTGGTGGTGGTGTACGATTTCGTAATCAAAGTCCGTCCACACATAGACGCAGTCGTGACAGAGAACGTATTAATCTAAATAATAATAATAATAATAATTCATTAATAATAGATAAGGATAATCGTGAACAGCAATTAACAAATGAACGTGAATTACTAATTGATCATTCTGATTTATTTGACGATTCTCGATTATCAGGTAATGTTTTTTTTTTTATTTATTTTGATTTGTATTAAATTTTGATTTAATATTGGATTAAAAATTTGTTTAAGGTCCAGATGATACATCTTATCAGTCGTTTATAACTGATGATATTGACGGTCAACTACAGACACAATCACAACAACAACAACAACAAATGGGTAGTGATAATAGACAACAACAGCAGTTGCAGCATCAACAACAACAACATTTACAGCAACATCAACAACATTTACAACATCAACAGCAACAGTTGCAACAACATCAACAACAACAACAACAGCAGCAGCAGCAACAACAACAACAGCAGCAGCAGCAGCAACAATCACACCCGCATCATCACCAAAGAACAAATAGCTATCAAGCTTTGGATCGAATTAATACAAAAATTGCTTGCACGAAAGAATCAATAAGGAAGGAACAAACAGCTAGAGATGGTAAATTATTGCTTAATAATAATAAATTTTTATTATATTGAAAATTCCAAGAATTTAATCTATTTATATGTTATGCGATTATTATCATGTTAGATAACGTTAATGAGTACCTGAAATTGGCAGCAAATGCTGATAAACAACAAATACAAAGAATTAAAGTAAATAATATTATTTTGTGGCGATTTTTATGTTTTCCACTTTCATCTAATCCATTTATTTATTTATTTGTAGGCTGTTTTTGAGAAAAAAAATCAAAAAAGTGCTCACACAATATCACAATTGCAAAAAAAATTAGAAGTGTATAATAAACGTGTTAAGGATTTTCAATTGCAACAAACACAAAAGGTACAAAGTCATCGTCCGCCACGGGAGGTGCTACGTGATGTTGGTCAAGGTTTAAAAAATGTTGGCGGTAATATACGTGACGGTATAAGTGGTTTATCGGGTTCGGTAATGTCAAAACCACGCGAATTTGCCCATTTGATTAAGAATAAATTTGGTAGTGCCGACAACATTAATCAATTATCAAGTAAGTGTCTTTATTTATCTTCTTCTTTATTTATTAACTAATGCGTTTAACATTATTAAATTTTATTATTTATTCTATTAAACATATAAACGATAAATATTAAAATTTAATCAAATCAAAGTTTATTAACATGCTTGTCTTAATAAATTAATTGCATAATAAAAAAAAAATAAAAAAAAAAAAAACAAACAAACCAACAAAAAATTTAATAAATAAAGTAAATTCCTCGGTAGTAAAAATTATAATAATAATAATAATAATTAATTAATTATTTTTTCTTTCTTTTTCATTTTTCACTTAATTTAATGATTCATAAAAAAAGCCAAAAAAAAAAATTTTTTTTTCGTTTTTATTGTTCTTTCAAAAACACCTAAAATTAGGCAACTTGTTATACACGACGATTGTTTATTATTTTTTGTTGGTTGGTTGGTTTTTAATCAATTTCAAGTTTATTCCGGTTAAAAGACGGCATACGGCATAAAAAATTAATTTAATTTTTTTAAATTATTTATCTGTTTGTCTTTTAAATATATTAATTATTTTTATTTATATTGACATTTATATATATGTACATATTAATACTAAAATATTAATACTAACACTTGATTAATGCACTGGTGAAGATATAAATAAAGTTTCGATAAAGTATTCACGTTGATTAGATAAAAAATAATAATTTTTTTTTTTGCGTTTTGTCTCTAAATAATTAATTAATAATTGTTTTTTGTTTTTGCAAATATTTGTAAAATATTCGGTTGTTTTCTGTTTGTTTAATAATTTTGTGTGTGTTGTGTGCACAACTAATATGAAAAAGTAATATTTAATTAAAGCCTGGTATACAGATTCTGAATTAACGTCATTGAATTTAAATGCAACAACAACAGCAACATCAAATCAAATGGATTTACAAAGTGGTGGTGGCCTGATTGGTGGCCAAACAAATTTACAACAGTACCATGGTGGTTTAGGTGTACTTGGAATTGGTGGTTCATCAACACCAAATAATACAAATACGATGGCATCAGGTGGTTCAAATCCGGGTGGCGGTGGTAGCGGTAAATTTAATAGTGAAAACGACAGCGAATGTAGTAGTGTTACAAGTGACAGTATACCACCGGGGTGAGTTTATTTAATTAAAACATTTTCTTTCTTTCTTTCTGTGTGTATTTCTTAATCTATAAATAATAAATAAATAAAAAACAAACAAACATTTTTAGCAGTGGAAAATTGGCGACACCACAGTACACAGTTTTATTTAAAACAATAATACAAGAGTTGCAGGAGCGTAAAGATGATTGTGAAAAGTTTAAGGAAAAGTTAGATAGATTTGAGCAATTACAAAAGGATATAACCGATTTAGGTATATCACTAGAAAGTGAACGATATAGAGCTGAAAGACTTGAGGAGCAAATCAATGATTTAACGGAATTACATCAGAATGAAATTGAAAATTTAAAACAGGCAATGGCTGATATGGAAGAGAAAGTCCAATATCAAAGTGATGAAAGATTACGTGATGTTAATGAGGTCCTTGAAAATTGTCAAACTAGAGTAAGTATTAAATCATACAATAAAAAAAAAAAGAAAACGAATTAATTAAATTTTGTGTTTTGTGTTGTATTTGACAGATATCGAAAATGGAACATTTATCACAGCAGCAATATGTAACTGTGGAAGGAATAGATAATTCAAATGCTAGAGCTTTAGTTGTTAAATTAATTAATGTAGTATTAACTGTTTTACAAGTAGTTTTATTATTAGTTGCAACCGCAGCTGGTATAATTATGCCATTTTTAAAAACTAGGTAATTATAAAAGTGGCTTTTTGATTTAAATAAATAAAATTAAAAAATGTTTTTTATTTGTGTCAAACAGAGTACGAGTTTTAACAACACTTTTCTTTATATTTATTACAATATTTGTAATAAGACAATGGCCAGATGTTAAAGATATTGGTTCGCATATGGTACGACATTTAAAAGAATCATTAATAATAAAATAATTAATTACTAGAAAATGAAAAGCATATAATTTTGATGAGCAAAAAGATTTATTACTAATAATGTTATGTTCGCAAATATTTATTATAATAAAAATAGAAATAATTTTTTTTTTATTTATTTATAAATTAATTTGATAATGAAATGAAACAAATAAAAAAAAATAATAATAAGAGAAGGAAAGAAAGAAAAAAAGAAAGAAAGAAATAATTAATCCGGAACGGTGTGATAAATGATTTTTTATTTTTTTTATATATTTTGGGCCTAAAGATTTTCTTTGATTTATTTTTTCTTTTTCTTTAAATAATTACTAAAGCCGCCATGGGATGAAAAGAAGGATTCGTTTTATTTTTTTATTTGTTATTGTTTCGAGTTTAATTCAACGACGAATTTTTATTTATTTTTTTTTTCTTTGTTAATATTTAAGGTTATGAGGAAACGTTAAATATCTGCCAAATGTTTGCCTCATTATTATTTCATTATAATTAATTGTAAAAATTAAATTTGCAATTCAATATCACATTATCATCACTCTTTTAATCGGGTTGTTAAACAGTTTGGTTGTTTTAGAATAAATTCAATATTCAATGGAGGCCATACTGACCGTTAATCGTTGCTGACAATTATTTTTGCCAATTTTTCTATATTTTTTTTTTTAATTAAAAGTAATTTAAAGACATGACCTTAATTAATTATTTAAATAAAAATGTTCAGTATTGGCACAATAAAACTAACCAAAGGTCCGCGCCACTGTATAACGTTGTTAATAATAATAAAAACTATGATACGTAATCAGTAGAACGGGCCTAACTAAACTAACTATAACGAATTAATTAATTCTTTAATTAAAATTTATAATTATAATTGAAAAAGCTTTATTATTCTTATGTTTTAAGTTTTATTTAAATAATTTTTGTCTCTAATAAATGTGGAGAGAATTTATTTATTATTATTTTTTTTTCGTTTTATACATATTTAATTGCAGCATAATTAATGATAAATAATTAATTAATAAATAAATAAGAGAGAATAAATTTCTAATTGATAATATTGCTCAAAAATTATGTTTTTATTTGTCATAAATGACACAAATTATTTATGTTTTTGTTGTAAAGTAGCAAAAAGCAGTTTTATTTAATTTATATAAAACGGGATAATAATAAATTAATTAATAATATTAAAACGCTTTTCCTTTTATATTATATACATTTTTACTATAAAATAATAATAATTATTTTTGTAGCACAGATTTGTGTGTAGAGAAATTATAGAAAATATTCAAACTGGGAAATTTAAATTTAATTTCGGTTTTTTTAATTTTTTATATGAAATATATTCAACTACTAAATGCACTTAAATAAAAAAAAAACATAATAAAGTAACAATAATTAAAATTAAATTTTTAAAGAAATTAAAAAAAAAATACCAAAAGAAAATTAATCAAATTTAGATGATTTAGAAGAAAAAAAAAAAAACAAGTAGGATGCAATTAGATTTAATGAAAACGAATTAATATTATTATTATTATTATTATTATTATGATTATAAAAAGTATTCTTTTATTGTTATTACATAATTAATTATTCATTTTATCATTTATTTAATTAATTGAATTAAATTCTATATTAAAAATTATTAAATCTTGGTAACTTATTTACCTAGCTCTAGAGTTTATATAAATGAAAGGAATGTAAAATGTAAAATTGATTTTTAAACGATGAAAATTGTAAGTGTTAATTATAAAATAATAAATTAAACAAACAGGTTCCAAAATTATTATTATTATTATGAAAAGAAATTAATAAAAAAAAAATAATTAAAGAAATTAAAAAAAATTGTGGTTTTTCATTTAATTTTCATCATAATGTGAAGTCGGTTGAAAACTTTACTAAAACAACTGTTTATATATAAAAAAAAAAATTATTACCCGATGCATAGTAATTTTATTATGCATAAACAAAAAAAAAACTTATCGACATTTTAAAATAAATTTTTTATTCATTTATTCATTTATTTTTATAAATATATATTTAATAATTTAATTTTCAAAAATAGAAAAAAAAAATTATTCTTATTTTTATTTTTTAAATTTATTAATAATAGTTTTTAATATATAAATATATAATTATGTTTGTACAAACGGTTTCATTTAAATTAACAACATATTTCCATAACTTTTCAAGTTCATTGAACAAACGATTGCCGATTTATTATTTATATTTTTACATGTTAATCAGCCGTGCAATTGTTAATTTATTCAATAATAATAAATTATATTTGTTTAAAAGACAAATCCAGAAAGCAATAATGGCAAATAAGACAGCTGTGGTAATATTAGCTGAGGGTGGTGAAGAAATGGAATTTGTTATTTCTGTGGATGTTTTACGTCGGGCTGGTGTAAGTTTAGTCTTTGCCATTTTTAACCTTCAAATATCCTATGCTTTGACTTTTATTTTTATGCAAAAATATTTAAGAGATTTAAGTGTAACTTTGGTAATTAAGTTCTTTAATGCCTTGATAATGATTCTGTGTGTTAATATACTATTGACATTGGTTCCTTATTCTTTTAATTCATGGATGAAAATCGAAGAGGTTATATTGCAGAACAACATGAGTAACAAATCTACTGAAATTTTTTTTTTTATTTAATTATTTTATTTAATTGCATAGATTAAACATAATAACTGACCTTACGTTGCAGTGATTATGTTGTGATTGTCAGTTTGTAAAATAAAAGCCCGGATTTAACATAAAAATCATGCATTCCTCCCTCCCGTTTTCTCTATTTATTTAATTACAATTAATTTAAAGAAGAATAACAACAATAAACAAAATTAATAATTTAATAATCTATTAATCTAATTTCATTCTAGATAAATGTAACAATAGCGAGTTTAACAGGAAATGAACCAATTAAGTGTTCACGTAATGTTGTCATTAAACCAGAGACAACACTAAGCGAGATAAACAATGTAAATATTTTAATTATTTTGTCTTAATTCGTCTTCTTTTAATGTAAATAAATTAATTTTAGAATTCTTATGATTGTGTCGTGTTGCCTGGAGGACTTGGTGGTGCTAAACAAATGTCAGAATCTATAGAGTTGGGAAATTACTTGCGTAATCAGGAGGAATCTGGCAAATTAATTGCAGCAATATGTGCTGGTAAATTCGCTACATAACCTGTCTATGATTTGTTAAAAATAATTTAATTTATCATAATTAGCACCAACTGTACTCTTGTCTCACTCTATTGGATTTGGTAAATCATTGACCTCGTATCCATCTGTTAAAGATCAGTTGGTTGACAAATACACGTAAGAATTCCATGATTATTATTTAATAAAAAAAAAAAAAGAAAAATAATTTCTCATTGTAACGTTAATAGTTACGTAGATGATAAACTGGTTGTTCAAGATGGACAACTACTGACAAGTCGTGGTCCAGGCACTGCATTTGAATTTGCATTAAAAATTACAGAAATACTCTGTGGTATCGCAACAGCTAAGGATGTCGCAAAGGGAATGCTTCTCACTTATTAATTTATTAACATTTTAGAAATGAAACAAAAAATTATTTCATAACACACAAATATGAATAAATAAATAAAAAAAAACGCAAAAACTATAAAATTTAATTATCTTTATCCTGTGTTATTGTGTGCTTGACACTTTTTTTGTTGTCACTAATTGTTTGGTTTTGTTTATTTGCTTTTGCCACTTCATATATACACATCTAGTAATTTTTCAAAGTCATAAACTTTTTTTTTTGCCCATCGAAAAACAATTTGTAATCATTTGATGATTAACGTAAAAACCCACGAAAAAAAAAGAATAAATCTCTGCTCTAAATTAAATATTTAATTAAATGTGTGTACTCTGCTGGATTTTTCTATAAATTAAATGTAAATTGGCTTTGTAAATTCAGTTTGTTGGATTTCGTATTAAACAGTTTAAAGTTTTGAACAGCAGAAGTGTGAAGTATTGAATTGTGATTAATATTTGTTGGAAAGAAAATGTTTGTTCGATTCTTGGTATTTTTATTCGTTATTAAAAGTTTGTCGGCAAAAACGATATTCGACGTGAACAAGAGTAAAAGATTTTCCTTTGATGGAGTTGAAGCGATTGATAGCACAAATGATGAATTTGGTTTGTAAAATGGTCCTAGTTTGACTAGACGATTTCCCTAATTCTTTTTTTTAATTGCATTTCAAAGATTTACAAAGGCAACTGACTACGAACTTAACCACTGGAGTGTTAACTGGTGTCGTTCCTGTTGCCACAGGTGAGCTATACAAAGTTATAAACAAAGCGAATAAATTGATTTTCCATTGTAATCTTTTGAAATAGTTTTGCCTGTAATATCGATCGCAGTTCCGCCAAATCAAACGTGCACCTGTGTACCAACCGGACGCTGTGGTACACAGAACTCGACAACCACCAACGATGGCACAGGGCTAATCGATATTCGCATCGTTAACGTAAGTTTTTCTAACAATCTTGTACGTCAAATAGCGAAAATAATTTAATTAAAATTGATTTAGGATAATTAAGAACAAAAATAATTAGCGCTGCTACAGCTATTTTCCCCTTGCCGGGTTTTTTTTTTTCTTATAATTCTTTTGTACTTTCCACTGGAAACAAATAATTTTTAATTAATTGATTAAACGGAAATGTGAATCAAACAAAACCAATTTTATTTTTATTATTATTATTTTCGTAAATAAAAAGAGAAAACTTTTAAAAAAGAAACAAAATGTGAATGAATTTAGGGTGTGACAACTACCACGACAACGACCATTGTTACCCCGCCAATTATAGCCCCACCGATTACAACGTGTGCGGCTGGTTTGTTGGAACGTTGTTGCCAGAATGGACCGTATCAATGCGGTTTGAGATATCCACCGGTAACTGGCAGTAAAACACCAACCACTGGACAAGCAGCTTATGGCGCATATCCATGGCAAGCAGTGTTTTTGGCACCTGGTGACGTTTATACCGGTTCCGGAGTTTTAATCCATAATTTACACGTTTTAACCGCTGCGCACCGTGTCACTGAATTCACGTGAGTTGCATATGAATAACGATGCAGCAATGAGTTAAATAACCTAATTAGTTGAAATTATTACAGAACTGGCAAAGTACTAAAGATTCGCTTGGGTGAATGGGACGCATCAGCAACCACAGAGCCAATTCGGTATGAAGAGTACACTGCCGCCAAAATATTCATTCATCCCTCTTACAATCCAAATAACTTGAAAAATGATGTCGCTTTGGTGAGATTAAATGCGGCTGTTGCGTTGGGTACAACACCAACCATCGCAACGGCTTGTATGCCAGCGACAACATTTTCAGCAACAAGGTGTTGGGTATCTGGATGGGGTAAAAATGACTTTAGTACCACTGGACAGTTCCAAGCTATACAGAAGGAAGTCGATGTCCCAATGAAATCAGCAACTGAATGCCAGACAGCGTTACAAGCAACCCGTCTAGGTCTTGGATTTGTTTTCGATAGCAGCAGCTTTATTTGTGCTGGAGGCGAAGCTGGTAAAGATGCTTGCACCGTAAGTTGAATAAGTTGAATCAATCGTCGTCTCGTTAATATTTTTTACTGCTTTAAATTTAACAGGGTGATGGCGGATCTCCATTAATGTGTGAACTAGGTGGTCGTTGGTTTGTTGCTGGCTTAGTTGCTTGGGGTATTGGATGCGCCACCGGTGGTGTTCCTGGCGTGTACGTCAATGTGGCCTCATACGTACCATGGATACAGACAACGGTCGTGTCTTAAGTTACTCCACAGTATCTTTATTTTATACATTTCTATTCTACTTTTCCCATAAATTCAAACAATAAAATGAAATTTCTTGCATTTTCCTTTTATTTATTTAACAAAAACAAATTATTTTATTTAATTAACATAAAAGACGAACAAATCAATCAATAACAATAAATAGAAAACAGAAAAAATAAATATTTAAAAAAATGGCGGAAAGGCGGTTAGACGGTAAGAAAAAATCTCTGCGTTTAACACAATAAATTAACTTTGGCTGGGAATGCGTTGGCAGAATTACGCCGTGCTGCTAGAAATCAAATAAACGAACTAGATTCTCATCATAATCCTCAATGTCCGGTCCGCCAGCATCAACGTCTGCGTCTGTTGCATAATTTGGCAGACCAGCACCATCCTCAGGCTTCACTATTTTAACACCGTTGTTACCCAAGCGCATGCAATCGAATTGCCTGAATTAAATTAAAAAATAAATGGTCATTGTTCGGAATTTAAATTTGTTGGCTAAATTAATTTACCTTGAAAATAATTCAAATCCTTGAAAGTTCCCGTTTAAATCTAAGCACAAATGTATATTCCGTCCAACAAAATAAACATCATGGAAATTGGCACAAACTTCGATAAATGGAAAACGAGGCGGATTTATACATACTGGAGGCGGATTACGGCCAGTTAATCTATTTTTATACAAAACGTGATCGTTCATCAACATTTTCAACTCAAAAGAAAACTCCTCTGGCATATAGGTGATGTTTACACAGCCTTTTGTACGAAACGTTTGCAGTAACATTCCTGGAATTACGTTAATTTTAATTTTAATTCATTCCTGCATTAAGGATTTTATTTTATCGGTATTACCTGTGCAACAGCCGCACAAACCATTCTGGCAGGTACATGGTAAACGCACCTGATTTAACAATGAACCAATGGCAGGCGGTGCTAACTGTTTCGAATGAAATCTTTCCAATTGTTGTCTGGTCGGCATACGGATGACTATTAAATTTCTAGTCGCATTGTTACTGTTCCTTGTGTTAGAAACTATAAGCAAAATAATTACACAGGTAACTCGCAACTATAATCCATATTCAAGATAAAGAAAAACACTTACCCAGCGCTGTTGCATTGTTGTCCGTGTTGGCCTTTTGGGCAGGACAACAATTAATAAACAAAAATAAAACTAAAGCAAATGGATAAACAATGATTTGCTTAAACATTTCTTCTCTGTTATTAATTATTAATTAATAATGAATTAGGTAAGAATCGATAAAACACCTTGTTGTCGTTAACGCACAATTATAACTGAATTTATGTAGCGAAAAATGAAATTAAATCTTCTTTGGTATTTCACGAAAACTATTAAATAAATTTTATTTTGCATTTTTGTTGGTATTTCTCTTCAACTTTTTTTTTTTTTTATTGATAATAAATTATCAAGAGTCATGATAGAAGGAAGGCATTGTGCCATTCAATATATGAATACATACAGCAGCTGTTTGTCGTTGTTTTACATTTAACACCGCTTCGCGATACATACTTTAATAGTGAAAGTATTGCACTCATCATCAGCTGGAGATGGATTCTGGTGTGTTTTACACCTTCATTATTTTGTTGATTCCATTTAATTCAGTAATCTCAAAATTCATGCTTAAATGACTGAAAGCTTCAACGGAAATTATTACAAAGACTGACGACAGATAAACAACGAACCGTTTCACCAATAACCGAAAATCGCAACAATAAAAATGAATTAAATTACAAATTAATAAGCCGACGAAAACAAAATAAATAATCTTCTCTTCTTTGTTTCTTCTTATTTATTTACATAAATTTTATTTTTATTTTTACTTTACTTTCTCTCATCATTTCAACTTGTTTGCTTTTTTATTTAACAACAAATATTTATTATTTTAATGAAAACATAAAATTACTGGTATGTAGAGAATTATTATAGATTAAAAGTTTTAAAAACTTTTTTTCTTCTTCTCTGTATGATTTGTTGTTCTTGTCGTAATGACCTGATTTGATCGAATAGAGAGTCTCGTGCAGGCAGAATTAATATGCATGCATGTCAATGTCAATGGCACAGGCAGCAGTAAATATTTTTTGATTTATGTATTAATTTAAATACTGATTATCTGGATTTATATGGCAGCAGGGCAAATGCTCGTTTTATGCCTGTAACTTGTGAAACAGCTAAAATACCACGACTACTACATTCGAAAGTCTTCTAGATCTTAGGAAATTCATAGCTCGATAAATAAATATTTTAGAGGCCTAGTTCCATGGAAAGATATGTTCAGTAACTCAAAACAAATACTCCTACAAGTTTACAGCATGATCCGAATTAATTTTTTTTTTCACCGAAAATTAAAAAAAAACCTGATGCCTAGCATGCATTTTTTTTGTTGAAATTTCGATGAAAAATCAAACATTTTTAAATGAGCTAAAACTTTGCAGGGATATTTTTTGGGAAGTCCTGAATAGCTTTTGTTCTACGGGTTTGGCAGAAAAAAATTTATTTTCCGAGTTGTGGCCAAAAAATTTGAATTTTATTCTTTTTTCCGCACTCAGCAGCATTTGCTGTCTAAAGTTTTCTCTAGACCCCATAATATTAGTTACAGCGTTGATAGATAATTCATTTCTGAATTCAGAAACATTAAAATATCGTCTGTGCGATTAGATTTGAATAAATCCCAGCTAAAATACCACGACTAGTACATTCGAAAGTCTTCTAGATCTTAGGAAATTCATAGCTCGATAAATAAATTTTTTAGAGGCCTAGTTCCATGGAAAGATATGTTCAGTAACTCAAAACAAATACTCCTACAAGTTTACAGCATGATCCGAATTAATTTTTTTTTTCACCGAAAATTAAAAAAAAACCTGATGCCTAGCATGCATTTTTTTTGTTGAAATTTCGATGAAAAATCAAACATTTTTAAATGAGCTAAAACTTTGCAGGGATATTTTTTGGGAAGTCCTGAATAGCTTTTGTTCTACGGGTTTGGCAGAAAAAAATTTATTTTCCGAGTTGTGGCCAAAAAATGTAAATTTTATTCTTTTTTCCGCACTCAGCAGCATTTGCTGTCTAAAGTTTTCTCTAGACCCCATAATATTAGTTGCAGCGTTGATAGATAATACATTTCTGAATTCAGAAACATTAAAATATCGTCTGTGCGATTAGATTTGAATAAATCCCAGCTAAAATACCACGACTAGTACATTCGAAAGTCTTCTAGATCTTAGGAAATTCATAGCTCGATAAATAAATTTTTTAGAGGCCTAGTTCCATGGAAAGATATGTTCAGTAACTCAAAACAAATACTCCTACAAGTTTACAGCATGATCCGAATTAATTTTTTTTTTCACCGAAAATTAAAAAAAAACCTGATGCCTAGCATGCATTTTTTTTGTTGAAATTTCGATGAAAAATCAAACATTTTTAAATGAGCTAAAACTTTGCAGGGATATTTTTTGGGAAGTCCTGAATAGCTTTTGTTCTACGGGTTTGGCAGAAAAAAATTTATTTTCCGAGTTGTGGCCAAAAAATGTGAATTTTATTCTTTTTTCCGCACTCAGCAGCATTTGCTGTCTAAAGTTTTCTCTAGACCCCATAATATTAGTTGCAGCGTTGATAGATAATTCATTTCTGAATTCAGAAACATTAAAATATCGTCTGTGCGATTAGATTTGAATAAATCCCAGCTAAAATACCACGACTGCTACATTCGAAAGTCTTCTAGATCTTAGGAAATTCATAGCTCGATAAATAAATTTTTTAGAGGCCTAGTTCCATGGAAAGATATGTTCAGTAACTCAAAACAAATACTCCTACAAGTTTACAGCATGATCCGAATTAATTTTTTTTTTCACCGAAAATAAAAAAAAACCTGATGCCTAGCATGCATTTTTTTTGTTGAAATTTCGATGAAAAATCAAACATTTTTAAATGAGCTAAAACTTTGTAGGGATATTTTTTGGGAAGTCCTGAATAGCTTTTGTTCTACGGGTTTGGCAGAAAAAAATTTATTTTCCGAGTTGTGGCCAAAAAATGTAAATTTTATTCTTTTTTCCGCACTCAGCAGCATTTGCTGTCTAAAGTTTTCTCTAGACCCCATAATATTAGTTACAGCGTTGATAGATAATTCATTTCTGAATTCAGAAACATTAAAATATCGTCTGTGCGATTAGATTTGAATAAATCCCAGCTAAAATATCACGACTACTACATTCGAAAGTCTTCTAGATCTTAGGAAATTCATAGCTCGATAAATAAATTTTTTAGAGGCCTAGTTCCATGGAAAGATATGTTCAGTAACTCAAAACAAATACTCCTACAAGTTTACAGCATGATCCGAATTAATTTTTTTTTTCACCGAAAAATGAAAAAAAACCTGATGCCTAGCATGCATTTTTTTTTAAATGTCAAAATGAATATTCCTACTAATTTTTAGCGAGATCCGAATTAATGCATGCATTTTTTTTTAATTTCAATAAAATTGAAAATTGGCGAAATTAAATGCATTTTTCATTTGCCTGCGTTCGTTATAAAACTATAATTGCGAAAATTACCTCCACATAATAACAATTATATTAATTAATTAAAAATTAAATTAATTTGTTTCCGCTTGCTTTTTTGTAATTATTGATACATAAAACTGTCATCCAATAAAGCGAATCATTTCAGTAAAGAATTAATTTTGGTTTGGACAAAGTAAATACCTTACAGTTTTTTTTTACTAAGTCATTTAAACAAAAACTTTAAATGCATGAGATAAATCAGAAGGAAACACTTCAATCTAATTGTGAGTAGAACTCTATAATCTATAAACTAAGATTTAGTTTTTATTCTCACATGACTTCGTCACTTCATTTTTATTTTATTTTATTATTTCTTCTTCCTCCTCCTCTTTTAATAATAGTTCAATAGTTTATCAATGATTATAAATATAAAATAAAATCAGAAACAAACAGAAATATTGTATTAACTTGACACAAAATGCATTCTTGCATTTGGACTAAAGTGAAACAAAGTAATTAGTAAGACTTATCTGTTGTATTGCACGGTTGAATTATTAATTAAATTTAAATTATTCCCATTTTTATTAAATATGTTTGTATTAAGTGATGAAAGTAAGTTAATCATGTGATAAATATCAGCATTTGCCTAACAGTTATATTCAAATTTTATGTATTTGAAGAAGTTTTATTGAAGATCTATGTTCGCAAAGTGTTGCATATCGTAATAATTGAAGATTAATAAAAGAAAAATTAATTAATTAATTAATTCCAGCATTGCCAATATTGGATGAATTAAAAACCGAGCATAATTATGGCACAAATCATGTAAGTTCATTAAAACCTTCATGAACGTCATCGAATATTAATTTTCATTTTTAAAGCACCAAAATAACGAAGCGACATCATCAACAGCGGGACAATCTACTTCCTGCAATATTGTGGATGATAGAGATAATGTTGTTAGAGGTACCTTGTATCCAGTTTCAGTAAAAATTGTCTTGTTGTCAAAACTGTTCGAATCACTAACCGCGAATGGAATCAGAAGTATGACGTCTTTATTCAAAAATTATTCCGCACAAACAAATTTTCCTTTTCATGCTTTTTTCAGCAATTTTAATTCTACACTTGCACGATTATTTAATGTTCCGGTATCATACATCTGTTACCATATTACATGCGTTTAATTTCGTTGGACAATTTTCTCCGTTACTTGGAGCGATACTAGCTGATAATTATTTTGGTAACACCAGGTAATATTGCTCGAAGCTTATCTTGATAAAGTTTTTCCATTTGTATTTGCTTATCGCTTTTCAGAACAATTTTGTTCTTTTTGGTAATCTATGTACTTGGTTTTATTGGGATTATATTAGTAACATTACCAATAGAGATGTTCAGGAACAGGTAAATACAAATGAAACAATTTTTTGTTTAATTATAGTTTATAAAAAATTTCCCATGTTTTCTGTTAAGCTCTCAAATATTTCTGTCACTATTTTTAGTCTCACTTGGTAATGGCAGCATTCGGGCCTGCCTAACATCATTAGGTGGCCTACAATACAAGCTTCCCGAAGAGAAGATAAATTTAAATTCATTTTTTTCCCTGTATTATCTAGTTTATACATTCGGAATACTTTTAAGTAAATTCATACCACCAATAATACGCAGTAAGGTCAGTTGCTTCGGTGAAACGTCATGCTACTCAGTGGTTTATGGTTTTTTATTCTCAATGCTTCTACTATCATCGAGTAAGTATTCTACCGAGTTCTATAACCAGGTGATAATCCCGTATTAATTTTCTAGTAACATTTATCATTGGTTTAAAATTTTATAAACACGTCAATGTGAAGAAGAAAAGTATTTTATTTCTGTTCCTAAAGTACGTATTTGTGGAGATCAGATTCTTTATTAAAAGCAAGATCTACTTCGTAATTAGAAATAGAAATGGGAATAGTGACGAAAATTATTTAAATCAATTTGATGCGAATTTTCTATCGGACATTGGAGGATATTTTAGAGTAAGCAGTGCCATTCTTTTCCATTCAGTATGACTCTAATAATTAAATTAAAATAATTTTAGGTAATTAAATTGTTTATTCCATTGCCGGTCTATTGGGCATTGTTAGCGCAACAGGATTCAACTTGGACAATACAAGCTACCAAAATGGATACACAGATTTTTGGAGTTGATATACCACCAGATCAGGTTAATTTTTTTTTTTATTTCTTTCATTAATTAAATAATTTGACAGCAAAATTTATTTTTATTCAGATAAAAACGCTGGGTCCCATATTCTTGCTTATTTTAATACCACTTTGGGAGAAACGGGTGAATTCTTTATTAAAGAGATTTAATATTAATTTATCTCCGATAATGAGTATTATACTGGGCGGCTTATTTGCGTCCATGTCATTTCTATTCGCCGGACTGAATGAGCTAAACATAAATAATCATTTTGTTAATCCAACAATATTATTACAAATTCCACAATTTCTATTTATTATGCTGGGCGAAGTACTGTTATCAATTCCGGGTCTACAGTTTTCATTTACGCAGGTCTATTTAAACCTTTCAGCATTTATTTTACGGAAATGAATAATTATTATTTTATAATAGGCACCTGATACAATGGTTTCGTTATTAATCGCTTCGTGGTTCGTTAACAACGCCGTGGGCAATTTAATTGTGATTATTATTACGAAATTAGAAATATTTCAATCGCAGGTAATTTTTAATAAGATCGTTAAGATAAGAATGAATAAAATTTTATTTTCTTTTACAGACAAATGAATTTTTTTTCTATTCCATCGCAATGCTTATCAGCATGTTGTGGTTTTATTGCATATCACGTAATTACAAATATATAAATTTAAAGGAGACTAACGACACACCAAAGATTAAACTAAGGCTTAAATAATAAAAATTAAGAAATAACAAAAGCAAAAATAATGTTCATGATAGTATTTTGAAGAAGTATTCAACTTCTAGTAGAGTGTCCTCCTCCAAATCCGTACAATGTACTGCATTACATATTTTATTAACTCCGAACCGTGCTCGAAGCGTGTGCGGCCTTAACTGCTTAGCTAGCGTAGAATCTACAGGACCACATAGCTTACGAAAGGCAGCGTATGTATTGACAGCGGGATCACTAGAACAAATTTCCAATGCGATACATGGGCCACTGTTTAATTGTTCCACCATTTGAGGATACTCCGGCACAACACCTTTGTAAACCTCATAAAACTCCTCGCAATTTATTTTCTCCATGAATATCATTTTTAGTGCCGTAATCGTGAATTTGGCATCGATAATCGCCGTTAAAATATTACCCACAAGCCCTTCCTTTATACTATGCGGTTTAATGATGCACAGCGTACTTTTTTTTAGTGTAATTGTCTCACTGAAACGTTTAATGTGCGGTGGTGGAAAAAAGAATGCAATATCTTCCTCGGCTCTCTCCTTTGTAATGGAATAATGGATTGCATTTCTGATCTCATCAACGCCGTACAAGGCGCGTATACTTTCCGGGGCTGTTCTTCTAGCTTCATCAGGATTATGAGGTCCACAAATGATATCAAATATTTTTGCACCACGATTTGATATAAATTCCATTCCGAGAATTGGTCCAGTTCGTAAATGTTCAACTAAAAATCTAGCAAAAATTTTTTTCGCTTCAGCAAACCAAACAAATAAAATAAAAAATAAACTTACGGTAATATAGAATCACCTTTAAACTCTTTATACAATTCTCTTGCTTCATCGGATGATATATTTACCATTTTACATTGGTTCATGTAAATATGATTCGATAATATTATACTAAGAATTTTACCCATTACCGGTATTGATGTTGGTTTTAGTAGAGCAAAAATTCTAAAAAGAAAATGTTTAGGATAATCAACTCCAAGGATCTATAATAATAAAAAACGGTAATACTTTTCTCGAGTGCCTCCTATTCTGTTCTTTGTTTGAGTATCTGCGTAATCTAAAATCCGAATCTGTCTTCCAAAGATATTTATGTTTGATCCAATATATAAATCACCTTCCTTAATACCTTCGATTATTGTTCTCTTTAGAAATGTCCGCTTAGTCTTATGATCATACTACAATTGATAAACATACATAAAAATTACACGTTTAATTAAAAGATAGTTTAGGATTACTAACAATCTCAATTGTGTTATCAGATGGAAAATAGTATACATAGAAGGCTCTTGCCATTGATGCTTCAGCTTGATACCATTCCGCCGTAAATATTAATCGATCAGAATAATTGAAATCCTTATGAAATTAAAGAAAAACAATGAAAATAACCAGTAATAATAAATTTATATATAAATTTAAATTCCACATACCATAATTAATTTATTAAAAAATAAAAAAACCTGTGTCTAAAAACCGCGACAAAATCTATTCAAAAAAAAAATAAATAAATAAATATATAAACAAATAAATTTGGTTACTTTGACAACCAACAAATATGTCAGATTTCCCCTACTATAAATATAAACAAATTTTCTGACAAAAACCTAAGGATCCAATAACACATAGCTCAAGTGAATTATAACGCAGCACACACCGTTTGAAAAATTCAAAAATTTATTGAACCTTATACCATCAAATCAAATATTGATAAGAATATATAAATATAATATTTATCACGAATTTACGCAAGTGTTTAAATACTATGAACGTTGATATTAGCTGATATCTAATATAAATTTCATCATTTTAATATACTTAAAGGTGTTTAATAGGTGAGGTCATAAAGTTGTATTGCATGCAAATAATTACTGACCTTAGTTGTGCTTCACATATAAATATAAAAAAAAAACAATAATAATAATAATAATAATTTAAAAATAAAAAACGTTAATAAATAAATAAGAGAAAACAAGAAAGAAAAGAAGAAAAAAAGAAATTAATTCAATACAATAATTGAAGGAATAAATTTGATTAATTTTTTATACTAAAACGTAACAGTTACATATACAGTTTCATCTATCATTTAATTAATTAATTTAATTTATTTTTTTTTATCAATAGTAGCAATTAAGGTGAAATTTTTTTTTTTGTGATAATATTATTTTATGAGTTACATATGGCTGTAATAATATTGTGATAATTGTGATAACGTTAACGATTGAACTATTATTTTAAAAATTTAGTTTATTAATCAATTTTATACAATTAAAATTTCCATTTCCATAATACGCAGTTTAAATTAATCTAATCAAAATTTATTATGCATTAATTTCTTAGAAAATTGATTAAAACAATAACGTTTTTAATTGTTTTGTGAGATTTGATTTAGATTTGTATTCGTTTAGTGTTTCCAATAACCAACATCGTAAAGATCACCTGAAAGATTATCAAAATATAAATATATAGAAATACCACAAAAATAGTAAAATTATGTTTAATTAGAAAAAAACATGCGAAAAGTAAATATTTATTAGTTGTATGTAATACATATGTATGTACATATTGTGTACCTATTATACTGTTCTCTTGCTAAACACACAAAATACGGAACAGCATTGGCACAACGTAATATTCGGTCGAGTTGCTTGAGCAGCGACTATAATATATTAGTTCTAAACTAGACACCGTGAGCGTATAATAAATAAATTAATAACGAATTAATAAATTTGAGGTAAACACACTAAAAACACATATAGAGTTTAAATAAATAAACAAACACAGAAAAGTCTTGCGAAATTTTTACACAAAAAAAAAACTCAAAATTCTTTGATTGATTATTGGCTTTACGTTTGCAATATTTACATTAAATTATTAACAAATATTGATAAGAAAATTAAACAACGATATTTGTTTAACCAAATTGATGAATAACAGAATAAGGAAGCAATAAATAATAATCGAATGGAATAATATGGCATGGAGTTCTTTTGGTTTTTGGTGAATAAATACTAAAAATATTTTTAGTTAAGTTATTAATAACTTTGCATCAATTAGTTGAATAAATAAAGAAAAATTTAAATAATGTTTGGAAAAAAATCAGACTTGGAGTTCGGCACGCAAATAAAGTGTAAAATTATTGCATAAAAAGTGTCTAAAATAAAAAATGAAACGAAAGTACTAAGTGCAGTGTGATTCAAGTTGTGAAAATGTGTGATAAGAAAAAAATACGAATAATATGTAAAATCAGTGAATATAAAATGACAATATTTATTGGAATTATTTTATTTAGTTTTATAGGAATTAGGAATACAGAAGGCATTGGTTGTAAGTGTTTTTTTTTTCTATCTTGTTCTCAAATTAAAATTACTCAATAATTAAATCTTAACTCAATTACCTGTAGGGGTATTACCTTTGGGTGTAGGCAATTTTTTAGTTAATAGTACAATAAATTTAACATGCATAATTAGTCCGCATGAGATAAGTGATTTATATAACAGTCGTAATTTATCATTCATACATGATTTTAATGAAATTAATTTAAGTGAATTAAGCACTGTGCAGGTAATATAATTTAAATATAATTAAAAATGGATAGATTTACATTTAATACATGTAATAATGATAAAGTTATAATTCACAGATAGTAAATGAGGAGTCAATACAATTATTAATCAAAAATGCACAGGAAAATGAATCGGGAAGTTATACGTGTCGGGCAAATTCATCGACATATATTGCAACTACAAATGTGTTTGTCGGTTAGTATTCGTTTCACCATATAAATATTTATTTTTTAATTTATTAATTAATTAAGTGTGCGTACGTGTGTATGTAATATAAAAATATTAAAATATTTTAATTCATTCATTTCTTATAAAATAATAAAAAAAAAATTATTATATTTTTATTACTCAATTGTTATTTTATTTTTTTAATTATTTAATCACTGCAACAAGCTTATTTTTGTATGTATTCGTTGAAATAGGTTTTAAGCCAGGGAAGGTGGAAAACTTTAAATGTCGATCACATAATTGGGAGAAAATGATTTGCAGTTTTAAACAGATGAAAAATTCAATTGCAACGAATTACACACTGAGTTACACAATCGATAATTATATAACAAATTGTAATTTAACAAATAGTTTTGACAGAATTTCTCATTGTACAATTGAAGGCATTGATTACCGAAAACATCATGATTTTTTAAAAATCTTACTAAAATCATCTAATGATTATGGAAAATGCGAAGAACATTTTAATATATCTCAGTATAATGTTGGTAAATATACAAAAAAAAAATAAATAAAAAGAATAAAAAATTATCCAAGATACCAACCATTAACTAAATATTCTTATTGGTTAAGTTATACCCGATCCGCCAGAGCATATGAGCATAGTATTATCATCTAGTGGCGTAACGATACATTGGAATTTATCATACCAATTATTATCTTTTCCTAAAGGTGAAGTGCAGTACATTCTGCAGTATTCTTATATTTATTGTAATAAAAAGTTTGTTTTAGATTTTGTACATCAAATGAACATAACGTCGGAATTCAGTAATGGAGTATGGGAATCGGTTGATTTGAAAAATTTGAAAAAGGAAAACAAAATCAGTTATTCATTGAAATTGGAGAATTTGGAATATGCCCATACCTGGTACGATGTGCGAATCCGTCTGAAAACCATAAAAGCCGTTGAAGATGATTTATGGTCCAACTACACCAGTTACACGTTTAGAACAGCATCCCGAATTCCTGACAATCCACCCGAAATTGATATTGGCGCTTTTCATATTAATGATTATGGCGATATCGTCATATACTGGAAGGAACTGGAGAAGTCGAAACAAAACGGAAACGATCCCCATTTTAAAATTGAGGAAGTTTACGAGAATGGCCGAAAAATGTAAATATTCAATTCCATTCTAGAATCATTCGCATTACTTTGATTCCATTAATTTTTAGACATAAGCAGCCGGATGAAATTAAGAGCACGATGGCCAAATTCAAAGCGATGCCTTCCAGCGAATACGAATTTTTCATACACAGCGCAAATTCCAAAGGCATATCTAGCAAAGCAAGTGTGGTTAGAATACCTTCAAAGAACAAAAGTAAGTTACATATCGCGATGCGATGGCAAATGGAAATTTTAACCTTTATTTGTCTTTAGGATTATCTGAGCCTCGACGTCTAAAGAAAATTTTCAACAATGGCGAATACAAATTGCACTGGGAGCCTCCATTGACTCGACCGAACGAAGTCGTCAACTACACAGTTTTTTGGTGCGTTACCAAGAGTGAATTGCCCAACCAGTGTGAGGTAACTACTGCCGTCTAAAGTCATATTATCGACACGATTTGATTCCATTTATTTGCTTTATTTTTAGAGTTCCATTGATTTCGTACAAGTGCGATCGAATGTCTTAAATTACGCACTGAATACGACGAATACAATAAATTTCGCAGTGTCTGCAAATTCAATGAATTCGAGTTCTGGAATGGTTTGGGCTTTATGCACCGCCGCACAGAGTAATGACATTGGCAAAATAAAAACCATTTGGATTCCAAAAATGGATGCGACATTCATGGAAATCCAGTGGGAGTTGGAATGCGTCGACCGATCGATTGTTGAAGGATATAATTTGACGTATTGTCCAATTAGCTCACCAAAGACTTTGGAATGCAAAGGTAAGATTTGTCTACTCGAAGGGGCTTTCTTCAGTTTTTAATTTATTTATTTCAATTGTCAAAAATAGAACCAGAGCAGAGTTTAAATATCACTGGATCGACTCGGTATAATATTACCGACTTGCGACCATATACAACTTACAAAACCGTCATATCAATGTTCTCCAAGACTAGAATCGGACCACCAAGCGAACCACTAGTGAACACTACACTGGAATCATGTAAATATAAAAAAGTCGCTTCTTTAGTAATAAATCCAAGAAACATTATGATTAAATGTCTTTAGCTCCATCTCCACCACAACTCTTGCGTGTAACTGACGTCACCAATACTTCTTGCAAAGTACACTGGAACGCTCCGGAGAACCTTAACGGAGTTCTGATGTACTATGAAATTTGGTTCAACGAAGTACCTATTAAAGTCGACAACGAGAAACGAGATGCCACAGAAATGTCATATTTGAAAACCGATTTGAACAGCTTCACAAGCTACACAATATTAGTGGTGGCCTGCACCGTAGGATGCTCTTCGGCCAGCAAAAAGGTTACAATTCAAACGAAAATTGGAGGTAATTTCTGAACTCAAAATAATTTCATTTGTCATTTCTTATCAAATAATAATTTTTCTAGTTCCGGGTGCTATGGAACAACCAATATATAAGGCGCAAGATTCTGTGGACAATTCGAATAACATGTTAGTAATTAGTTGGGACCCTCCTGCGATGCCATTTGGCAAATTGGATTTTTATGAGTTGAAAACAGTATTCAAGAAAAATAATAGACAAGTGGAGAAAATTGATAAAATCAGGGGAACTCATTGTTCCTTAAAATTCGCGGTGTGTCAAAATGATTATGAAAGTTATCAGTTTTCGGTACGTGCAGTAAATACAAAACAAACACCACATGCGGACAATTCTGCGGACACATCCAGCTATGGTATAAATCCAGAAGAAATCAATGACAAAGGCGATGAATTTATTTTTATAGATGCGAAGGAAAACAGTATTATGATAAGAAAAAAAGATTTCGCCATTCAAAAGATACCAAATAATAATTATCAATGCTCTGAAGGTAATAACGGGAGCTTAGATAATTTTTTAAGTCAAGACAAATTTGCTGAATATTTATATGGAAATTGGTCTAATCCCAGTACACATGGATGTCATTATCGTGATACAAAGCAGAATCTAGCCATTTTAAAAATAGGAGCCCTCATTTTTATATCGGTTACTTCGTTTTTGGCCTTTGTGATCATGGGATGGAAAAAGATAAAGGGAATGAAAGATTTCGATGTAGAATTACCATCCGGTTTAGTTGAAAACAAGGATATAAATAAAGTGTCTTCGAATTTAGAGAATTTTAAGAAAGAGCATGAGCAAGAACAGAGTCTTTTAGGTACATTGCGAACGTTTTCGACAATTAGCAATAATACAGGAGAAACAAATAGTAATTGCGAATCTACTGATGATGTACATTCGGAACAAGATTATTCGGAGGTAACAAAACCAAAATAAATACATTTTTTATGTTAATTTTAATAAAAAAATTCTTTGTTAGGAATCTAATCTAGATAACCTAAGTTTAAACAGCCAAGATGACGGTTTAACACAATCATGCTTAGAGAAATTAAAAGATAATATTGTTCCTGCAGTTACTCCACATCATCCGCAACAACAACAGTTCACAATTATGTCGAATGGATATGTTCAAGCCTCGATGATGATGCAACCGGCATCAAATGGATACATACAGCATCAAGCAATGCCTAGACCAGCTGCGTCTGGTTACACACAATTAAATGCTTTGGGTCAACCAATTCTCAATATCGTAAGTTCATTAATAGTCATTTGAAAAAATTGATAAAACATTAATAAAAAAAAATATTTTTAGGCTGATAAAACAAACTTTAAAACGCCGATTAATGCATCAAACGATATTGTTCAAGGAATATCAGGTAAATTTGATTATTATTCACAATTTATCTTTTCAATATAATAATTAATTAATTCATATTTCCGTTATAGGCTATGTAACACACAAACAACTAGCAGATTTTGGTCATTTTTAAAATGACAGTTTTATGATTAGTTTCATTTAAATAACGAAGGTAACGATTTTAAGTATTTTTCGTATTAAAATAAAGAATATTATAGAAAATCATCCCAAATGTTTTTGTTTAATTTATTTTTGCATTCCATTAATATACGAATTGTGTCCAATCAAAATAAAACAAACAAAATGTAAAAAAAACGAAGTGATAAAGCGAGATTACTTCTTTTTGATAATTTTCTTTATTAAAATGTGCTGTAGGTTGAAGCGTGGTCGTTTCTAATTTGTAACGAGAAAAAATAAATATAATGCATTAAAAAGTGATTAAAGACTTATATTATAAAATAACAATAATAAAAGGTATGTACAAATTATATTTATTTTAATTATAATTAATTTACAAATGTTTATCTTCTCCTTCTGGTACTTTTGTTGTTGTTTTAACTGGAAGAGATTTTAATTTTCGTTGTAGCTGTTGTTTGGGAAATCAATTTCAAATGTAACACAAATATAAATAAAACAAATAATATTTCATTAGAGATAAATAAATAAATTATTTATTTATTTATTTTATTATTTAATTAATAAAATGTTTTTCTTATTATTTTAATTTTTTGCATGTAGTTTTAAAGCAAAGCGAAAACATAAAAAAAAATATAGGCAAGTTACTATACATGGTGTAGATAAGTTTGTAGAATGTTAGAGCCAAACAAAATGGTCACCATTTTTAATGCTTTTTCTTTTCTTTTCTGTTTTGTTTATAATACATAGTAGAATTTATTTAAAATCTTATATTTAATTATAATTTATACATAAATAATTTTTGTATTTATAATAATATTTTTTAAAATTGTTTTTTCCATTTTTTTTTTTTTGTAACATTATTCAATAAAATTTGTGAAGAGATTTTAATTTTTTTTATCATGTACAACAAGTGGTATACATCGGTATACCAGTTTATAATTAAGACCGCATAGTTTATGCATTTTATTATTAATTATTAATAATTTAAACATTTTTAACTCTTTTTTTCTATTAATTAATTAATTATTATTAGGCGTGTGTAGATATTTCAATTAATTAGAATTTTATTTTTCAAATAGATTTTTAATCACTAGTAAATTTTTTTTATCAGTTAATAATTTTATTTCATTCACGTTAAAATAATTGACAAGTTATATTTATATAAGAGAAAATAAGAGTAAAAATATATAAACTATTTAATCGTATTAACTAATAACACAAAAATTAATTTCTCTTGTAATTCATTTTTGTTGAAATAAATAAATTTTTTTATTTAATATATGTTTATCTTCGATGTTTTTATTATTTTCTTTTTTTGTAGATTATTTAATTTTTATACTTTAAAATCATTTCATTTCATTCATAATTAGTTCTATTAATTTCAGTATATTTATTTATATATATTTTTTTTTCTTTAATATAGGCTTGGAGCACCGAATTAAGGCCAAATTAATATTAAAAAAAAAAAAAAAATTCTCTTTGTTTTTATTTTTTTTTTTTACAAATAATGAAATTATGTCATGAAACCATACAATTTAATTTTTTATTATCCTTCCTATTATTTTCGTTTTCATTGAGGATATCCCCAAAAGAGAATCATTACATTTTTTACTGTAAATATATATTTTATTTGTATTTAATTATTTATTATCAGCTATTAACAATTATTATAATATTATTAACATAAATATTTAAATTAAGACATGTTAGAGTATTTTTAACTGTTTTATTACTTATAAATAGAGTTCTATAATTAAGCATATCATTAATATTCGTTGTATTTATTTTTCATTTCATTATTTTATTCACATAATAGATTGTTTTTTTTTTTTTTTTTTTTTTTAGATTTATTTTTAAATTTTTCGTTTGTATATCACTTTTTATTGTTCATTTAAATAATATCTATAAATAAACGCACAAATCTTATTTTATTTTTTATACTATTTAAGAAACGAAATTTATATTTAAACTTAAGACTTATAAATTATTTTCACACTTAAAACAATAACAATAAAGAAGGTAATTTATTGCATACTATGGCCATAATCTGCTAGTTGTTTATGTGTGACATAACCTATAACGAAAATAAAATTAATTAATTATTATATTGAAAAGATAAATTGTGAATAATAATTTACCTGATATTCCTTGAACGTCCGTTGATGCAATAATCGGCGTTTTAAAGTTTGTTTTATCAGCCTAAAAATATTTTTTTTTATTAATGTTTTATCAATTTTTTCAAATGACTATTAATGAACTTACGATATTGAGAATTGGTTGACCCAAAGCATTTAATTGTGTGTAACCAGACGCAGCTGGTCTAGGCATTGCTTGATGCTGTATGTATCCATTTGATGCCGGTTGCATCATCATCGAGGCTTGAACATATCCATTCGACATAATTGTGAACTGTTGTTGTTGCGGATGATGTGGAGTAACTGCAGGAACTACATTATCCAATGATGTCACATAATTTGCATCTGATTCCTTTAATTTCTCAAAGCATGTTTGTGATAAACCGTCGTCTTGACTGTTAAAACTTAGATCATCTAGATTGGATTCCTAACCAAGAATATTTTTTGTTAAAATTAACCTAAAAAAATTATTTATTTAGTTTTGTTACCTCCGAATAATCTTGTTCCGAATGTACATCATCAGTAGATTCGCAATTACTATTCGTTTCTCCTGTATTACTGCTACTTGTCGAAAACTGTCGTAATGTACCTAAAAGACTCTGTTCTTGTTCATCGCGGGCACGAATGATTTCGTCTTTTTTCTTAGAGTTTTCTAAATTCGAAGACACTTTATTTATATCCTTGTTTTCAACTAAACCGGATGGTAATTCTATATCGAAATCTTTCATTCTCTTAATCTTTTTACATCCCATGATCACAAAGGCCAAAAATGCTCCAACCAAAAGAAAAATGAGGGCTCCTATTTTTAAAATGGCTAGATTCTGCTCTTTATCGCGATAATGACATCCATGTGTACTGGGATTAGACCAATTTCCATATAAATATTCAGCAAATTTGTCTTGACTTAAGAAATTTTCTAAACTCTCATCATTAGCCTCAGAGCATTGATAATTATTATCTGGTATTTGTTGAATGCCTAAAGGTTCTTTTCTCATCAATATATTTTCTTCATCAGCGTCAATAAAAACTAATTCCTCGCCTTTGCTATTGATTTCTTCTGGAATGCATCCTTTATTCTTTTTATCGCAAAGAATTTGCTGCTGATTACTGTTCACTGTATCAATTGTGGGGCTCGAATGTCTTTTGAAAGCAACCGCTCGTCGTTCAGTATTTCCATCATGAGTTATATCATCGTAGTTTGCTAATGCACTATCTTCTGGATTTATGCCATAGCCGGATGTGATGTCCCTCTTTTGTCGCGTTGAACTGTCCGCGTGTGGTGTTTGTTTTACGTTTACTGCACGTACGGAAAACTGATAACTTTCATAATCATTTTGACACACCGCGAATTTTAAGGAACAATGAGTTCCCCTGATTTTATCAATTTTCTCCACTTGTCTATTATTTTTCTTGAATACTGTTTTCAACTCATAAAAATCCAATTTGCCAAATGGCATCGCAGGAGGGTCCCAACTAATTACTAACATGTTATTCGAATTGTCCACAGAATCTTGCGCCTTATATATTGGTTGTTCCATAGCACCCGGAACTAGAAAAATTATTATTTGATAAGAAATGACAAATGAAATTATTTTGAGTTCAGAAATTACCTCCAATTTTCGTTTGAATCGTAACCTTTTTGCTGGCCGAAGAGCATCCTACGGTGCAGGCCACCACTAATATTGTGTAGCTTGTGAAGCTGTTCAAATCGGTTTTCAAATATGACATTTCTGTGGCATCTCGTTTCTCGTTGTCGACTTTAATAGGTACTTCGTTGAACCAAATTTCATAGTACATCAGAACTCCGTTAAGGTTCTCCGGAGCGTTCCAGTGTACTTTGCAAGAAGTATTGGTGACGTCAGTTACACGCAAGAGTTGTGGTGGAGATGGAGCTAAAGACATTTAATCAAAATGTTTATTGGATTTATTACTAAAGAAGCGATTTTTTTATATTTACATGATTCCAGTGTAGTGTTCACTAGTGGTTCGCTTGGTGGTCCGATTCTAGTCTTGGAGAACATTGATATGACGGTTTTGTAAGTTGTATATGGTCGCAAGTCGGTAATATTATACCGAGTCGATCCAGTGATATTTAAACTCTGCTCTGGTTCTATTTTTGACAATTGAAATAAATAATTTAAAAACTGAAGAAAGCCCCTTCGAGTTGACAAATCTTACCTTTGCATTCCAAAGTCTTTGGAGAGCTAATTGGACAATACGTCAAATTATATCCTTCAACAATCGATCGGTCGACGCATTCCAACTCCCACTGGATTTCCATGAATGTCGCATCCATTTTTGGAATCCAAATGGTTTTTATTTTGCCAATGTCATTACTCTGTGCGGCGGTGCATAAAGCCCAAACCATTCCAGAGCTCGAATTCATTGAATTTGCAGACACTGCGAAATTTATTGTATTCGTCGTATTCAGTGCGTAATTTAAGACATTCGATCGCACTTGTACGAAATCAATGGAACTCTAAAAATAAAGCAAATAAATGGAATAAAATCGTGTCGATAATATGACTTTAGACGGCAGTAGTTACCTCACACTGGTTGGGCAATTCACTCTTGGTAACGCACCAAAAAACTGTGTAGTTGACGACTTCGTTCGGTCGAGTCAATGGAGGCTCCCAGTGCAATTTGTATTCGCCATTGTTGAAAATTTTCTTTAGACGTCGAGGCTCAGATAATCCTAAAGACAAATAAAGGTTAAAATTTCCATTTGCCATCGCATCGCGATATGTAACTTACTTTTGTTCTTTGAAGGTATTCTAACCACACTTGCTTTGCTAGATATGCCTTTGGAATTTGCGCTGTGTATGAAAAATTCGTATTCGCTGGAAGGCATCGCTTTGAATTTGGCCATCGTGCTCTTAATTTCATCCGGCTGCTTATGTCTAAAAATTAATGGAATCAAAGTAATGCGAATGATTCTAGAATGGAATTGAATATTTACATTTTTCGGCCATTCTCGTAAACTTCCTCAATTTTAAAATGGGGATCGTTTCCGTTTTGTTTCGACTTCTCCAGTTCCTTCCAGTATATGACGATATCGCCATAATCATTAATATGAAAAGCGCCAATATCAATTTCGGGTGGATTGTCAGGAATTCGGGATGCTGTTCTAAACGTGTAACTGGTGTAGTTGGACCATAAATCATCTTCAACGGCTTTTATGGTTTTCAGACGGATTCGCACATCGTACCAGGTATGGGCATATTCCAAATTCTCCAATTTCAATGAATAACTGATTTTGTTTTCCTTTTTCAAATTTTTTAAATCAACCGATTCCCATACTCCATTACTGAATTCCGACGTTATGTTCATTTGATGTACGAAATCTAGATTTTTTAATTTAAATTATTTATGGAAAAACAAATGAGCAAATCTCAATAATTACCTTCTGGCAGCGTGGTTAATTTATATGATAATTTCCAGTATAATGTTACACCACTTGAAGTCAGATTATCAGACCTTAACGATTCTTTCTCTGGCGGATCAGGTATGACTGTATAATTAAATTTAATAAATATATACATAAATAACGTTTTTTATAATTCTATATTCACAGCAATTTTTCACTTACCAATATTAAAATGATCAATTATGAATTTTTCTTCATATCTATCAAAATCATTAACCGATGTTAAATTAAATTCAAAACTATCATAGGCACGTCTATAGGCGCCGCCCCTCATTGTGCACGTGTACCGTTTATTAAACGCTTGCTTTAATTCGCATGGATAATTCTGAAAATTTTCAATCTATTTTTGAATATAAGAATATGGTTGCTTGGTTAGTAAAGTATTATTTGTTAGATGGTTAGATTTGTCAATATATGTAGTACAAGGAAACAAAACCACAAAAACTATAATAAAACTTGAAAAAAAAAAAAATTAAATAATAATAATAAGATAAAACAAATCTTTGGATTCACTTTTGGTTAATAAATTGGGGCTGCCCTTTTAATATTATTATAATTATTACTTTTTCGTTGATTATTACTATTATTATTATTTTTATTTGTAATTTCTGTTGACAAATTTTATTTTTTTTATCCATTTATTGTATTGTATTGCTTTATTGTTTAATTCACCACCGTATCTGTATAATACTTGACACCAGCAACAAATATATGATAAATATCTCTATTATTATTATTATGAAAGAAATTGTGTTTTTAATTATTAATAAATATTTTATTTTTACAAAAAAAAAAAAAGAAAATATATAAGTTTTTAGTCTCAAATAACTACGACAAATACTAAAAAATAAAATTATTTACTTTATTTGGTTTTTTTTTTTTTTTTATGTCTAATTACTTTATTTTAACTACTTTAATTACCAATGTTTTACAAATAATAATTTTAATCATAATAATAATAATAATAATGTAATAATCCTAATGATAATAAAATAATAATATTAAAAAAAAAAAAAAATTATGTAAATTGTAGAGAAATCCAACAGCAGCATAAAACTGTATACAAAAGCATGCCGACATAACAAAAAGGAAGAATAGATAAAAATAATAATTAAAAAGAAATACATTTGGGCGTTCCCCTAATTATTAATTAGTAAAAATTAGATTTAATTAATTTCATTAATAATTAAATAAAAAGACAAATACAAAAATATTGTAGAAAAAATATATCTCTACACAATTAAAAAAAAAAAAAAAATGCATTCACAAAACAAAACTCATACAGACAGACAGGCATCAATAAATAAAAATAAATGCAAGCAACATGATTTCACAATTCAATACATATACATATACAAATATAATAAATGCACAATACAACAAACATAACATTACACAGCAATTCCATTAATTAATTAATTATAGATACGTACGTTTTTATTGTAATAATTTTTTAGTGGTAAATGATATTGTAGAGTATATTTGGTAATCAATGGATTATCCATTTGTTGAAAGCTACAAATCATATAATCCCAATTATATGAGCGACATTTAAAATTCTCCACCTTTCCAGGTTTGTAACCTAGAAAATAAATTTAAAAATTTGACAAATCATTATTATTATTATAATAATAAAAATAATTTATGGAATTCATGAAAAGCATTAAAAAAGTTTTACAGAGTTAATTAGATGAAAATAAAAATAAAAATATAAAAATTATTATAGCATCAGATCATCATCTATATTAACGTTGTAATATTAATTGTCTTGGGGTATTATAATAAAAGCAAATAATAAAAATAAATTTTTTATATATATTCATATTTCTTCTTAAAAATGGATTTTTCGGAGAAAATTTATGCAAAAAGTATTTATCTATTGAAAACATTTTTTATTTTTTCGTTTTTATTTCTTTTACCTTTTTCGTTTCTTTTTTTAGGATGTTATTATTATTATTCAGCAATTTTTTTCTTTTTTTTTGTTATTGTCTTAATTTATTATAATATATTATTATATTTTTGTTTTGGTTTTTTGTAATAAAATATTTCTATTGTGATATTTATTTGCTTGAATTTCACACTTCATTCATTAATTATTTATATTATTTCTATAGATTTAAAGTTTAAAAATGAAAATATAAGATCGACGACGATTACATGAATATTGTTTTAATAAATTAAAAGTTTATTGGGCTTAATCCGTTAATAAATAATTTTATTTTTATAGTTTATGACTTCTTGAAATTATTTTTTAACACTAATAACAACACACCACTTTGATGGTAATAACTAAATTAAATCACAACACTTACCAACTGAAACTTCATTATAGCTGACAGCAATCGAATCGTTATATTTGCAATACAGCATAGCGCTGTCCATTCGTTCAGCATTAACTATCGTCAATACAATTGATGTACTATTTAGTATCTAGATAAATAAATAAATTAATTTAATAATAGTGTCAAATCAAGTCGAGTTAATTAATAAATAAAAAAAAATTTTTTTGCATTACATAAACATTGTCCGTTAATTTTATATTCCCAATATAAAATGATAAATTATTGCTAATCCAAATTGGTTGTATTGTATTATTAATTGTGCAGGTCACATTAAATGAATCGCCAACTAATTTATTGATGGGCCCACGAGGATCAGTTTCTAGAATAAGACAATTTACATTTTATATATTATAAAAAAAAAAAACTAAAAAATTATTTTAAAAAAAAAAAACTCACCTCCGACTGCAAACGTATATGATGGTACCATCAGTGTCACCGAAATTAATAAATAAAATAATGTTGAATCCATGATTAAACTGGATGGAATAAAACAAAAAAAAAAAATAATTAATAATTTAATAAATGATTAAAAATGCTCGCGCTACTATTTGTAATTAATTCGACAAATTCTTAATTGTTACTAAAATGGTTATGAGTGTAATCAGAATATTTAAAAGAAAACAACAATATTATTTATATCTGCATCAAAATTAATCGTTTACAGGAATTTGTGATATTTTTATTTATTTTTTTTAATGTTTTAATGATAAGACGATGACGATAACGATGATGACAGACCAGACTCCCCTTTTTTATTCAAGTTTTATTTTTATAAAAAAAATTTTTTCTTGTCTTTTGCTATTTTTTCATTGAATTTTTGTATTTCTATTGAAAACTTTAGAGATAAAAAGATTTTTTTTTTATTCTTTTGCATCACAATAAAAACGCGTTACAAATTTTGTTTAGAAATTTTAAACACAAATAAAATACTTTTATTAATGAATGGATGAGATAACACAATGTGATTGTTGAACGCAACTAAATTAAACACTTGTTGTCACTGGTTCATGAACAAACTTTAAAATGAGAAATTCAATAATAATAAATTTCGGTTCGTTATGAATGTAAAAAGCAATCAGTAGTAGCTAGGCTAAAGGAACAAACCAATACTACAACGAGATACAGCAATACATTCGCGATATTATTAATATTATTATTATTATTTCTATAAATTTTTAATAGTAATAAAAAGAAAATTTTGTAAACAAATATTTATTGTGGGAAAAAAATAAAAAAAAAAAGGAAGATGAAGAGATGAAAGAGAGAAAAAAAAAAATATATAAAAAACGTTTTTATCAATAGAATTTGTTGATTGTCATTTTAAAGGAGAAAAAAAGAAAAATAAATTGTTTTTCATTTGAAATAATAAAAAAAATAAATAAATAATAAATGTTATGCAAATTTTCTGCTCTCTTTTCATCCATTCATCCATTCCCTTCCATTATGATTATGATTTTTCTTATTAAAATTATTTTTATTATTGTTACTACTGCGAAGCACAACATAACAATAAATCCATTTGATATGCAAGATTGACTTTGTTTATAATAACCAACCAATAGCCCATTTTTTTTTTGTTAATAAATAAATAAACAATTAATTAAATAGAATTATTAATTGATTTGCTTAGTTACAAAATACAAGCGAATGGTAAAGGATTCAATACTCCCTGTTGACACGGAGTATAAAACATAATAAGGCAAATAAAACTTTTACCACAACTGTTCAAATTCAATTTTAAAAATAAAAATATTATTTCCAATTAATTACTTAATTTAAAATAAATAAATCAAATTTCTAGATATCGTAGGTTTTTGTTTTAACTTTTTGTATTTAAGGAAAACTGAACGATTGTAGAAATTTTAACAAAATTCTAAAAATAAAAACGACACAAAGCGCATGATAGAGAACAAGCATAGCATTCCTGAATTTTTTATTATTTTAATCATTGGTAAAATATTTGTTTTTCTTATCACTGGGGACATATTCTAGGAATGAAATTTAAAAAAAAATTTCAAATTCCTATTTAAACTTGTGTTTATTATTGTTTTCCAAAGAAATTTGTAATTAAAATAATACAGAAAACGGAAGTAAAATAATATTATGTTAAAATGCAAATATAATTTTACTTGAAAATGAAAATGTAAAAAAGAAAAGAAAAGGAAGAAAAATTAAAAGTAGTAATTGGATTCTTTTTCCTTAAAATTTGTTGTTTTACCGGATAAATACATATAGATAAGTACTAAGTACTGTCAAAAACCTTGAAACAACACCAGGTTTATCGGATTTATGTGTATATTCAGGTAAAAGTTATTGTTTATAGAATTTTTTTTGTAGGGAAACGATTTAATACCCAAACCAAATAATTAGCCAAATAACCAAACCCGGAGAATAGCAAATTTAAAAAAAAATAGCACAAAGCTAGAAAAGTTTTGAGTACTTTCGGAAAACATCCAATTTCTTTGATTTATTTAATTGATTGATTATATTAAGTTGATGACGATACAATTAATGCTTTTAATCAGTATACACATTAATTTGTGTATCAATCGTCGTAGTTGAATTATGCCTGTGGCAGGGCAACAAGAAATGTTTTTTTTTTATTTTACTTTAGCATAACAACAGACAAAGCAATGTTTCGTCGTTTCTATATTTTTTAACATTTCTGTTCTTGCTTGGTAAATATTAAAAATGTTTTAATTTCTGAGAAAAGTTTACCATTCAAAGGAATTAAATAAATAAAAAAAAAAAAATAAAAATAATAATAAAACGTATCGACAAAGAGAAAACAATAATTATAAATATTTGATTTAAGTAGTTAATTTTTTTTTATTTTTGCTAGTATAGTTAGTTGAAAGTAAGGGTAATTTTCAGGTGTTGTAACTAATAGCAAAGTTAAAAATCAAACCTCTGGAAATTTAGTTAATATTTAAAAAAATTAATAACGATGGCAACCGATTATAATTTAATTAATTCGAAATTCAAGGAAAAATATTTATTGTCCGGTTGAACTAACCCAAGTTAACCACCCTTTTAATTCCCTCTCATAAATCCAAAAAAAACTTTAATTAATTTTTCAGAAACTTATTTCAACAATATTAACCAATAAATTTATTTGGTAGAAAAATTGTTTTTAATGAAATCGGGTTTATTAATCTCCGATATTGACAAATAAATATTTTGTTGCAAAATTACATTGATAATAATATTGATAATTAATCAGAATTAACTTTCATTTTTAATGTTAAAATTTATTTTTGATTAAAATTTGTTAGTTATTGATAGCAAATATTTAATTAGGTAGGCAAAATGTAATGAAATATTTATATTTTATGTAGCTTCAGCTGTAATAAGGAAATTTATTGAATTAAATCTACGTTAAAGGGTTGATTGATTTAACTAAAAATAGAATTGAATGAGTTTTTAGAGCTTCCTTTGAGCTATCATTTACCAAATAATACTGGTATAAACGATTATTTGACGATTTCAAAAATAAGAATGAATAAGTAGCGTAGGCGCCTAAAAAGCTTAGGATAAATCTATTTAATTGCGGTTGACTTTGTTTAAGAATTTATTTTATGTTTCGGAAAAGAATGTTTTGTTTTTTATAATATTCTTATCATATTTATATTACGAAATAATTAAATAAAGAGAATTAAAATATATTATTTTGACATACGCTTTATTATTTCTGTATAATTTTTATAAATCAAAAGATTATTTAATTTATATTTATTTTTAATTGTAATTTAGTGTTTATTTATATTTCGTAATATAAAAATGCGTAAATACGCAATATTATTATTTGATAAAAATTGTAACGTAAACTTTGCAGGAATAATCATTGGGAGCTTCAAAATCCACTTTGTTGTACGGGTTTGCCTATAAAAAATTTATTTCTCGAGTTATGGCCAAAAGATGTGGATTTTGCCATTTTTTCCGTACTCAGCAGCATTTGCTGCCTAAAGTTTTCACTAGACCCCCCTAATATTAGTTACAGGTTTGATAGATAATTCATTTCTGAATTTAGAAACATAAAAATATCACCTGTGCGGTTAGATTAGAATAAATGCCAGCCAAAATATCACGCCTACTACACTAAAAGAATGGTTTTGGGCGCCCTAAGATCTTAGAAAATTCTCAACTCGATAAACAAATTTTTTAGAGGCCTAGTTCCATGGAAAGATATGTTCAGAATCACAAAACAAATACTCCTACAAGTTTTCAGCAAGATCTGAATTAATTTTTTTTTCGAGAAAATTGAAGAAAAAAAACCTGATGCCTAGCATGCATTTTTTTTCTGAAATTCCGATGAAAATTTAAACATTTTTAAATGAGCTGAAACTTTGCAGGGATACTCTTTGGGATGTCCTAAATCGCTTTAGTTCTACGGGTTTGTCCAAAAAAAATTTATTTTCCGAGTTATGGCCAAAAAATGTGGATTTTGACCTTTTTTCCGCACTCAGTAGCATTTGCTGCGTAATGTTTTCACTAGACCCCATAATATTAGTTAATGCTTTGATAGATAATTCATTTCTGAATTCAGAAACATAAAAATATCGTCTGTGCAATTAGATTAGAATAAATGCCAGCCAAAATATCACGCCTACTACACTAAAAGAATGATTTTGGGCGCCCTAAGATCTTAGAAAATTCTCAACTCGATAAACAAATTTTTTAGAGGCCTAGTTCCATGAAAAGATATGTTCAGAATCACAAAACAAATACTCCTACAAGTTTTCAGCAAAATCTGAATTAATTTTTTTTTCGAGAAAATTGAAGAAAAAAAACCTGATGCCTAGCATGCATTTTTTTTCTGAAATTCCGATGAAAATTTAAACATTTTTAAATGAGCTGAAACTTTGCAGGGATACTCTTTGGGATGTCCTAAATCGCTTTAGTTCTACGGGTTTGTCCAAAAAAAATTTATTTTCCGAGTTATGGCCAAAAAATGTGGATTTTGACCTTTTTTCCGCACTCAGTAGCATTTGCTGCGTAATGTTTTCACTAGACCCCATAATATTAGTTAATGCTTTGATAGATAATTCATTTCTGAATTCAGAAACATAAAAATATCGTCTGTGCAATTAGATTAGAATAAATGCCAGCCAAAATATCACGCCTACTACACTAAAAGAATGGTTTTGGGCGCCCTAAGATCTTAGAAAATTCACAACTCGATAAACAAATTTTTTAGAGGCCTAGTTCCATGGAAAGATATGTTCAGAATCACAAAACGAATATTCCTACCAATTTTCAGCAAGACCTGAATTAATTTTTTTTTCGAGAAAATTGAAGAAAAAAAACCTGATGCCTAGCATGCATTTTTTTTCTGAAATTCCGATGAAAATTTAAACATTTTTAAATGAGCTGAAACTTTGCAGGGATACTCTTTGGGATGTCCTGAATCGCTTTAGTTCTACGGGTTTGTCCAAAAAAAATTTATTTTTCGAGTTATGGCCAAAAAATGTGTATTTTACCCTTTTTCCACACTCAGTAGCATTTCCTGAGTAAAGTTTCCACTAGACCCCATATTATTATTCAAATAAATAATTTTGTTAATTTAATTAAAATAAAAAAGTTAGAAGTAAATTCCTTAATTATTTATTTTCTTTATTTTTGGTTAAACAATTTTGTTTTTTCTATAAAAAAAAAGAACTTTAAATGCATTTCCTTTCCTTCGTGTACAGCGTTTATTGTTTATATTTAATTCACGTAATTCATCTTTAAAAAGTATTTTATAAATTTTTAATCACATTTTTCAATGGAATTCATTAATCGAAAACAAAAAATAATGGGGAGGGGGCAATACTACAGCAAATATTAAACTAAAAATATATTTAAACAAAAAAAAAACAAATTTATTATTAATAATAATTAGTTTTGTTTTGTTTCTTAATTTTATTATTAATAATTATAATTCCATCAAGTCTGTTATGGTAACAAAAAACAAAAAAAAAAAAGGAGAAAAAATAATTTTTTTTTTTGGTCTTGATAAATTTTTCATTGGAAATTTGTTTTTTTTTTTTTGTTTTTGTTTTTTATTATTTAATTAAATTATTTATACAAGAGGTTTTTAGCATTAAATAAATAAATAAATAAATAAAATAGGCAACCCATAAAACAAGAAATAGAAATAATAATAAAAAAAAAAAAGAAAACATTTTTAAAAACTTAATTTCTTGGAAATCAGAGATGAAATAAACAAAAAGACACAACAAAACGTACGTAGTACCGTAGTACGTATGAAAAATTAGAAAGATTAATTTTAATTCTATTGAAAATGACAGTTTAAGGCTTAAAAGCCAATAAATATAAACAAATAATAATAAAATAAGAAAGATAAAATATAAAAAAAAAATACAGTAAAAAGTCGGTTTAAAGACCATCATAATCGCCGGTTTAGTTAATTCAAAGTTCGAGGACATTTTTGTAAATCAGAGTATAAAATCTTTCTAAACCCAATCATGCAAATCATGCAACTATCGCAAATTATTGGATAAAAATTAATTTCAGGTGAATTTGTTTCATGATTTTGTATGCTATGCCGAAGGTTAAAGAACTTGTTCTGTTCAAGAGTTCAAGAATTTAAAAGCACAAGAAAACAATCACTGTTAATAAAAATAAATATATTTTTTTTCCTTATAATCGTCAATTGTTGAAATTATGGTGAATTTTCGTTTGGGTTTTTTTTTTAATATTTTAACAAGAAAAATTCTTCTTCTTCTTCGTCTTCGTCTTCATTTTTTATCATCTTCTGTTTTGTGTCTACCACATAATATAAATGTAGCAAAATGAAAAACAATGAGATAAAGCTTTAATAAATTTTTATTGTATTTATTAATTTCCATAATAATTTGATTTGCTTGAAATTTCTTTTTGCGGTTTTTTTTTTTTTTTTTTTTATCAATTTAGGGAAAATAATATAACCGGTATAGAAAAGACTTTACTAAATTATGTGATGTGTCTTGGATAAATAAAAGTGCGCATATCAAATAAATATCAATGCCCCGCTGTCATAGCTTTTATAATATGTTCAAAAATGATGATAAAAAACAATTAATTAATTAAAATATAATTATAATGTTATATAAAAATTGTTTAATTAATTGTCTTTATTACGTTTTTTATATTTTTTTAATTAGATAAAGAATATCTAATGCATAGGCAAGCATAATAATTATTATTAACATAAATTACATTTAGCAGCACCACTTGAAAGTAGAAATTTTTAATAAAATGCAAATGTACTGAGAACAATAATACATATTCTGATAAAATGTTGTATATTCAAGATGCTCCACATAGACTCTTAATTTAAATTTTTTTTTGTATAGTGAAATGCAGGTAAACGCCAGCTAAAGAAATTTAATTATTATTATTAGAAAAATGTTCAGAAATAAAATAATTAAACTGTGTATTAGAGTAGAGTATTTTATTTATTTATTTTTTCATAGATAAGAAATTTGTTAAATTGTTTTTAAATTTAATATTTCTGATTAAATAGAATTTTATTGATTGATTCATTTGTGTGTTTTTCGAGTAGACACAATATATGATTTTTTTTTCATTAATAAATATATAATATAAATGATAATGCGAATTCCTAATAATAATAATAATAATACTAATCATCATTTGTGTATAGTAAAAGCAAATAAAAATGAACTAGTTTCATCAAGTTTTAAGCAACAAAATACAAATACATACCTTGGTGATTTAATGTAGCTAAGTAAATTATGTTCCATGTTTTTTATGTTTATGTTGCAATGTGTTTTAGAACTTTATCTTTTTTTTTTTCTTTTTTATTCTTATTTAATGTTTTTTCTTTATTTCTTTTTTAATTATTTTGTTTTATAAAAATAAATTTACATATTTGTTGTGTTTTTCCAACATTTAATGAAAGAAATTATTTGTTGTTTGTTGTTGGTTATTTAGAAGTATCGTTATCATCATTTTATTAAATTTTTATTAACTAAATTACATGATATATATTTATATAATAAAAATTCTTTTTTTTTTATTCTACTTTAATGCAAATATTTCTTCGTTTATTGACTTTTTTCTGAGGTGTATATTTGCTATGTAGTCTTTCTTATGTTGTTACTGCTGCTGCTTGTTGTTGTTCGCTATTTAATTTTAATTAAATTAATAAGAAATAAAATGTTTAAAAATCACACAAAAAAAATTTCTTAGAAAATAATCTGCCTCATATGTGTATTTAAAATAAAATAAAAATGTATTTTTTTTTTTAATTTTTGGTGAAAGGAAAACAACACGGCACAGCACAAAACGGCACAACACAACCACAGTTTTATTTAATAAACACTTTTAGTATACATAAGAATCATTAATTTTTATTCTTGCATTAGTGGATGATGCATTTCTTTTTTTTTTTAATTATTTTTTATTTTTATTCAACGAAATTATCGTTTTTTTTTTTGTATTTTTTTACACACAAAACACTTTTGCTTTACTTTTTTTTTTCTCTTTTATTTGTGCCTCACAATTACACTTAATTTCTTTTTATAAATTATTTTCCTTGTATTTTTTATTTGTTTGTTATTTTTTTTTTTTCTTTAATAATTCTAAGAAAAATAAAAATGTTTTTTTTTTTCTCTCTTTTTTTCGTAGTAAATAAATTCTTCAAAAAAAAAAAAAAAAAAAATTCTTCTGCTTCTTTTTCGTTTTCTAGTAATGGACGAATATTTTGACTTTTAAATAATATTTTTATTATATATTACTAATATAAAATTATTATTTATTAATTAGAAATTCGTATATTAAACTCTTATCAATCAGTTTAATGTTTTTTTTTCTTTAATTTTTTAAATGGTTTTTTTTACTTTGTATTTTATTGTTGTAATTATTTCCAGGAACATACAATACACACTACTACTAACAAGGTCTTTTACGTAGAAAAACACTGATTTTTTTTTCTTCTTCTTCTTGTCCTTTTATGTTTTTTATTTGAATTAAATAATTTAGCTATTACTACAATTTATTAATCATATCTTTGATTATCACTTATTTTTTTCATAGTAAATATTACACATTTTGTTTATACGAAGCACTTGATAGATTATTAAAAAGCAAAATAAATTAATAGTGTGATAAATTATTGAATTAATTCACATGAATACTGTATTTGTGTCTAATCAAATTTTATTACTTTGTTTACAGCACCGTGGTGCCATACATAAAAAAAAAAAAAATTAACTGCGGTAATTTGTTGTAATTTTATAGCGCTGTTAGCAAGTACTCAAACCATACATATTTTTTTATAGATATATTTCAAACAAAAATTATTTGTTTAATTAATTTAAAAAAACAAAATAAAAATGAAAAAAAAAATGTTTATTCGCTTTATTTAATATTTGATTTGATTATGTAAAAGTTGTGAAATTTATTAAGGTGTCAAAATATTTGTATTCTCTATTTGTTTTTGTTTATTTTATTTAATTTTAACGTTTGCTAACGATTAAATGAACTGATTTAGCAGAGTTGTACTGTGATTATGTGTGTGCTTTTTTTTTTTTTATAAAATTATCGTTATCAAATTATTGTTTATTGTTTTTCTATGTATTTATTAATAAATTATTTTAATTAATATTAATATTTTTATTATTTTAAACAATAAACAAACACAGTTAATTAAATAAATAATAAAATGGAAATAATTTCACAACTAATAAAAATACTTGAAATTCTGATTCACTGATTGTGTTGTGTTGTTATCATATCACATATTTGTTGTTTTTAAATGAATTGAATGGAATAAATTGAAAAAAAAAAAAGAAACAAGACAAGTTTTATTAATTAAAATAAATTTGAATAATGCATATGAGCATGTGTTTCAATTAATAATTATTTAAAGCACAGAACAAACAAGAAGAAGGAAAAAAAAGTTTTTATTTTGCTGGTGGTACGTCGTGCATTTGTGTCGTAAATTTAAAAAGTGTTTTTTTTTTTTTGGTGTATCTTATTATTCAAAGAATTTATTTGAAAATTCAATAGATGTGTTATTCGATTGAATTAATATAAATAATTTTTTTTTTTTTTTTTTTTTTTAGCGGAATAAAATTAAAATTATGTAAAATATAATCGAAGAGGAGAAAAGGCAAGAAATTTGGTGCGGTTTGTTCATATTTATTTTTGGTTATTCTTACCGAAGCGATTATAAATAAAACAATAACAGTGTTGACGTGTGTGACTCGGCTCGCCTAAGATAATTTTATTTAATTCTGCTCTTTAATCGGCTCTTTGATTATTAATTTTATTAATAAAAAATAAATACAAAAATGTTGTTGCTTATTTATTATTAATGAAAAATTACTATAATTTATTTATAGAATGGGAGAGCTTAGCGAGAGCGAAATTAATCATAAATTTAATTTAAATCCAATAATTGCGGTTCTTCTGTAAACTGGCCGCACTGGTACCAATCGACTATTGTTTATCCGTTCGTTCGTTCAGTATACACATTTTATCCATTTCTCTTCGGTTTATTTTTATTTATTTTTTTTTTGTTTACATTCCTAACCTCGCTTTATTTTATTCAATAAAAATTTGTTTATTTTCATTACAATTATAAATTAATAAAATTATTTATTATGAATTGGAAATTCTGAGAAATTCAGAGGAATTCCAGAAAGTCTCTCCTAAATATCGTTTAGAGAAAACAATACAACAGCTGTAATTGTTTTTTTTTTTTGTTTATACAATTGATAAGTTTTTTTGTAACATTTGGTTTGCATTAACTAAAGTGGGTGACTATTACTAGTTACTTGAATTGAAGTGTTTCAAGTTTTAGTCACTTTATATTTAGCATTAGAGTAGAAAAGTTTTGTTTTCTTGTGTTTAATAATAATTAGTTAAATAATTAATTAATTAAAGCGAAGTGAATTAAGTGGAAGCATTAATTAGCAATTAAAAGAAAAGGAAAAATTAAATTTATAATGCCTAGACCATTTGTAGCGAGTTTTCCAAGACAGCCAACATTCGGTGACGAAGTTATTCTTAAAGGGAAACTTAAAGACGATGCAGAAATGTAAGGAATAAATAAAATATTTAATTGATTTTTTTATTATTATTTTTATTTTATATAACTTGCGGTGCGCGGCTGAGTAGAATTTACGCAATTATTATTTTATTTAAATTTACCTTTGCTAGTATCATTATCGGGAATGTAATTAGAATTAGGGTTGTTTGTTTCCCTGCTTTTATTTCCCATATTGATTTTATCATTAACCAATTTTTATTTTATTTCTTTTCCCTTCGCCTTTGCTATAAATTGTTTGGTTAATTATTAATGCATTTAAAAAATAGTTTTTCAGTGAATTTTAGTGTAGATGGTTGTGACACTCCATCGTACATAGTTTATCATTTTAAAACATTATTCCCAACAAATGGCCAGAGCACGGTTGTTCATAATTATAAAGCGGAAACCTGGGGTAAGGAAATAAATGAGGAAAATAGTTGGATTGATGGTCCAGGTATGCATATACATTGTGTTTCATGTTTGCGTTTCTGTTTATTTATTTTTCTTACTGTTTTTTAGGTGAAGAGTTTATTTTAACATTTTTATTTAATGAAAATGGGATAATTATTTACTCGGGTGATGATGGTGGTTGCTTTCAATATAAGTACACAACATCGCTTGATATAAGTGAAATAAAAATGATACAAATATGGGACGATGTTGAGTACATTAATGAGATTGTTTTCCGGTATAAACATGACTAGATTTAATTATGTGCCTTGTGTAGTTGTTTGCCTTTGTCGCTTTACAATATTAATTAATTAATTATTTTAAGTAGTATATTGTCTTTTTTTTTTGTTAAATAAATTCGTTTAATTTTAAAAAACGGATTTGGGAAATTTAAGTGATTAGATGACGTAATGAGAAAATAACACAACCGGCTGTTGTGAATTATGATTATTATTATTATTCTTAAGTATTAGAAGAAGTTTTTATTGTTATTGCATCTATCAAATTTATGCGAAACACACCATAAAACATGATTCAATATTGAATTTTTATTGTTCTTGTTGTTGTTGATTGATTGATGAACAAAAATTTAAAATAGTTACGAAGAAGAACTCATTCAATACTTATTATTATTAGTTTATTATTCTAATTAGAAATTCATTGAAATTAGTTTAAATGTGTATAAAATGTAACCAGTTGAAAAAAAATAAAAAGTATTTTATCACCTGTGGTAATTTATGTAGTTGCGCCAAAATGCAGTCTGCATTTTGGCGCATTTTCCTTTATCTTTTTAGTTTTCTAATTTAATCATTTAATTATTTATTTATAAATCATCAATGCAATGTTATATGAATTAGTTAATATTTTTAAGCAACTTATATTGATAAACTGATAAAATGTGTCTTTATATAAAATTGTATTTGTGTAGATGTGCCTTGCCAATGTAATAATTATATATTATCGTAAAAATGTAATAACCGAATTAAATTAAATCACTGGTAATAGAGTAACAGAAATTTAATAAATAAATATTTTATTTTTAATTAATTTAATAATAAATGAATAAATGAAATAAGAAAAAAGTTTGTTTTGTTTTTTAATCTTTTTTTTATTAATTCTGTTTTTTTTTTTTTTTTTTGACTTATTACAATAAATTTAATTCAAATTTTATCTTTATGCACAATTTTTTTTTTATATTATAATAATAATAATAATAATAATAGTTAATATTAATTCTTAATTATTATTTTCTTACTGCTTACGGGTAAAACTTAATTGAGATTATGTACGAAACTTTTATTTAATTTTTTTATTCTATATTTAATATACAATAAATAAGCTATGCAATCAATAAATCCAATGCTTATTATATTATAATGTTCTATTTTTATTAATATATTTATATTTTTTTTCCCCCATTAATTTTTGTTTAATTAAAATTAAATTGATTAATAAATAAAATAAATTAATTAACAAAAAAAAAAAAAAAAAGAAAATTTCTTTGGTATAAAAATGTTTTTAATAATAATAATAATAAATTAACAGTAGCAGCAGCAGTAGCAAAAAGTAAAAAAAAAAAAAAAATAATAATAATAATAATGGAAAATACTAAAATTAGTTGTCACTCGGTGAGATTTTTTCAATAATAATATGGATAAGGAGAAAGAAAAGAAAAAAGAAAAATAATTAAAAAGCGATTATTTTCCATTCTACTAGTGTCTCTTAACTAAATAATTGCTCTTAATAATATTATATATTTTTAAATAAATTTAACTTAGTTTTATGATTTTTAAATACAAAACAATTAATTTACTATTAATTGAAATTAATTTGAAATAAGAAAAATTACTTTATTCATAATATTAAAATACTTAAGGGATTATTGAAAAAGCTTTTTTATTAATAAAAACATAAAAAAAAAAATTATAATTATAATAATAATTAAAATGAGAGAGAGTGAGAATGAGAAAAAATTATTTAACTAAATTTCGATTTTAATTTTATTTATTAATTTTTTTTTTCGCGGTTTATATATCACATAATTTTCATTTCTTTTTGTTTGATTATTTTTTTTTAATTATTACTACCAGTGTGGTTTGATTAGTCATATTTAAATTATCTAAGGGAAAATGTGTGTGAAAATGAAATAAATTACATAGAAAAGACAACAATTATGATGAAAATTTATTATTTCCTAATTAAAAGCTTAATTTTTTTTTCTTTTTGTTTTAATTATTCTATTTTTATTTAGTTTTTTTTTTTTTTTTGCGTAAATTTATAAGTTTAAAAGTCGTCGTACTCCTGCGAGCACCTTCTTCACTTTTTATTTATTGGTTATGAATTAATAGAGAAATTAGCTACACGGTAACTAAGGTTTAACTAAGAGCGCGCACAAACACACAAAGAAAAAACAAGAAGAAAATGCAAAAATTATCTAAATTATCAAACGTAGAAAATACATTTTTGAATACTTTGTGTTTGTTGTTTTGCATAATAGCCTAAAGTGAATACGATTTGAAAACATTTATTCTCTGTTAAATAATATATAATAATTAATTACAATAATGACTCTGTTTTATATGCGGTGGTTGGTGCGTGGGTGGGTGGTGCTTTATTTGTTCTCTTCTCATTTTAATTTTTTCTGATTACCCGCCCGCAGGTTTGGTAATTTCGATTTTATTTCAGCTTCTTTAATTATTTTGTTGAATTTTCTTCTTTGCCTTCTTTTTTATACTAATGTAATTTAAAAATTATTTATTTTCGTAATAAACACACACACACATATTAAACGGCATATACACACATACACACACACATTCTTATAAATTATTTTTAATTTTTTTTTAAATTTATTTACAATTTTTTACACACGCAATGCGATTTTATTTTCTTAATTAAATTTCATTTAATTTAATATAAATTAATTAGTTTTCTAGTTACTACTGGGTTTTATTTGTAAGTATGTTGGTTAACCATTATTTTCAACAATGCTTAATTCAGCTTTAAACTCTTCCTCTCTGCTATTACTATTGTTACTTTGAATCTGTTGTAAATGCTCCTCCTGTTGTTCTTCTATTGCATGCGATTCTTGCATTTGACTAACCAGTGCCAGCTCATATTCTTGTTTAATTACCTATGATTTTGACTAATTAGCAAATTTTATGGTGTGTGTGTGTTTTTTTTTTTTTTGGATAATTATTTACAAAAGTAAAAACAATTTTGTTAGTAAAAGAAAGAGAGAAAGGAAGGAAAAATTAATTTTCCATTTTGGATTTTTTTTTATTTTTTTGTTTCTATATTTGAATATCTACCGTTTCAGTGTTATTCTCAGCGGTGCCCTCCTTCTCATGCATTGCCTTATGCTGAACATAATACATTTTGACTGCAAAACTCTTTTGGCATATCTCACAATAGAATGGACCATTTTGGGAACCCGCTTCCGGATGTGTTCTACAAAAAATAAAAATATCCAGTAAATATAGAAAAAGAAAGAAAGTAAAACAACTGAATCAGATCATACTTTCGATGTTTGTTTAAATTGTCTTTTCTTGAGAATAGTTTTTGGCATAAGTCACAACTGAATAATTTCTTGCCCGTATGTGATATGACGTGACGTATTAAATGCTCCTTTCGACTAAACGACTTATTACAATCTGGTTTATCGCACTTGAACGGTCTTAGTCCGGCGTGCAACTTTAGATGTTGCATCAAATGTTCTTTCCGTTTAAATTGCTTTTTACATAATTCGCACACTGTAACAGATGATGCCGGTGTTCCTGCAGTGCCGGTTGACGTTGTTGTTGTTGTTGTCGGTGTGGTAGCAACGACGGCCGTTGTCGTTATTGTAGCACCGCCAGCACTAGCCACTTCTGTCGTTTTTGTGGCTACATTAGCAGAAGTTATATTAACAACAGATGCATTATTAGGTGGTGAAATAGTAACGGATGTGGCTGAAGCAAACTTTTTAGTTGTCACTGGTTTTGTAACCACTGTTGGTACAGTTGCACTACTAACTACTGTTGTTATTATTTGTTGTTCCTGCTGCTGCTGTTGTTGCTGTTGTTGCTGCTGCTGCTGCTGCTGTTGTTGTTGCTGCTGCTGTTGTTGCTGCTGTTGTTGTTGTTGCTGCTGCAATTGCAGTTGTTGTTGTTGTTGCTGCTGTTGAGCTGCCTGTTGCTGTTGTATTACTGCTAAATTTGGTTTTGCATTGGCAACCGATACAACTTTATTAATTGTTGTATTACCAATTTGCTTCTGTTGTACAATTTGTTTAATTGTTGTCGCCTGTATCGTTTGTTGCTGAAGTACCGTATTTGTTTTATTTGTAAATTGAATATTATTTGCTAGAGATGTCGGTATTGTTGTTAATTGCAATTGAACTGTCTGCTGTTGCTGGTGCTGTTGTTGTTGATTCTGTATTGTATTTTGTGCATGCGTTTGCTGATGTTGACCTATGTTACTAACTACAGTGGTCATAGTGTTTGTACTGTTTTGATGTTGCAGTATATTATTTTGATGTTGGGCTTGTGATATGCTGTGCACTGGTATTGTTTGAGAGGTAGTTGTTGTTTGATTATTTTGATGTTGATGCTGTTGCAATTGTTGATGTTGTGTTACAGGTGCTATAGACAAAGTTGTAGGAAGTCCACCAGTTGTTGATAATTGAAAAGGTTCCAACTAAACAAAATATATAAATATGTATAATCTAATTGTATCTAATATTAATTATTCCAATTTACCTTCATTTGTAAATATGTTGTAGGTAAGACCTGCTGTTCACCCTTTTGATTAACACAACTAATGCTATTCGTATTTGTTCCTATATTGGAAATACTACTCGTAACACCACTACCATCTTGCCTTAATGTTATTGGCACATAGCATTTGTTTGACGGAAGAAACTTTAAATCTTGTATTTGCAGCGTGTTCTTCTGTGTAGCTGCTGTCGCCATAGTTGTCTTTTGCGGCGATGTCGTTAATAATAAATTAATTTTTGATTTCTTATTTCCATTTATATTCTGTTGCAAAGTTTGCAATTGTGTTGTTGCATTTGTTGTGCCAGTATAATTAACACCACTATTGCCACCACAACTAGTTGTTATTATTTGGGTGGTTCCACCTTTATTACCATAGTCAGTTTTATTTCCTAGATCAGTGTTATCACGTTTTAATGTTGTCCCTATGGGTGTAGTTACTATTTTCTTTGTTGTATTCAATTTTAAAAATTCATCGATTTGTGATCTGTCAAACAAAAACAATACAAATGTTTAAAATGTTACAACAACATAACGAAAAACCTTACAATTGCTGTTGTTGTTGTTGCTGCTGCTGCTGTTGTTGCGTTAATTGCTGAGGTACTTCTGAAATAACATACGTAGTTGGCTCATCAATTTTATATTGAATCTGATTTGCTTTAATTGTTTGTCCATCTAATGTCAGTGTGTAATGTGGTTGCTGTTGTTGATGCTGTAACACGTCCTGTTGTGAATCGTCCATAGACTAAAAAATAAAAAAAAATTTATAGCGTTGTACGAGTTATACAAAAATATTTCAAATTTTAATGGAATCATACTTGAATGCCAACCGCCTGTATAATACTACTTAGAAAATCTGGATTTGTTACAATGTTTGTGGTTTGCTGTTGTTGTGCACCGCTTGTACTAATATTTATCGTAGATGGTATCGTTTTAATGATATTTACCGTAGATGGGTTTGCCTTTTTTGTTGTATAATTATCCTTAATGTAAACCTAAAGCAAATGCACATAATTAGAATATATAAATAATATTTGACGGCATTATCTTACTTTTCCTCCATTCCGTAATTTCGAAGAGTTTAAACAACTGTCCAGCATTGTTTGTGCATTTATGCATCCCTCTCGAAACTCGGAAATGGTGTCAATTTGTTCTAAACACATAGTGCAAATAATTTTCGGTAATTTATCGTTTTCATCAACCTGAAATAATGAATAATAATAATAATAAAAAGACGATGAATTTTCTGTGTTATTTTCCTAGTAAATGTTAAAACGTACAACAATTGGCAAACACTCTGTTATTTTATTATACAAATTTCGTTTTCTTCCTTCCTCAGAGAATATGTGAATTTTACTGCCTTGACTAGCAGTGCACAGGCGACACAATTCATAATAATTAACACACCGATATCCTGACATTGTTAATAAATTATCCTGACAGCGTTTTTACTTTTTTTTTTTTATTATTATTATTATTTAATTTTCTTTTCTCCTCTAAGTTCCCCTCCCTCTAGTACTTTAATTACACCATCAATGTTCTTTCATTAAATTATTAAAGAATCTTTAAACACATTTAAACATGAATTAAAAAAAAAAAAAACTGTTTTTTTTGTTATGATTTTTTTCGTTTTTATTTATTATTAATTATATCAATATCAATATAAAAGCGCAGCCATCATTAAATTTAATCAAAAAGTGAAGAAGGAGAAAATTTTATTTTTTTCTTTCATCAATTTTTATTTCACTTCTTCCTTTTTTTTTTTTATTGTAGTTTAGGTGGAGAATAATTTACAATTTTTATTTCTGTCCCTTTTTTATAGTGAGGTTATGATAATTTAATTTTAATAAATCGAAAATTAATTACTAAACACCACATATTATTGTTATTATGATTAGAAAACATTTTATTGATTTATTTTTTAGATAGAAATTGTGAAATAAATGAAAAATAATTGTCTTAAAAATTGATTATGGTATCGTTCTTTCCTCTTTTGACACAAGAAAAACACAATTTTGTACGATAGATAAAAAAAAAAAAATTTCTTTTAATCAATACAAGCTTATTCCTTTTTATATTGTTTTTATTTATATTTTTGTTTTTATGTAAGAAACACTTTTAACAAATAACTTTTTCTTTTAATGAAATTAATTTATTTACAATATTCCTTTTTGTTTATTTATTCTTTACTTAATTATTTGATTATTTATTTATTTTAATGACGCTATGCGAACAAAATGTATCTTCTTTTTTTTTCTTCTAAACAATATATTTGTTGTTTGATTGTGTATGTGCCAAATTTTCGTTACAGAAAATTATGGTTCATATTTAATGTGTTCCATTATTCTATGTTTGAATTTTCTTTGAGGTGGGAGATAAATATTTGTATTTTGCGGTAAAATTTGAATTATTGTAGTTTGGTTTTCAACCATATTGTTTATTTGTTTAATTATTTATTAATTATTAATAAATGTAATTAAAAAATTATGAATTTGATTAAATTAATTATCTTCTTTTTTTTTTTTTTTGAAAGAGTTAAGTTCAGAACCTGGCGTTTGTGGCGGTTTTATTTAATGCATAATGCTTCTTCCTCAAAAAAAATAATGAATGAAAAAACTAAATTTCAAAATAATAAATAAGTTGGCTACAAATACTTTCAATAATAATAATAATAATAATAATAATAATAATAACCGTAAAACCGCTAATAAAATTGGGTGAGAAAATGAAAATTCAGTAGAATAGTGGGTACACATCGTATCCTATTTTTATATAAAAATATTTTTCTTTCGCTATTTCTTGTTCGTTTAATTTATTTATTTACTTATCTGCGCTTAAATTATTAAATAAAAATATAATTTTTGAACACATTAAAAAAGTTTAATTTAATTTTATATTTATTTATTTATTTATTAGAGAAAAGTAAAGAAAAGCAAAACAAAAACAGTTTAGTCGTCGTTTGGTTCTTCGTTTGCAAGAAAGAAATATTTCAAAAAAAAAAAAAAAATAAAATAAATTTGCTTACAAAATTAATTAATTTAATTTTTCTTATGTGGGTGTGTGTATTTATGCTGTAATTGTGTTTTTAATTTTGGTTTATTTAGTGAATGGATATTTAACTAATTTTGGTTAAAACTAATCCATAAAAAAAAAAAATTAAATGATACAAATTGATGAAAGTGTACCTGTCGGAGGTATGTTTGTTTGTTTTTTTAATTTATTTAAATTTTTTGTAATGAAAATTCTTTTCTTTTTTTTTTTTGCCCAAAACTAATTAATTTTGTAAAAAAAACCGTTTAATTAAAAACTGTATACCAGTTTTAAAACGTATTATTATTTTGTATTAGAACCATTTATTCAACTGTCATTTCCCCTTTAATTTTATTATTATTATTATTATTAGTTTTTTTTTTTTCATTCAACTTTGTAAACAAAAGAAAAATTTATAAAAATGGAATTTACAACAAAAAAGGAAAATATTTGTTTTATTCTTTTTCGTCTTCGTTTTAAAATAAAATTAAGTAACGCGATTGCGCACACAAACTAGACCTAACGTGTGTGCAAAATATATATGAAAAAAAAAAATAATATAAATGGGAAATTTTTTTTGTTTTTCTTATTTAATAAACATCGGAGTTATGTGTTTGTGTGCTGTGATGCTATGTATATTTGTCAATAGAAATTTGTAAAGAAAAATTCTTATTGGATTTTTTTACTTACGTAAATTACTGCACATTACGTTCTTACAATAATATTATTAATAATAATAATAATAGTTATACGCATGTGCTGTGCTAAATATATAAAAATCTCATCTCTTCTCTTCCACCTATACTATACGTTCCATATACATATGTCCCATATTCCTTTATTTTCATTTATCTATTCTTTCATAATTGTGCGCGTTGAATGTGGAGAAACAATAGAAAATTCATTTATTAAATTTATTTTTCCATCACTAAATTTTCTTAGTCTTGCAAATCCTAAAGAAAATATTAAAATAACTTATGGACTACGGAATCGTCATATGGTTTTTATTTAGTTTTTGTGCCGGGACCGACAATATTAGAATAATAAAATAAAGTTAAAAAATTTCCCGACAGTTGGCAGCAGAATCTTATTTTTTCTTCTGTATTACAGAAGTGGAACAAAGTTTTCCGTATCGTGATGTTGTGATAAAACGGAATGAGGATCCAAAGGATTTTTATGAAATTTTACCCGATGAATTAGGACGGTAGTATTTATAAATAAATCTTATTAAACATTCTTATTAATAATTAATTATTTTAAAAATATATTTTCAGTGGTAAATATGGCACCGTGTATCTGTGCAAGGATACAAATTGTAATAATTTTGAATTGGCGGCAAAATTCATTAAGTACAATAAGAAAAAAGAAGAAGCGAACATTATCCGTGAAATTGAAATAATGAATTTATTGAAGCATCCACGGTTAATACAAATCTACGACGCATTCTTAATGAAGAATAATATTTGCGTTGTTCTAGAATTGTAAGCGAAAAAATATGGTTCTAATCGTAGCTAAAAAAAAAAAAATGTTTTGTGTTAATTTAAAATTTATTTTTAATTATAGAATATTAGGTGGTGAATTATTTGAGCGTGTTATCGACGATGATTTTATATTAACCGAAAAATCAGTAACAATATTTATAAGACAAATACTAGAAGGTATCAATTTTATTCATAAACAAAATATAATACATTTAGACATGAAGGTAGTTAAATATAAATAAAATTCATCTTATTACAATTAATAATTAATAATTATAATTATATTACTAAAAATAATTGATTGAACCATTACTGCATCAACTCATTCATTCATTTTCAGCCAGAGAATATTTTATGTCTAAGCAAAACGGGTAATCGTATAAAAATTATTGACTTTGGTTTGGCCCGATATTATGATCCGAACAAGAAGTTGCAAGTAAATATTAACAGGGGAAATTCTAACGAGGTGGAATATTTTATTTTATTTATTCTCTTCTCAGGTATGTTTCGGTACACCGGAATTTGCTGCACCGGAAGTCGTTAATTTTGATCAAATCGGCTTTTATACAGATATGTGGAGCATTGGAGTTATTTGTTATGTTTTGTAAGCAATTCGCTTATATACCACTTTACCCAATTAACAACAACAATAACAAATAATAATAATAATAATAATTAAAAATGCAATTCAAGTTTATTTTACATTATAAATTTAAATTTATTAATAATTCATATTTTTCACAACTAACATTTTACAGGCTATCTGGTTTGTCACCGTTTATGGGTGAGAACGATATCGAAACGATGACAAATGTGACAATGTGTAAATACGATTTCAATGATGACGCCTTCAATAACATTTCAACAGATGCCATCGATTTTATAAAAAAATTATTAAATAAAAACACAAATGACCGTTTAACGGCTAAAGATGCCTTAGCACATAAATGGTTAATGATAAATGAAAGGCATGACACATGTCTGAATGATATAAATAATAATCAATTAAACGAAATTAATAATACCGAAAATGTATTAATTAAGACAAAAATAAAATTAAAACGTTATGTAATAAAGAAACGCTGGATAAAGGCGGTCAACACAATAATCGCATTGCGACGTATGGGTGCCAAGATCAATATAAATTTAGTTTAATAATAAAAAAAGAAAGCAAAACGCATTTAAAATTAAAATTAAAAAAAATATTTCAGTACTTAAAAGTGCTGACTGGTGTATAAAAAATGTAATTCAATCAATAAAACTTAAATAAAAACTCTCCGCCGTTCAACAATCAATATATGTAAGTCGTTTCGTTTGTCCTGCAACAATAATCATCACCACCAACCAAATGGCCTTTATCACAATAAAATAGTTTTTGTTAAACACTAAATTGTCATCCACAAATGTCCGGACAATTAATTTAAAATTTTTTTCATCATTCTCTTGATAATTAGTATCGCTTCCGGTTCCTCGATATGTTTCAATAAGGAAATCAGCATGAAAAAGGAGATGCCATCCAGCTAAAATACGATTAATTCATATTTCTTTTATTTTCTTTTATATTTTTATATAAAAAACTAACCTCAATTAAATTGAACAACATTTTTGTGGGATTCGTTGAATTTTCCCATATCTTAATGTGCACATCGTAATCTAATAAATTTGCAATTTTCTGCCATTTATTTGTTTTATTAAATATTTCATATAAATCATTTAATTCGTCTGCTGTACGATCATCAAATATAATTAACTGATTATACGCATCATCACTGTAATCCTTATCATCTAGCGGTGAGGAATCTATCGTTGCATCCATTTTTATATTAGCAGGTTGCTTTAAATCAAGCACGAGTTTGCTATCATCATCATCATCATTACTATCGTCGCCATCGTTACCGTGTTCCGATAAAATTTCCTTCTTTATTTCTATATGCGATGAGAATTCCTAATTTTTTTTTTTTTTTTTTTTTGTTTAATTATCAAAAATTACGCCACAGCAAGAAGAAGAAAAAAACAAAAATAATTATGGGATTATTTGGTGAGGTGTGATGACATAAATGTATATAAAGACAATTTTTTAATACAGACTCAAACCATAATTTAAAATAAAAAATAAAAGAAATTATATAAATAACAACAGAAAACACAAATTTTTAAATAAATAAAATAATAATTTTATTAATAATTTATAATCATTAATTAATTAAAATAATAAAAAAAAAAAAATTAAAGCGAATGTTGTCAGTTGACGTACTACAAAAAATAATAAAAAGTAAAAATGGTTGCATTATTGACTAATATTTATATCAGTTCCAAAGAACATGCTCTGCACGCATACACACAAGACACACCACGCAAAAATACAAGACGGAAAAAAGATAGAAAAAAAAAAACAAGAAAAAATTATATAAAAATAAATAAACACAAAACTCACATGTAAAACACGTAAAATTTCTGGTTTATTACTTGCTAAATCATATGAATTACATGGGGACTCTTCATCCTCCTCATCATCATCATCACCATCATCCGTATCATTATCCTCATCTGATTCATTATCTTTTTTAACTACTACCTACGCACACAAAACACACAAAAATTAAGAAAAAAAAAAAAAAATAAACTAATTAATAAACCAAAACGTAACGTAACGGAATGTAACGTAACGCAACTACTTCAAAGAAAAAATAATTTAAAATAAAATAATGAACAGAGGAGAACATATGGTAAAAAGGATCAAGACTACTAAATACATACGTCAATCGGTGGTTTTTGATTAGAATGCTCGGTGTTCATTAATTCAGGATTTGCACCGTGGTTTAACAGTAGCTCGACTATTTTTGTGTCGCTTTTATTTTGTGATGCACACGCTATCTGTAGCGGCGTATAACCGGAATTATTAACGTCATTTATTTTGATCGAAGTCGTCTTTAATATGTGCTCCACAATATCAACGGCATTCTACAAATAGTTATTCAGGAATGATTTATTACAAACATTACACTTTATTCAGCACAAACAAACAAGTAAACGCATTCTCACCTCATACACGGCAATATGTAAAATATTGTCACCATGCTTTGACTCGGATAATTTAGCCGAGGCACCATTCTCCAATAGAATCTTGACAATTTCGAAATTCTTTTTTCTGTCAAAGAGAAACAAAATGAATTCAATCTGAAGCTCTAATAATTATTTATTTAGCAAATTGTTACCTAATTGCATAGTGTAGCGGTGTTAAACCGTCATGATTTGCAAAATCAATTTTAATATTAACGGATCTGGGCCCCGTGTAATTAGCTGCATCTAATAATTTTTGTATGCATAACTTGCATTGTTCTTCTACCGCATTATGGAGCGGTGTGTTGCCATTGTAATCGTTATTATTGGGATTTGTCCCCAAACCAATTAATTTCTTTATGTACTCGTAGCGATCATACGTACACGCAAAATTCAGGTAATTCTCCTTCAAGTTATTTACATAATTCGCCAAATCGTAAAGCTCATAAACCTCAATCAGCGTTAATAGTTTTTGTATCGCATTATCATTGCCGTATTTAATCGCAACGTGGATCACACTACAAATATTAATTAATTAATGACCAAAAATAAAAAAAAATAAAATCAACTCACTTATCACCACTGTCCTCATTCAATGGCTTCAACATATCTCGAATCAACGCTTTAGAAGCGGCCTTGTCCGTTCTGTGTTGTCTCACAATTTCAGAAATCTTTTTTAATATTTCCCCAGGTAATTGACGTTCCTTCTCCATGCTAATCAATAATTTTCGCCTTTTATTTTCTTCTATCGACGATGTTGTTGGTGCTCCACAATCCAACGCCAAAAATTTTTGGTATTCATCTGACCCTAATTGGACAAAGTTGGCGAAATCTCCGGACTGAAAGCCAAGAAGCTCATTTATTAATTCAGTTTTCTTGTATTCTTTACTGATTGTCATTGGCGTGTCCAGATTGTTGTCACAATCATTCTGTTGGAGCTGTTGCTCAAATTGGCCAAGTGTCACAGTCATTGGAATTTCAACCGAACTTGTATTACTGCCGCTACTCAGGCTATTAAAATTCGATTCCAAACGCGGTCGTTTACGTGAATTAAAACTATTTTTTGGTTTATAGCGGAACGATAATGGTTCACTACGATCTCCATCATTTATGCGATGCAATTGTATGAAAACGTCAACCTAAATGAGAAAATTTGTTGATCAGAACTCTTTTATTTCTTTTATTTTTCTAACCAAATCAAAGTCACTTACATTTTGCGTTATGTTAACATCCCGATACGGCGGTGTTCGCAACGCAATTGCATACTGATGGTGCACATCGGCTTCGGTGAATTTACCCCAGTCTTCCCAAATTTCTTGGTCGTCTTCATTTAACTCATAGAAGCGCACGCGAATATTTTCTGTTAATAAACGAACCGAAATTAATTTTAATTAACGAAATAAAACTTTTATCTGATTTAGCGAGATTTTTCTTTACTTTTTCCAACTTTTTCCACAAACAAAAATAAGTCGTCACCTCCGGCGGCGCTGCTTACAGCCACACTCAACCGCGCTATCTTCAGTTCGCCGGTAAGCGCACTTTCTATAATAAATAAAATAAAAATAATCAATAACCAATCATCGGTAAATGAAATAATGAAGCGAAATCAACGAACTCATGTTATTTATTGTGTTGGAATAGATCGGGTCACAAAGTGGCTTTAGTATATCATTTTCCATTTTTAGCGCCTGGTAGCACAGACATACCTGATTCAAATTCATGGCTTTCGATTCTTCTTCTGCTGAATTTTTGAGCTGAATAAACAAAAAAAAAATTTTTTTTATTTAAATTCATTGTGAAAATAATTCAGAACCAACAGCAACATCTTCCCGCGATGACAACTCCCGCTTCGTAATTATCTCTCTCTCATATTTTTTCTTTCGATACAACTCTTCTGCTATCGACTTTTTTGCTGTATGAATTATGCCCATGCCGTAAAATCTATTTATAAAAATTAAAAAATATATATATTTATTAAGGGGAATCACACAAATTTTTTGCCCAATGCTTATTAATGTTTTTCATTATCTACACGTAATGCTTTTAAATAATAAAAAAAATTACTAACACAGCGGCATAGCCTTTAAGTTGAGACACTGATACATCATGTGGATCCTCTCTATCCTCATCGCCATTCCTCACAACCAATTTATGCGAGTGCTGGGACCTTTCATGTGTTAATTTGTTTTCCTCGACCTGATACAGAGAGCACCTTATAATCGCATCACCGGTATAACCGCGTAACTAAAAATCATTAAAAATTAAATTAAACCGAAGGCAAAGGATTAAATAAAAACAAATTTTGAATTACTTCAACGGTTGGAAATATTTTCTTTGACTTGTCGGAACGTTGTGCCATAAGCGAGCCATGTGTTCCGTGCATCTCGGAGCGATAACGAAAACGGAACTTATCAATCGGCTGCTCAGTTATGTGTAAATACGGTTGACCCATTGATTCGTTCGTATCCTCCACTGCTAAATTATTATATATGTTTTTTGTGATGTTTAGACTTTGGATGTTGTTGTACAAATTCGACACATCACTGCTGCTGGATGACGTTGGCGATGTAGAATAACAGGGTGAATTGAGGAATTTGTCATCTTGGGAAGTTTGTGACATATTTGAAGAATTATCTATATAAATTCAGAAAATATATTTTATTTAGTGATTTAAGGTTATGTTCCTAATCGAAAAAATTAATATTCAGTTTCCAGAGACACACAGAATTCTCCAAAATATCCACTTTTTAACATATATTTTATTTTTTTTTACAAACACCTATTATTAATACTACTAATAATCCATTGCCCAATTAACATTAAATTCCCGCATAGTTAGTTAGATTACCAAAAACAACTCAAAATGCACAATCAAAATTCCAACTAAATAACTTTACCACTGTAAATGTACGCCCCGTGGTCCATATCAAAAATGCTCGTCATTTTTATTATATATTTTCTTCTCCAAACTAATTACAATTAACAAAAAGAAAATTGTATTCCTTGTTAACAGGGATAAATAAAAAATTATCTTTCTTCACTGATAAAAATTGAAAAAAAAAAACAAATTATTGTTTTTTGCTTTTAAAATACAAAAACACGACCAATCGTAACAAAAGTCACTTTAATAATAATCAAAAATAAAAACAACAAATTGAAACCAGAAAATTAACATAAAATGAAAAAAAAAACCACGATTACTCACCCAATTTCAATGTTTTTATTGTGTTTTTTTTATTCGCGATTTTTATTTTCTTGTGTATTGCGTTGTTGTCTCAATCTCAAATGAAATACGTCTTGTGCGAAACAAAAACAGAAAATATATTGTTATAGATAAAATGTAAATCCCCTAGCGTGTGATACACTAATGCACATTCTTATACATCGGAGGCACATGTAATAATTGTCATTAAATCTTATTATTTCCTTATTTAACTATGCTATCTTCCAAGGCACGCATTTAATGCGGTACAGGTAGAATAAATTTACTAATCATAAGACGCATACACACAACATGCGACAATCAAAACACGAAGAATGTATACAATTTTCGGGGAATTTTTTATTTTGTGTAAGAATGTTAGTGCAGTAAAAAAGTTTTTCCCCGTAGTGCCGCCATTTTGTTATTAAATAATCAGCGCTACCCATGACGACACTTAAAAACACAGTGTGACACAAAAGTTCAGCGGCAAAAAAATGTTGAATAAGAAAAAATTCGCACTTCATTTTTAATTTAAAAAATTTATTTATATAATTATTTTTTTTATCTTCATCTTCTTCTCCTTCAATTATTTTATACATTTTTTGTTTTATTTATTTATAATATATATTTATTGTTTCCTTTTTATTTTATTTATTTTTTATAAGAAAATTAACATACTTCTTGCATTAGGTCTTGTACTGTGTCGTGCAATTGCTACAAACGACACTCGAGGCGAATTTCTTTTTCTTTTTTTTTTGAATAGAAAACACAACATCAGAGTGGCAGTGATGGTGAATCTACACAAAACGATTCGCAGGTAGATAGGATAGGATAGTAAATGGAATTGAAACAAAATATGTAAAAAGGTGATAAAGGTAACAAAGAAAGTATGTATGTATCAAGATTAAACTAATAAAATAAAAACAAAAATTACATAAAAAATAAAATTAATAGGGGCAAAAAAAAAAAGAAACAAAATGAATTATTTTTCAACAAAGTTATCCGTCTTAACAATAATAGACTTAAAATTATTATTTTCTAAACATGCAGGTTCCGCTTCCTCGACAATGCCGCTTGTATTGTTTTGCTGCGCAGTCTTGGTCTTGTCTTTTGTGACGACTATATCGATTGCTGCTGCAACTTCAGTCACATTATCAAATTTTTGACGAATGGCAGCGACATCACCACCCTCTAGTATCGGCATTACAACTTGCCCTTTTGCTTGCGTCTCATTATTTATTTCTGTATAATTTCCGGATTGCTGTTGCTGCTGATCACCACCACTAAAACTAATATTGCTGTTGCCGCTACTACTGCTACTGCAGCTGCTGCTACTGCTACTACTACTGACTGAATTCGTTAAATGATCATCATCCTTGGTCATCAGCATTTGAATATCATTTGCATCATTATCTGTTGGTCCGTCGAGTCGAATATTTGATATCAACTGTTCAAACACTGAATCAAATATCGGCTCATTATCATTAGACTGTGCTTCTTCTGTTGCCATCTCTAATCCTGTTGCTGTTGCTTCTGCTGTTGCAACAGTTGTGTTATTTGACATGTGAAATATTTCTGTTATTTTGTCTTGAGCATTTTTTTCATCTGAAAATGATACACAACAATTTAGCATTTTTCACATCATTATAAAAATAATAAGAAATTCTCACCATTATTGGTATTATCACCATAGATTTCTGTACCGAATTCTACGATATTGTTGTTATTCATATTATCATTGCAATCGTTGTCATTAAATTCTTTCTTCATTATAATAATATTATTATAATTACTATAATCATTCAATATCTTCTGATACGATTCAGTGTTCTCATAAACGGATGGTATTTCATCACATACAGCCATTTCACGTACATCACGATCCTTATCAATTTGTAATATATATATCCATTCAATAATTATTGTACGGAATGATAAGTCATCTTTAAAAAAACCTTCAGAAAAAGAGAACAAAATTCTTTCAATAAATAAACAAAAAAAAAAAAAAAGAATCTGAAGAAAAAAACTCACCTTTGCCTATAATCTCTTTCGCTAGAAATTTTGCAACAAACAAACGAATATTAGCAATTGGATCGAATACCAAGCCATTTATGTGTTTGATCAATTCTTGATTTATTAACTTCTCATCGGTAATATTCTCCTCAATTAATTTACAGCAAAATAATATAAATGTTTGACGTTTACGCCAATCATTGGAATAACGAAAATTTTCAATTAATAATTTATATATCGAACAGTAATCACTTTTGCAACATTTAATACGTGCAATCATCTAAAATTAAAGAAATTAAATTGATTAAAAATAAAAATATATTCAAATGCAAAAACAATGAGAGTCGTACCGCATCCAATCCAATTTGTCTAATACACGAGATTTTATCACTTAGCAATGTAATAACAGCCACTTCTAGAAACGTTAAACTTTCATCATTTCTTATGTACACATCATGAATCTCAATTAATTTCAATATTTGCAGAGCGTACTCCTCACGAAAACGCCAACTACTACTATAACCCTTATTATCCGGATCGAAGCACTCTGGCAACGTATCAATTATTTCAAAGTGTCTAGATGGTTTAATCACTTTTAGAAAATTCGATAGATTTCTAATTGCAACTATTTTTACCTCATCAGAATCACTAAAGAAATTTATATAGATTGGTACTAAATCTTTCGTTGCGTACTCTCTGCCAATTATCAATGCAATTAAATATATACACGATGCTAATATTTTACGGATTGCTGAATGGATATCGTTAGCTAATGATTGTAATAAATTGTATAATAAAGGCCAATTGCTGTAATGGTAAAAAAAAAAAAAAATAAATAATATTTTTACATTGCATCATTTGTTTCTTAATCAGACAAACCTTCTTCCCAATGTCAGTACAATAGCTGGAAAATTCGTTGCACAATAAACATTTATATCTTTTTCCGCCATTGTAGACATTTTAACATAATAATCAAGGAGGTCTATTGGTATTATATCCTGCTTATATTTGCTGTTTTTACAAATCTCCGATATTTTACGTGCGGTTGTTAGTGATGCAATTGTTGTTATAGATTTATTATAATTATTTATTAAATTATTATTTTCTAATTTATCATCGTCATCATCATCATCATCATCATTACTAGAGCTTTTCTTATAATCAAAATTCGCTAAAAAGAAAATAAATCATTTTTAGAGACAGTTTTTATTATTCGATTCGCTGTAAACTCACCATCGTATTTGGATAAAATAGTTCTTCTTTTAATATTATGATTGTTGTTGTTCATATTAAAGTGTAAATTCTCTTTATTCTCATTCAGCGTTAATGACGGCAGTATGGTTGTTGTTAATTTTGCTGTTTTACAATTTATTTTCACTACAGGCGGCGGCCCCCTTTTCTCCTCTAATATCAAATTAATATCTTCCAATTCAATTGGAGCGGGATGAATGTACCAAAATTGATGAGAATTAAAATTACAGTCCTCATCTTCTTCCTCCTGCTGATACTTTTGCTCTTGCTTATTATTATCACGATCTTCATCTACATGTTTAATTTCATTTGTAATCGATTTTCCATTAGCACCCGCAGTAACCACATTAAAATTAATTTTTCCAGTTACAACAATCGCACCACCATCGTCATTTGATGAAGATTTTTTTAAATCATCATAAAATACGTTATCTAAATTACAGACATTTTTATCATCATCACCATCGTTGTTATTATTTAAATTCTCTGTTGCTTTATCTAAATTATTATCGGTATATATACTACATGTAGTGTTGGTGTTATTTGTTACAATTGGGAAAGTTAATGCATTTGTTGGTGCACTCTCAATATCTGGTGTTTCCGGTTCCACTATATTATTATTATGATTCCAATTTGTAGATTTTTCATCCGATGATGTGCTTGACGTTGCTGCTGATACTCCTGCAGTTCCCAACAAATACGGCTGTTTTAAAAGTTTCCTAATTTTTTGTTGCTCCATTTCACGGTTCTCTATTGCCAATTTAACAATCGACGGTAAATCTTCAGGCGCATTTTTCTTATACATAAATTGCTGGTCCATTGCTTGTTGTCGTTTTTGATTATTATTGTGGAAATTTTTTCCGTATCGATCATTGAATCTACGATTACCAATTATATGCTTTTTCTCCATTGTTAATGGCGACAAATCAAATATTGCTGGCATTTTTAGTTTGGGTGTTGTTGTTGATGAAACATCTTCTTCAACTGCGGCAGCCGTTGATAAACCAGTATTATCAATAATCACCTCATTGTTATTTGATTTATCTAAAGACGGTGTTATGTCAATTGAAGCATCAGTGCTGCTATCGGATGTTGTTTGTGTAGTGATTGGGGAGGAAGATGACGATGATAGTGACTGTGAAGCTATTCCATATGAATCATATTTTCTTGTTGTATAATCATTGGAATACATATTTAAAAAATTATTTATTGGAATATCTTCAATTTTCATAGCATAATTATCATTTTTAAGTAAATTAGCAAACGTTGGTGATGATGCTGATTGAGTAGAAGATGTAACCATATCTTCTGTAATCGTAGGCGAATTAATCGCATTTGTAGAATTAGTATTAACATTAGTAGAATCCTCAATTCTAATAAAATCACTATCAAGTGGTAATGTGGATTCGGCAAATAATTGATCATAATATTCTAAATTTTTTAACATATCTTTATTGCAATTATTTCGAAATTCTTCATCATCAATTGCATTTGTTATATATAGTTCACCATTTTCTGAAAATGCTAAACCAGTTATACATGGTATCGCAAATGATGATAAAAAATTTCCTAATTTCATAAATGCCGTATTACTAACCCATAAACTTGAATCATTTAACAATTCAAATACCATTGGCGCTAATATATTTCTACGGCATTCACGTGAACACAATAATGCGATCATGGGTAAACATTCAGCACAAGCCTTTCGTATACCCCAGACATCATCCTGACATAATTTTATAAAACTGTTTATTAATTGATTTTCGGTCACCTCCTCACCCATCACTTGACAAATTGTTGCATAACTAATAGCACAGCCACGACGAATATAATATGCATCATCTGAACACATTTCAATAAAACGGTTTAATAATAATTTTTCAGTTTTATCACGACCAATCAATGGTGCTACTCTTGCAATTAACTATAAATATAAATTAAGAAAAAGTAAAACAACAAAAAAAAAAAAAAAAAAAAAATATGTCGAAAAAGAAATATTTATATAAAAAAAAAAAAAATTATTTTATTGCTTAATTAATAAATAAATATAATAAAATAAACGAAATTTGAGTTAAAAATAAAATTTAGTGCAATTTGATGAATTCAATAAAAATCAAATCTAAGCTCATCAAAGCTGGCTGTGATATGAATTTTTAAAACACATTTCACAACCACTTTGTGAGTTTAGTTGTGATTTTTTTTCCCCCTTTTTTATGTTTAATATAATGAGAGAGAATCAATAATAAATTATGCACATGTTATATAAAATAATAATCATCATCATCAGCACCATCTACCAAAATGAAATAGTATTTTAAATAGCACTCGCTCATTCTCACTCTCTCAGTTAATACACAAACCACATTAAAATGAAAAATTTAAGTCACTTAAATTGCACGCACGCACAGTTTGTCGTATTGTAAATTTTCTAAAAATCTTATCGCTCTTCAAAGCTGGCTGTGATATGAATTTATTTTTATTTTCTTCTTTAATCACATTTTTTGATTTTTTTTTTTTTTTTTAATTTATTTTCTTTTTTTGTTTCAAAATAAAAAAAAATTTGTAATAAAAATAAAAAAGAAAAGCAAAAAAAAATAAAAGAAATTTTGACGGCGACACATCCGACTAAAGAAAATGAATAAAAATTTATTGACACATTTCACAACCACTTTGAGAGATGATACAATTTTTATTTAGTTCAAAAGAGTGTATGTATGTGTTGTTTTGTCTCCTGATCAAATCAGATCAGATCGTGCTTCTCATCCGCATTTCGTTCTTCATTTCTTTTTTCCTTCATTTCTAAACACTTATTGAAAATAGATAAATAAAAACATTTTGTTGTTTAATTTTCTACAATCAAACTCGTCAAAATGGCTGTGATATGAATTTTAGTAACAGATAAAAGGAATAAATGTTTAATCCATCCTTTTTGTTATTTTTATAACCACACAGTCACAACCAATTTCACGAAATGATTATAGATATAATATAATATTTTTAGAGTTTTATTTAGGTCGCACGTCAGTCAGTTTATAAAAGATTTTTTAACACAAAATATTAAACATAGAGATGGATAAGAGATAATAATATAAATTTAGTAGATTAATAGAAACAATGCATTGCTCATCAAAGCTGGCTGTGATAGATAATTAAATATAGAACTAAAACAGCCAATTTTGATGCCGATGCATTTTCCACCAACAACAAGTTGCCTTGTTCTCACATCCACACCACTAGACCGACCACATGGTGGTTTAAATCATATTATATAATAAAAAAAAAATTTAATAAAAATTAAGCAAAGTAGTACACACCCCAATTGCATTTAATTGATTGTCAATTTCTTGTACATCAATTTTTTTAGTCATTTCAATTATAACTGGGCATACCATTTCTTCAATACGTTTAACATCAATATATTTTCTATTTAACAAACAAGACAGTGATGAGTATGCAACAACAGATGCCTAAAAAAAATAGACAAGAAATTAATTAATTACTTAATTAAAAAAAAAAAAAATCAATAAATTACATTATCATCGTCTTTTAAATATTTTAAAACAATTTGAATTAAAGTATTATAGAAATAATATTCTATATCGGAATTATTCAATTCATGACATCTCTTAAATATGTGCGGAATTTTATCAGCCAAAGAAATTCGTATAGTTGGGTCTAAAAATAAATAATAAAATTAAAAAAAAATTTTAGCAGCATTTAATTAAAAATTAATAAAAAAAATTCAACAATTATTCATTCACAAACAACAGCCAATTTTAATTTCCAGAAACTAACTAACTAAGCAACGAGCAGGCACGAACCACCCATCATTATTATCATCAACACATGGAGAGTAAACTTCACAACGAATAAAGTGAAACCAAAAAAACCTAAGTTGGAAAAATGCAAAAGAAAAAAAAAATCAAAACAAGAAAAAAAAAGTCAAAAAGCTGCGCATTTTCTTCACGCCTTGCACTACACCCTAAATTGTGGTTATGTCACTAATCTTCACATTATAACCTCATTTCACACCACTAAAAATCTAATGAATTTAATTATTAGCTTCAAAGAATATATGTATATGTATATTAGGGTTAATTAATTAATTATTTAATTTTATTAAACTTCAATAAACGTGGTTTTAACAAAATTTGAATCTAAGCACACATGGACCATGCATGTTGAATTTGCACAAAATTAAATACAAAAAAATTATTTAATATTAAAAACAAAATAAAAAATAATGAATTAACCAACCACCAAATACTAAAATTCATTTAAAATTAATTATAAAAATGATAATTTGCCAAAATAATAATTTAATTTCACCCACCATCACATCACAAAATATCACAAATGAAGAAATAGAATTAAATAAAAACACGCAAGGGTAGTAGCGCACCACGAGCAGCAGCAGCAGAGTAGGAACGTCAATAAATGTGTCTTTTTAGCATCTTGCAAGAATTTTTTTTTTAATTTTTCACCAAAGTACCAAACCATCACACCAATAATCAAATAAATACACAAGACAAAAAGCGCATGTCTATCAAAAATAAATTTCATGTAAAAAAAATTATCCATCCCTTACAACATACAACAAAAGTAAATTATTTAATTTTATTTGAGAAATTATGAATGAAATATTTTTTTACCCTCATGTTGTTGTTTGTATTGAACAAACAATTTTAATTATGAAGTCGTTGTTTAATCTTGTGGATTAACCAGTAGTGAAAAATATTAGCCATGAAAACGCCCGTATAATTACCTTAATTAAATATATAACCGACAAAATGCAACAATTCTCACATATTACACAAAATAATAAAACGAAGAAAAAAAAACCACTCAATAGGCGTGTGTAGAGTTTGTGTCTTTGCTTATAAATTTACTTATTAGTGTTACCATAGAGATACTACTATAATCAAAAAAAAAAAATTTAACAACTACAAGAACTCTACAAATTTAAATTTTATTCTTCTGCCTTTGAAAAATTTAAACAAATTCATTAAACAACAGGAAGATAATCATCGATAAAAAAATAGCAAACGCCATAAAACAATTTATTATTGATCGTTTCGTTAAAAAACATTAACACATCGGCGGCGGCGGTGTGGCACACACATGTCGTTTTCAACTCGTAAAAATCTTTTTCATATAAATTCATCAAGAAATGATAAAACTGCTACCAAACCCACAAAAGTAAAACAGAAAAGAACACTTCTTGGTTAAAATAACAAAAAAAAAATAAAAAATAGAGACAAAACAGACAAAAACTTAAATTTTTTAAAACAAGAAATTATTTAGAAATCGCTGCGGCTATAGGCTTTTTCGTAACAAATGAAAAAAAAAAAAAAAAAAAAGATAAACTAAAGTTCATTCCTCTATCAACATCAAAAATGTATAATTTATAAATGTATAAAAGAAAATTAAAAAAAAAAAATTCAGACATTGACTAGACAACAACAACAACAAATTAAAGTAAAAAAAAAAAAATAAAGAAAAAACTTCATCGACGACACAACGCAAGCAGCAAACAAAACAAACAAATCTTCTTCCTGAATGAAAATACAAATCAGACATTACGATTGGTTTATAGTAAAAATTATAAATTACAATCAAAATACATACATAAATACACACGCGCGTATAAATACACGAAAAAAAAAATTTGTTTTTGTTTATAAAAATAAAAATGCATAAAAGGAATAAAAAAAATAAAAGCAGAATAAGAAGCCCAACAAATGCAGCGCAATGCTTTGAAAAATAAACAAAAACAAACTCACACAAAACAAATCATTAAAAATAAAAAAACAGAGAGGGAGATCGCAGAGAACACACAACGATGACTGCAGTTAACGTAACAATTGTGGAATGACGATGCGATGTGATGCACACACAACACAAATGCAACATTAAAACAAACTACAAAAACATGTTTTTATTTACTTTTTGATTATGCTTTTATGATTTTTTTTTTCTTTTTCATTACATTTCTTATAATGTTATATGTTTGTATTTTTTTTATGCGCAATCTACACAAACAAATCGTAAAAATGGAGGAAAAGAATCAAAGGAATGCTGTTACACCAACAAAAAAAAAAATATAAAAAAACAAAAACATTTCTCCAACATCAGCATGCATGCATCAACAAAATAATAAATTCTTTCCCACTCTCAAGAATATTTTTATTTTTTTTTTACGTAAACAATTTTGTTACTATGGTTTGTGTATATACTCTTGTCATTGCGAGATTACTATAAAATAAACCCTTAACAATTGTTTTACTATGCCATCTATTAACAAATTCAAACAATTAAAAACTTGAAAAAATTATTTCAAAAGATAAAACAAAAATAAATTTATGTAAATTTCTCCTAAACAATAACAGAAAAGCGATTTTTTTTATGATCAAAGTAAAAATAAAATAAAATATTTATAAAACGACATTCCAACACCAAGAAAAATAAAAAAAAGAAAAGATTTTGTGCTAAATTGTTAGTTTTAAAAACGATTTTATAAAATAATAACACAACAAACGAATAAGCCAAAGCCAGCAGCAACAAGCGCAAGCATGTTGTATATACACAATCTAACTGACAATGAGAAAAATATTCCAAAAATTTCTTTTACGATATTACCGTTAACGACGCATTCCAAAAATTTGTAAAAAAAAATTAAAATACAACAGGATGATCCATAAAAATATATAAATTTACGACGACATTTTTTTTTTGTTTTTCTTTTTTTGGAAAAGTAATTATCGTATTTAAACTAATTAAAAATAAAACTAAAAAAACAAATGTCGAGAGAGAAGCAGCAGCAAAGGACAGCACCGGCAAGCAGCTGCAATTTAATTTAGATCACTCGACAGAGGCAGACAGACACTCAATGTAAATAAGCATGTGGTGTTTGTGTTACTATTTTTAAATATAAATATAAAAAACTAAAAATATATATTAATTTTACTTCCGTTTTGGAAAACAAACAATCGAGGGGTAAAATATTTGTTTTTTGTTGTGTTTCTATAAATTGTCTTAAAAATAGATCAAAAGAAATGAAAAAATTAAATAAAAACACAGGCAGGCAAGGAGGGACAATAAACCAACAATAGAATTATAACAGGCAACATGTTTCAAATGGTTCAACACACACAATTATTCTTCTGCGACTGGTGACGATAATGGATAAAAAGTTGCAAAATAAATTAACGTACGTACAACAATCAAAACAAAAATTAATATAAAAAAAATTAAAAAACAACTTATTACCATCATCTTCTGCAATTAAGAGCATTGTTGATATAATAGGATTTATATTATCTAAAATTTCTTCCAAAGGCTTTTGTAGCATTAACGCTAGTACGCGTCCATACATTCTTCTGTAAATAGAAAGAAAAAAAAAATTATTAATAAATTTAATTAAAAAGAAAAAATATATTTTTTTTTATTTAGCTAAGACTACAATCCCACCACCAATCTTCTCAACTTTATACTGTAATTCCTAATCAAAATAAAGAATATGTAAAAAAAAAATGTTAACAAAACAAAAACGAGAAAATATGTCTGCATTCTTCAATTGAGCTAGTATTAGTGTTAAATAAGTTACAAAATGATAAAACAAACAACAACAACAGCATTAATAAACGACAACGACGCAAAAGATAAGTTCTTTCGAGTTTTTTTTTTATATAAAAAATGTGTTTTACAAATAAATAAGGAAGGGAGAGTTAAAAAGCAAGCCTCAAGATTTTTATAATATCCCTATTTTCTAAAGAAATTCAAAAACACCGTCGTCGCCGTAGCGCAGTCATTTTGGTTGTTGTTGCGCGCGATGAATTTTATTTTTTCTCTTCTTGTAGTCGTCGTACGCACAAATATGTGCTTGCAAGGGCAATGATCGACTCAAAAACATAGACTATAGCGGTTTTCAAAACGGACAATCACATTCCACAACATTAATGGTTTTTTTCTTCTTTTTATTCTTCATATTCCTCTTCTTTTTATCCGCTGGCAGTTGGTTAATATTTTTGCAATTTATCCGTACAATAATAATCAAATAAAAAAACATTTATATTTAGTCGTTATCAAATATTTTTGTACGTATTTTATACGACGACGGTGGCTATACTATTTTTCATTGAAGGTATAATTATTATTATTTTGAAAAATATATTTTTTTGATAACCGAAAATAAAACGTTGACCTTCCCTGATGATCTTGTCATATCAAAAATAATATTAATTAACGACAAAAAATAAAATAAAAATACTACACATATAAAGAGCAGCAACATGAGATGAAAATAAAAAAACTATTAAAGAGCGTAACAACATTCATCACTAAAGAGAGCGCGCGTAGAACCGAAAGAAAAAATACTGAGAGAGAGAGAGAGAAAAATGTCAAATAAATAAAAATATGTTGCATCAAGTAAACATATTATGTTGTACGAGTGAGATGAAACATACAAAAAACAATAACAACAACAAATTAAAATATTTGAAATTGAGTAAATAATATTTTTTAAATATAAAAAGAAAAAAAAATTCTTCGTGTTTTACTTCTTCTTCTTATTGCTGCTGTTCGTTGTTTTTGTAATAAACATTATGAATGAATAAATATGAATGGGGATAATCAAAAAAAAAAAAAAATAACCACACCAAAAATAAATAAAATAATAATAAAACACAGGATATTACGTAATATGTTTGTTGGAAAAAAAAAATAAAATAATAAAAAAAAGCGGATAAGACGACAGTAACTTTTCCTCTAATATACTTTTTTTTTACTTTTTTCTTCTTTCCTACAATAATTTAAGAATCAACAACAACAATAACAATGCTACACACAACCTAAATATTGTTATATTTTTAATAATTTAATTTATTTTTTCCTTTAATAAAATAAATGATTAATTTTCATTACCAATATTGATAATATAAAAAATAGCGCAAATACAAAAATACAGCATGAGAAAATTAATGAATGAAATAATATTTCGCTACCAAATTTGATGGAAAATTAATGTCAAACATAAATATCAACATTAAAAAAAAAAAGTTATACATGAATAAAAAATTCTTCTCACTAGTAGTAGGAGTTGGAGTGTAGTAGTTGGTGCCGTAGTAAAGTAGAGAAAATAATAATAAAACACGTGAAAATGGGTTAAATAACACACAAAAATAGGGCGTGGTAATATTATTTGTTGTTTGTCAATTTTATGTTTATTAAATTAAAAAAGAAAAGAAGGAAGAAAAAAAACAAAACTCCAAGAGAAATTTTGTTAGAAAATCTCCTTTACTACTTTGGTGCCGCTAGCATTATACATAAATTAAAAAAAACTACGCTAGGAATGTAAAGTAATTTAATTAAGAAAAATATTAATCAAAGCACCAAAAACAAAAAAAGTGGAGGGAAGGAGTGAAACTTCTTATAGGAGTGAAAATAATAAAAATTGATAAAAAAAAACTAAAATATAGTTGAGACAAAAAATTTTTTATTTCTTATCTTTATTTCCGGGTTATTTTTTTTTTCTTCTTGTTTTCAATTCTTAGTAAAAATAAAAAAAAAACTAGCAAAACGTGCGCTTTAATAAAAATTCAACTAATCTTAGAATTAATTTTTTTTTCTTCAATATAACAACAACAACAAAATCATCATCAGTATAGCAGTAGAAATATAACGGCTAAATAAAATAAATCGTAAACGACATTCTTCATACACCAAAATAAATAAATATTGGCGGCGCGGTAAATACAAATTCAAATTAAAAAAAAAAAAAATTAATTCATAATTTTATTATTATTCTCCAATATTTAAAATTATATAGAAAAAAAAACTATTTTTTGCATTAGTATTAGTAAAAATATCGCTGTTGCTACTACTATATTGTTGTTGTTTTGCATGAGAAAACCATGTGCTTTTTGGATTAAACTTCCGGTATTGAATATATAATAATTTTTATTGTTGGGAAATTAATAAAAAAAAATAAATATATATATATAATATTAATTGCACCAACACTATAAATAAATGATAGTAATTATACTATATACGAAATTAACAGTTTTCTTTCCAAATACAATCTCATTTTGTTTTTCTTTATTTTATATTTTTTTATGGGGAAATTCGTAAAATAATTTCAAATTTTATTACTACTAATACTACTATTCTTACTTCTGCTTAACCAAAACAAAAAAAAACGTATAAGAGAGACAAAAATAAAATAAAACAAAAAAAAAGGAATATACTAAATTTCATTATGAGAAATTATACAATTTTAACAGTTAAATAGAAAAAAAAAAAAAACATTTCTAGCCATTTTCTTTTACTTTCTGCTACACATTCTTCAAAAAAAAAAAAGAAAAAAAAAAAGCTTTTTAAATTTCAATTATGCTCCTATATTTCAAGCAAAATAAAATAAATAAACAACGTGTTCTCTTATACAAATAATATTCTAACCGTAAAAACAAAAATAATAATAATTCAATATATAAAAAAATAAAAACAAAATTGCACAAAAAAAAAAATTCCATACAAAACAGAAAAAATTAGAATTTTTTTCTACAAAATGGCGGTCGGTGTGTAAACAACCGAAAAAAGAAGAAAAACGAATAAAAAAAAACATTTTCTCACACCCAAAATGAGCGGCACATGTTTATTAAAAAAAAAATAATAATAAATAAAAATTATTCCCAATTTATTATATATATCCAAATTTGTGAAAAAAAAAGAAAAATATATTCTTGCTTCTGGAAGATTGCTTGCTTGCTTAACGCGATATACTTATTTAATTATTTATTTATTAGAAATTTATTATTTATGAAAATACACACCATATTCTTTTATATTCATAGCAAGGTAATCCATTTTTATTTCGTTCACAATTATTTTATTATACATTTTTCTCATTTAATTTTTATAAATATTTGCGCAAAACACTTTTTAATAATTATATTATATTAAATAAAATCACTTAATTAATATGTATATTTATTATTTAATTTAAATTTAATAAGATAGGAGAAAATAAATATCTTTATATTCACTATAGTTGAATTTATATTTTTAATTTAATTAAATTAAAATTTTTTTTTCTATATATTTTTTTAATATAAAAACCGCATCATCAAACAAGAACGCACCAAGTTAAACTACTACTTTTAAAAAATACATTTTTCTATACGAAGAATTTATTTTAACTGTAGTACTAGAATTGTATAAAATGATTTCCCCAATGTATTTAAACATTATCGTTAAACACTGCGATATATATTACACATTTTTTACAATTTGTGTTTTAGTGTTTGTGCATTTTGTTATAAAAAAAAATATACGCATTATTTTTACTAGGCATTATATAGGAGATGCCACTAGCATCTAGCCAAATTAACGCTACCAAACTCAAGGCTGGGCAGCTAAATGTAATTCTACGCTTAAATTTACGCATACACACTTATTTTAAGCCAGTATTTATATAAAAAGGCAAGGCAATATTTTTTTATTCTTCATTAAAAAAAAAAAGGAGAATATGTATATAAATAGGGGGGAATAAAAGAGCTTTAATTAAATTAACTACAAATGTACGCTTAAATGAAAACACAAATTCATACAAACATTTTTGTTTTAGTTTAAAATCAAACAAATCCACACACATGCTTTTATCTACATATATTTTACTAAAGAGTAGTATTGACAAGTAGATTCTCTATTATACGGTACAAGTAAAAATAAAATATCAAATACGTGATACAATTTTCCCCTTTTTATTTTAAATTTTAAAATGGCGTGCAAATTTCACAGAAAAAGCCGTAATTTATATAAATAATTCATATAGGGATAAACTTTTAATAGTACAAATAAGGGAATAAAATATTAATCTGGCAATATTTTATGTATGATAGAATAAATATTAGAAAAATAAATAAAACGCGCGCGTTTAAGCTTTTCCCATCTACTACACATGCGGTACCAAGTTAATAAACTTTTATGCGCAATCAATTTTTTTTTTTTTTGCCTTCAAAAGAAGTAAAAAGTCAAAAAATCACCCCCTTAACGTATATATATATATCACGTGTAAAATGTAAATATAATAAAAGTTAATTCAATTTAATTCCAGGTAAATGAATATAAATGGACGAACAATTTTTGTTATCAGAATTTTTTTTACAAAATTGATTATTGAAACAAAACAATTATTGAAACGTTAAGGGTTAATCTAAAAAAAAAACAAATGTAAACAAGGAAATATCCATATTCCAAGTAATTCAATAAAAATTTGTTTCCTCGCTGACGATTATCGCACGTGTCGATTAAGCTCAATTTCACAACAATTTCTAGGATTTAAAACTCAACAATTTGCCAATAAAACTAATAATCGAATAGTGAGTGATATTAGGTTATAGGTGCTGTTTGTTTTCGATTTCGATGCGAGAGAATAAATTTGATCAAGTAACAGCAATAGAAGCAAATTACATCGATAGGGCGCGCAAAAAAAAAATTATACAGAAAAAAAGGGTTAATTGCAGGTTCTGTGCTGTTTCATAATTGCAAAGGCGTAAGGCATATTTTTCACAATCATCAAATAAATAATAAAGAGAAAATACCTTAATGTACACATAAAAAGCTAATAACTAGGTACCTTCGTGATGCCCAAAAAAAAACATATAATTAAGGCGATGCGAGTTAAAATGTTCTTTTGATGGTCAATTCAAAAAAAAAATTGAAGTTGAAAGTAGATATTAAGCGTTTAAAAACGTTTACAAGTATCCTTGTGTTGGAAAAATATTTGAAAATGCAATATTTGTTGCACAACAAATAATAAAAAATTGGATTTCACCACCAAGCAAACAAAAACATATAGCCTAAGCAGGATGCACACGAAATAAAATTAAACCCGAAAAGTGCATTATAAAAGCCAAACAAGGTTCTTTTTTCCCTAATATTTATTGCGTTTTCGTTTAATCTTTTTTCTTTTATTAAAGTAAAATAACAAAGAAACGACGACGACGACGACAACGTCACTAAAAAAGGAGGCAAAAAAATAACCTCAATTCCAGGAAGGAAAGGTTTTTATATTTTTTTATTATTTATTCTCATGTTCTCGTTTGCTTCATTGTTATTGTTGTTAATTTTTAGCCTTTTATCATCAACAAAACATCATCGATTATCCTCTATTCAGCAGAGTATTTAAGAAAATTTAAAAACAACATCCAGCGGTGGTAAAAAGAAGGATCCAAGAATTAGAAAATCATATTTTGCGGTGTGTGTGCGCATAGCTTTTGTCTCTAGTGAAAAACAAATAAAACACGAATTTTGTGCCATTTTAGACAGCACAAATGTCCACCATTTTGAAATGAAAACAAAATATTTCTTTTATGAATTTTATTTAATTTTCCTAGAAATTTAAATTTTAATTCACACGAAGGTAAAAACACACCTACGTAAAAAGTAAGGAATTTATTAGATAATTATTATTTATTTTATTTAAAAATATATTAAAGAGAAAAGACCGAAAATACAGAGAGCGGATCGCCCTTAAATCACATTCATTCAGAATTATTTAAATGAGAAAAGGAAAAAGATTCTGAAACTGTGGGTATGTCCGTTTATCATTACCAACAACAAGTGGTTTTGATTTACACTTTCGTTTCTTGTTTACAATATAAAAAGCAGAGAGTGGAAAAATATAAATTTTTCTTAATGAAAAAGCTAATTGCTTTTAATGTAAAAGGATTAACAGCATAAAGCCTTTGTTAAGGTGACAACAAAATAAACACGAAACAAGAAACACGACACATTCAAGGTAATTTGATCCATCGTACCTAGTAGTTTAACACTTCGTTAAACTTTCCGTTTTTAATCACCCTTTTCCCAACAATAGAAGCTTATTGCCGGTAGTCAAAACAACCATCGTCAAAAATTCTTATCGAGGACAGGATTTAATATTTTTTTTAAGTGAACAATTCACGCAAAGTGTGAATTAAAAATAAAAAAATAAATATATATATAATAAGTGATTTGTCATCGACTTTACGTTTAAGAAAATTTCCTTTCATTTGAGAAACACTGAAGGAAAATTATTTTACAAAAATAAAATATTTGTAGCTGTGCTAGACAATCTTTAACTGCGAGACATAACAAATAAAAAACAAGAATTAAATTAATAAAAAGGAAAAAGAAAAAGAGGCAACAAGTTTAAAAATCTTGAGCATAATACAAAAATTGAAATTTTTGTTACCCAAATTCTAAGAATTTTTTTATTTTCTTCTTCATCTTTCTTTTTTAATTTTTAAAGTCATAGTAGAGCAGCAGCAGCATCATCATCATCAACAACAGCAACAACAATCACCACAACAGCAGACACAAATTATGTTTTTATATTTGATTGAGATTAGTACTATGCCTTAATTTTACTAGATAAATATAAGATTTTTACTCTGCACACAAACTCCTTGAATCTGTGAATCCTTAACAATTTCTACCGTTATTATTATTGTTATTAGTACTATTCCGCATGTGCCTATCTAGGAAATAATAATATTAACGCAACGCTCAAGTGTTATAATTTCATGCTTAAAGCCTTCAACAAATTTTATTTAATTACTAAGTATTAAGTGTACAGATGACTCACATAGACAATACGTTTCTGTTGCCGTAAAAATGTCTTCCCATGAAATCTATTTATTATTTTATTTTTTTTTTTCAATTAATCAATTTAATTTATTTCTGTTAATTTATACCTTACGAAACAAAAACAAAAATAAAAAACATCGAAAATAGTGTTTTTGATTTAAAAAATGCTAAAGAGGTTCACAGTCTTGCTGACTCATTCTAAAGTTATTTTTCAACTAGTAATAATCAACTACGCATTATAATTTATTTAAAATATATGTTACGACGGCGTTAATGTCAATAACATAATGTCGTTAGTTAGTGTATAAAGCAATAAAAAAAAAAAAAATAATAATAACCAAAAAAACGAAAGAAAATTGAGGTACAAATAAAAAGAAAAAAAAAAAAAAATGCGTGGTGGTGGTGTAACAGAAAAATGTTTAAAATAAATAAAAATAAATAAAAATAAAAAGTTATTTATTCATATAAAAGAGAAAAAGGCGCCAAAGCATGTTTAATTTTCCTTCTTTTTTTTTGTTTCCATATTACAACAAAAACATAATACACCAACAACCAACCAACCATCGAACCAACTAGCCAACCAAAAAAGAGAAGAAGCTTGAAAAATACAAAATACAAAAACTAAAAAAAAAAAATAAAAAATTCTTTGTAAAGGTATTTTTTATTTATTTATTCTATCAATGCCGCCGCCACGTTTTTTCAAAACACGTTGACTTGACTTACGTGAAGAATAAAAATTTCAAAAGCACACAGAAAACAATTTCTGTAATCTTAGAAAAGAAGGAGAAAAGGAATATTTTATACAAAAAAAAAAAAAAAAAAAATACTGGCTAATTAAAAGTAACAAAAATAAAGTTGCGCAGACATAGAAATGCAACAAAAACTAAAAAAAAAAAAAAAACATTTTTTTTTGCTCAACATAACAGGATAGAGGACAGACAAACTCTCTATCTATCTTTCCTATAGAAAACCAGACAAAAATGCATTTTCAATAATAATTTATAAATAATAAAAATCAAACATCTGTTCTCAAAAACCCGGGACAATAATAATAAGCGCAAAAGAGAACGGCAGATGTTTTTTTTTTAAGTCACTTATTTAATTTACTTTATTTTTCTATAATACGTTTCCCCTTTACTATTTATTAATATTATTTTATTCCTGTTTAATATATAGATAATACGTATCCCAAAATGTTCTGCTAATAGCTTAAAAATGATCAAAATTAAACTGGGTCTTTGAAATTTCCCTTTAATAAAAAAAAAGAAAATTCATATACAATAAGGGTTGTTGTCTTTGAAAAACTGAATAAGGTAAATGTATTTAATTTTTGTGGATGGCATAATTAATAAAATTAAGCAACAAGCAACAACTCATTTTGCAGTGTAAAGTAGTCTCTCATCATACAAAAGGCGAATGGAAACACGTAAAAAAAAAAAAGAAAAAAATCAAAACAAATTTGTTTAGTCTGTCAAAAAATAAAAAAATTTTGCGACGATACAACCAAAACAAATTTAAAAAAAAAGAAAAAAATCGTCTCAGCGGCAAAAGAAAATTAAGAAAAAAAAAGTCATCATTTCTTTAGTAGTAAAAGTAAGTAACACGATGAATTTCTATTTTAATCACGGCTTTTTTTTCTTATTATTATTTTTATTCTATCTTTTTTTTCTCGTCTTAAATTATAAAAAGCAAAATTTATAATAAAAAAAAGAAAAAAAGTTAAAAATGAAAATAGAAAATTTATTTTTCATAAATTATTATTGTTTTTTAGGTTATTTTTTGTGTTGTTTTATTTATGTTTTTAGTAGTTCTAAAAATATTATTACTTTTTTTCTTTTTTCATACAAAATCGCCAGACAAATTTATACACGCAAAAAAATAGAAAAATAAATATAAAGAAAATGCGAAAATAAATTAAATTTAATTTTTCGTTGAGCAATAAGGTTAAAAGGAAAGAAGGAACAAAATTTTCATTTGCAACATCAGTGCCATCTATTATATAAATAAAATATACTTAACAATTTATTCGGTACGTTTTTTTGTTTTTTATTCAACAACATTATTTTCATATTTTATCATTTGATTTAAGGATACAAGCAAGATAATTATACAAAGCATACTATATTTAGAAATAATTTTTATTAGCATTAATCCACCTATAATAATATACACTAATTGGTAATTTGTCATTCTTTTTCCTCTTCTTTCATTACTTTTATGTTTTTTTTTTGCTAAGAGAAGATTAAGACAATGTCAAATTATAATTTTTTTTTATGTTTTAATTTATGCTACTTCCTTTATAGATTTTTATCATTAGCTATTACTGAGCGAGACTAAAATAATTCACTAAATATTGTTAAAAAAAAAATAAAAGCAGGGAAATTATCTATGGTTGGTAAAGTAAATAAACTAAGTGAGGTGTACAACCAATAATTCCAGTGTGAAATATATTTACATTTTTAATTTAATTTAATTTTTTTTTTCTTTTCTCATTTTATTATTTATATAAATGTATAATAAAATAATTAGTTTACTAGTTTTATTAATTAATTATAATATGACGAAAGAAGATTTATTTTTTTTCTTTATTACTTTAATTACATTTTAAAGTTTCTTTATTTGTCATCGCAGACAATTTTTTATTTCATTTAATTATTATAATTTTTATAAATCTGTGTAATTATTATTGTGTAATTTTTTTTATTTTTTTCTTTTGTATAATATTTATATATATATATATATATGTATAAATAAAAAAAAATTTGCTTAAAGGGAATGATAATAAACCAAGTAATATAGTAATTAAATAAAATTATTTAGAAACACTCACCGATGCAACGATGTTCCTGTGGTTGCAAAATTTTTTAAACTTTCAGCAATATCATCTTCAATTAATAATGATGGTGGTAAATCATCAATATCTGTGAAATTATCTGTAAATCAAAGGAAAAAAATATATATATATAAATATTCTCATTTAATATAAAAAATTAAGGTAAACTAAAATTAAAAATTCAAAAAAAAATTATCTTATCATAAAAATTTATTTATAAAAAATAAAAATATAAAAAAAATAAAAATGACGGGCGTGCTACTAATTTTCTTCTTCTTGTTCTTTTCTTAATGACGTTTTTGCTTTAATATATCCCCCTATTTTATGATTTAAACAAGAAAAAAAAAAGGTTAATTTCCCAATCTATATATTTCATTAATTGGACAGACAATGAATAATATTTTTTTTTCTTCTCTCTCCCGATTAATTTATTTTCTTATTTTAATTTAAAATCTTTTCTTATTTTATTGTCAAAAAAAAAAAAAAAAATCAACAAATTAACAAACAAAATATCAAATAGAAAAAAAAAATAATGGAGGGCATTGTATTGTTACAACAACATCACCACAAACAAAAAAAAAAAAAAAAGAAGACAAAAAGGAGGAGAAATGAAAAAAAAAAACTTGATATGCGTAGTTGTTTTAATTAAGACAAAAAAAGTTTTTTTTTCATTCCTTTATTTAAATATTTCTCTAGCCAGCTAATTAATTTTTATGTAAAAATAATAGAGAAAAAAATCGTGTTAGCAAAATCATTTTTAAATTAATCGAATTATTGCTAAAATACGATTAATGAATGAATAATATTTTTCTTTTCATTGCTTTTTTTTTTATTTGCGTAATTATAATGGAAGCACAGCAAATTTATATCTGACACATGATTCACCATAACCTAACAACATCAATAAAATTTTTATTTTTTTTTTTCTTTATTTTACACTATCAAATTTATATTTATCATAGAAAATACAAAACAATTTTATCACGTTTTTATTAATTTCATAATTTCATGCATTTTAATAGGTAATATAATGGTAAATAACAATTATGTCTTTGAATTAATTAATTATTATTTTTTTTTTTGGATATTTCGTTACTCACCATTCATTTTTAAAGTTTGTTATTTTTTCCTTGTACTAAATATTCTATTCTCTCTCCCCGTCTTCTCTTTAATCAAACTATTTTTCCCTTTTTTCTTTTCTTTTCTTTAATTTTATTTTATTTTATAGTTATAACAGAAAAATATATTTATAATAAAAACTCTTTGTAGTAAATATTAACAAAAAAAAAAAAAAAAAAAACAGTAATATAAAAAAAAAAATTGACTTATTTAAAACATCTAACAAATAATATTTAATAAAAATTAAAAACAAAAATAAATAGAAACTTTTATTAATCCTTTTATTTATTATTATTATTATTCTTTTTTTTAAACTAATTTGTTTCGTATATATATATTTTTTTTCTTTTCTTTTTTGAATGATTCTAACATTTCTTGTGTAAAAATAATGCTCTTTGGCGTTTTTTTTTCTTTTCTTTTGATATTACATTTTTCTATATGCAGTTAGTTTATGTAATTAACACATGACGTAATGTGGCGCTGATTTAGACTACTATAATTTTATTTTTTTTCCGTAATTATTACTCCATTGAACTTTACACGTTATAGGGTATTTACAATTCAACGGCAAACATATATAACACCCGACCGTTAGAAATTAATTTTTAAACAAAAAGAAAAAACCGTTCAATTTAAATTAATTAAATTTTTTTATTTTATTTTAGAAATGTTTGTTTTTTTTTACCTTTAAAATGTTCATACGAGAAAGAGAAATTTATTTTCTATTTAATTGCTTTTTTTTCGTTAATTTTTTCAATATTTCTCCTCTTCGTCTTTTTTGTTTTTGCTTTTTTTTTTTTACATAATTTTGTCATTTACATTAAAAAATATTTATAATTAAAAATAATAATAAAAGGAAAATAGTAATTAAAAAAGAAAAAAAGAAATTTATAATAATAATAATAATAATAATGAAGGAAAAAGAAAATAAATGAAAATTAAATTATAAAACATTTGAAATATTATATAATATTTATATATATTATATATACGGATTAATTAAATTAACTAATAATTATGACGATTCTCATAGTTATTATCATCATCATCTTCGTCGTCGTTATTATTCTGTTGTGTTGAATAATTATTTTGACCATTAGTACCAATGTCTTGCTGCGGCTTGTATTTAATTTCGTCACCATCTTCATATTTGATTTGATTTTGAAATTCTGCATACTGTGCCGTATAATCCGGATAATCTAAAATAATAAAACAGAAACAAAAAATTAATCCATGCATTTGCTTGTAAATAATCACAGCAGACAACAACTGTTTAAAGCTTATACTACTAATTAATACATAAACTTAAATGTAATTAGTCCTGTCACTTTAATTTCATTAAAATTTCTCTAGCAAAATATTTTTATATTTTTAATTTATCCGAATGTTATCTCACTTTAGATAAATTTTCAAATCTTTTTGCATAATAAACATATTAAATAAATGAATAAAAACTATAAATTTACCATCAATTGGTTCCTCTTTGATTTTAATTTCACCCTCACGAAATTCTGGTTTACGTTCTTTGCGTTCACTATTCCGATCACTATTTCTTTCTTTCCTATCACGTTTACGATCACTACGTTTGTCATCTCGTGAACTATTATCACGCGAACGTGATCGTTTACGTTTCTTGTCTTTATCACGTTGTTGATTATTATGATGTGGTTGAGCTTGATCCCGCTGATAGTCTTTGTCACGACGATGATGCTGCTCATTACGTGGTTCTCGTCTTACCTCTACTTCATCCACATCACGCTCTCGACTCATATTGTTACGACGTTTCCTGCGTTCACGAGATCTACTACGATGACGTGATCTCTCCCGTTCGGGACGACGATTATTATCCCTTGGATTCGAACGTGAACGTCTTCGATCAAACCCTACGAAAAAAAAAAAAATCAAGAAATTAATAAGAAAAAAAAAATAATAAAAAAATGTCTCACTGTCACGTCTATCACGATCTTCTCGTTCTCTCTCCAATCTATAACGTTCCCTTTCACGTTCATTATCCTCACGCCCTGAATGCTTAATATTTACTTCTGGTCCTCCACGTCTTGTACCACCAAGTCCACCACCTTAAAAAATATTTATAAAACATTTTTATTAGAAAAAAAAATAATAAAAATAAATAAAAATATGTAAAACTTACCCAATCGTCTAGGCAGCCAACCCTTAACAGTTCGAGCCCTTTCTACATCAACTAAAACCCTCTTACCATCAATTTTCTTACCATCAGCATGTTTATATGCAGCTGTAAAATTGTTTATTATAGAAAAAAAACAAACAAAAAAAAAATCGCGAATACAAGTTAGAGAGATAACAAAAAATTAATTATATATTAAAAAATAAAATAAAATAAAATAAAAATTTCAAATATTTGTGATTAACGCAATAATCGTTTATAGTTTTTTTTTTTTTTTTACAACAAAATAATAATATATTCGTTATTGAAAAAAAATCATTATTTAGGTCAATAAAATTCAATTTAAGAGATAATTTCTCTAAATTATGCGTACAAGGTTGCTCCTGGTACGAGAGATTAATACTTTTGCGATAATAACTTTTTTTAAAAGGAATATACTGGTGAACTCTACAATAGTAAAAAACAATTAGCCAAGTAAACAAACCTTGTACAACAACTCAACAACTTGTAATTAATTTTCTTTCAAATAAATTTAATTTATTTTAATTAAATTATAATAACAAAAAAATATATATATATAAATAAATAGATAGATTTATTTACATTTTATAACCAAAATAAATAAAATAAAGAAAGAAATTCAAAGAGAAAAATATTTTTTCTAATTATTGTTTGGTGGAGGCGGAGAAAATGAAAATTTACTTTTGGTTTGTGGATGAGATAAACACAAACACAAAAAATAAAAAACCCTTTATTTATTTTTTTTTTTTGCTTTTAAACCATCCTACCAGAGAGAAGTAGTAATTATAGGCAATAGAGTAAAAAAAAAAAAATTAAAATCATTTAATTTTATTAATTTTTTTAAAAAAATTATATTTTTATTTATTATTATTATTATTTTTTTTTTTATTATTTTTGTTCATTATTATTATTATTTGCAAAAGAAATAAATTAAAATAATAATACCTACCCCGGGTTATTTCTACTTACGGGAGGATTAGGCTATCTTTAGATTTTTTTTTATTTGATTGCGAGAAAATTTTTTTTTTATTTTAATGAAAAATAAACAACAGTCCGGTTATAATTATTACGAGAAGAATTTTTATTTGAAGACTTTTATTTTTATTTTTTGTTCAGTTCAATCATTACTTTTTACTTAGCTTACTTTAGACATTTTTGGTTTTGTTTTTGCAACGAATTGTTTTACCTGGTGCGCTTAATACTTACGTATAAATGCGCCTTTTATAAATATATTTATTATTAAAAAAAAATTTATATAAATATATATATATAAACAAAAAACTTACTTAAAAGAAGTGGAAAAAAAAAAATTAATAAAAACAAAGAAAAGAAAAAAAATTAAAAAAAAAAAGGAGAAGGAAAAGTAATTAAGCGATTTAAAGGCACTTAATTAATTTTCGGTTTTCCTTTCTTTCTTACTTTTTTTTCCTTTCATTCTTTCTTTCCTTCTTTCTTTACCAAAAAAAAAAATTTTAATAAATATTAAAAGAAAAAAATAATTATTTAAAAATAATAAATTTTCTTGTATTGTATGGTTTTTTCTTACCAAAACACATACAAACCTATAAACCTTGTTCTATCTTTACTTTTTTTTTTTAGTATTACTTTGGTTCGTTCGATCGTTTTATGAAAATATGAAGATTGTTTAACGAAAAATTTGTTGTTTCTGTATTATGCATGAATATTATTATTTTATTTTAAAATATTTTTTTTAACCTGTTGTGTGTGTTTATCATTTTATACATTAAACATTTTTAAGGATGTAGAATATACCTTTCTTTTGTGATTAAATTGAAAATTGTCTATTAAAAATGTTAAACATTCAGCTGAGCGCACCCTAAATTATATTTTATACGAACCTTTTGAATATTGGTAGCGTCACTTGATTGACTTACTACCAAAAACTTTATTATCTTTTTTTTTTTATTTTTTTTTTTGTAATTAATTTTAATTGAACTTACTGAAAAAATTACAATAAAAAAAAAAAAAAAAAAAAAAAAAAAGAATTAAACCGTTAATAATAATAAATATTTTTTAAACAACAAAATTAATTAATTAATTAATAAATAAAATATAAAAAAAAAAAAATTAATAAACATCATCCTGCCCTACATATTTCATTTCGTTGTACTCCTTATTAAAAGGTACAGTAATTATCGCAACATCATTTAACAAAAAAAAAAAAACACAACAAATTTAATTTAATTAAAAAATTACTTGGAAAATGCAACGATTTTTGTGTGTGTAGCAATTTTTTTTTTTAATACTTTAATTATGTGGGCAACAAACATTTGGTGATACACAAGGCAGATTTATCATTCACTGTGGCAACATTACTGTATGTAAAGAACAGAACAAAACCCCGAATTAGTTTTTTTTTTTTTTAAATTATCTTTTCTTACTGTTTTGTTTAATTTTTTTTTTCTTTCTTTCTTTCTTTAATTAATTAATTTACTTTTACTTATTATTATTTTTTTTTCTTTAAATTAATTTATTCAACTAATGTATGAAAGAAAAAGTAAATAAATTATAATAAAAAAAAAACCTAATCAAATAATAATTTTATTATTTAAAATTAAATTAAATCAAAAATAATAATTTCGTAGTTTAATAAAGAAAAAAAGGAAATAAAAAAGGATTTTTACTTCCTTTTGTAGTTTTGTTTGTTTTTTACTTTTTTTTTTTAAAGCTTTTCTTTTATAATCTTTCCTTGTTACTGTTTTTTTTTTTGGAAGTTTTAAATAATTTTTTTTATTTGATTTTTTTTTTGTTTTACTTACAGTGCATATCCCTTTCATGTTCATATTCAATAAAAGCATATCCCCTTGGTCTACCACTTTCTGTATTATGTATTAAAATAATCTAAAACGACAATCAAACAGAGAAAAGGGGAAATAAATTAGTATGCATAAAAATTTAAGGTTAAAAACTTTGCTAAATAATACGATAAATCGATGACATTTGTTTTATTAGTAAAAAAATATAATTAATACAATAAATTTAATACAATTCATTTTATAATTACCTTTTTTATTGCACCATACACTTCAAATTCTCTTCTAAGTTTAGATTCGGAGGTATCGTAATTCTAAAAATAAAATAATATTAAGAAAACATAACCTAAAAGTAAAATACATTGTATTATTGTTTGGTTGTCTTACAATTCTAGCCACAAATAATGTTTTAAATGGATCCTCAGTAGTATGCTTAATTTGTTGGGGATTCCATAAAGCGATTTCACGTTCTAATTTGTAAGCTACTTGTTCAGCTTTTTCACGACGACGCCTTTCTATTCTTTCTTCACGGGTTTCGACTCTTGTTGGCGGCGGTGTATCTTTTGGATCCTATAAATTATTAATAAAAAAAAAAAAAAATAATGTCATTTTTGTACTAAGCATATAAACAAATTTGTTTTAGATTACCTCGAATTGGCTTAGAAAATCACCAACTCCTCCATATCCTCTTGTTTTCTTTTCATGTGGTAATTTATCTGGCGGCGGAAGAAATGGTATTGGATCGCGTGGGATAAATAATTGTAATAAATTCGGTGGCAAAAATTGTGTCATTTTATTAACACAAAATTTACGCACAATATATTTTAATTATTTATTTAAAACTATTGAGTATTTATTTATTCACTATAATTTATAATTTCTTTTTAACATTTATTTTTAATTAAGTATCTGCACTAAATGACAATTGTATTTCTTAAAATGGCGAACTACAATACAGTAACTATTGTTCTGTATTTTGTTGCTACTTTTTAATTTGTGAGTCTTACATAAGACATTGTCCGTAAACACAAAAAATAATACTGGGAAATTACAGGGAAATTATAGGCACTTTTTTTTTTCCAATTAATAGAAAATAAATAGAAAAAAAAATGTTTTTTTTATGGTAAATACATAAATTTAATTTACAAATTTTATTGTTATCATAATTAAACATTTACATATATTTTGTTAATTTTAATTTTTACTCAAAGGTTTATTACTTTAAATATTTAAACAAAGTCGAATGATCTTCAATTTTATCGTTTTTCTTTTCAACTTTATTTAGTTTTTCTTTACTATCGTTGATCGATGTGAAAAATTCCACCGATTCCAATAAGGTTCTTTCTTGTGTAATGGAACTGCCAAAGGGAAATAATTTTCTTGTATCATAAGCACAATTCCCGTCTGAGCCACGGCGTGCAAGTCTTGTTCCATGAATCACACTTTTAATTGATTTGTTCTCGAAAGGGGATTCTGAGTGTTTCGAAAACCATAAATCAAGCTCCTCTATAGAATCACTTCGATAATCACAAACACTTTGCGATCGTTTACGTTTTGGTTTTTTTGGAAGCTTCTTTATAAAATCAACAATTTTTACTTTATCATCATTTTCTTCGATATTTTCCACCACTTCATTGTCAATCTTTTTCGATTTTGGTTCAGCAGACTCTACAAATATAAAATCATTGCTTATAGTTTCCTTCACAATAACATCATCAACTTCCACAGCGTTTATGGCGCCTTCATCAAGTTCATTTAAAACTTCATCGATGCTTTTGACTATTGCCGTTTTCTCATCACATTTTTCAGTGACTACTTCACCTCTTAAAAAATCATGAAATTCATTCAAAATATTATTTTTATTCTTATAAATGTCCTCCAAGGCATATGTCTCGATTTTATTTGATAGCTTCTTTTCTGTATCAGAATTAATTTTTTCTTCGCCATCCATTGTTGTGACCTCAATTTTTTCTAAGCAATCAGAAATTATGATTGGGGATACTTCAGGCTCGTTGGTTATTGATAATTTAACCTCACTAGATTTTTCTTCAGATGATGTTACAAATGGTTGTTCAGTCGGTTCTGATAAGTCAAATGAAACACTTCGTTTAACAACGGGTTTCGATTCCAGATATTCTGTTATTTTAGTTGCTTCTACAAGTAAACCTTCACCTTGTTCGATCGTTCGTAAATCTTCATTGGATTTTGAATCATCTTCGCTGATACTAGGCAAATAACATGGAACACTCACTTTACGAACGTGTGGCTCAATTTTAAAGTTAACTTGAGGCTGACAATCAATTTCAATGCCTATAGGCGTTTTAACAGATTCTTCAATATTTTCCGTAGGAATTGAAGAATCAATACTTTGAAGAATTTCTTCAAATTTTTTCACTTCTTTACATTCGTCATTGTCTTTAATTTCTGCCTGAACTTCAGTTGTCGTTATATCACACGGTTTATTACTCTCACAATCTGCGTTTGTTGTTTTTGACTCAGTTTTTGTATCCGCTGGAATATCTGCTATAACAGGAGATTCTTGTATTACATTTTCTATTATTTCATTCTTGCTACTGGTATTTGCTTCTAATATATTTTCGTTTTGTTGGATATCTTTTGTGTCTTCTACAATAATTTTAACTAATTCCTCTTGTTTCACATTCCCATCATAAGTTTCTTCTGTGCTGCAATCACTTGTAGGTTTTAGGTCCTCATTTTTTATTATCTCTGTATTACCAATACAAAATTTTGGTTTAGCACCAGCATTAACTGTTTTTGGTGTGAATATTGTGGAACCATCACAAATTCCGTCATCACAATACGTGTGATTATCATTTAACCAATAATCTGAATTTATATTAAAATCATAAACCTTCCGTATCATATCGTCCATTATGATTTCGGTTAGAAATGTATTTGAGCTTTTGCATTTCTTCAAAAAGTTTACGATTTTCTCTTTATTCTCATTATCATTATCCGTGTTATCATTATTATTTATGTGGTTGTTGTTATTATTGTTGTTGGTATTATATTGATTAAAATAAAGGTTCGTATGTGGCATTGATGCATTCCTAGTTAATGTAGGTTGTGCTTGCTTTTTCGTACTACTTATATTATTATTATTTATTAATTTACCAAAAGTACGCTGTGGCTTTTCCGGAGTTTTGTTGTTATTGTAATTATTTTTAGTTTTATTTTTTCTCGGTGTTGCTTTCGGTGCTTCATTATTATTTATCGTTTCATCAGGTGCGATAAGACTACCAGTATCGTTTGTATCATTACCAGTTAACATTGTTAATAAAAATTTCGATTTTTCATCTAAAAGAATATTTTTATTATCATTACCAGGTGGCGCCACAACAGAAACTTCTGATACTTTACTAGACGCTTCAATAAGATTATTCTCTTGGTTTGACATTTGATAATTATTATTATTTATTTTATTATCAACATGATTACTAGAAATCGGTTCTGTATTTAATGTTTTACTTGTAAACATTTTTTGTGTTGACACTAGAACTGGAGGTGTTTTTGGTGTGCTCTCAATTGGCTCATTGGCTAACGAATCATATAAATTTTCACCAAAAAATTTATCTGATTTTCTATTACCAATATTTATTGTTTTTAATTTCTCTTTACTATTTGGCGATAATGAATTATAAAAATGTTTATAATTGTTATTATTTGTTGTATTTATATTATTATTATAATTATTATTATCATAAATAATATTATTTTCATTATAGAAAACGTCCTTGAAACCATTTTTTATTATTAAATCACTTTGATTATTTTGTATGATTAGTTTTGTGCGTTTTTTCCGTGGCGGTGCAACTGGTATATTTTCCATGTTATTCTGTGTCTGTGGCTGGCTAATACGTATTGTGTCTTTAGGATCCATTGGTGTACATGTCTCTAATCTAGTTAAGAAACGATAAAATTATTTTATTAAAAGGTAATGGTAATAGACTTAATTACTTACATGTACTTATTCCAATATTTCTCATCTTTTTTATTCATTTTACTTGGACAAAATTGTAACTGAAATGAATAAAAAAATTTTCACTAATTATTTAATTTGATTATAAAAGAAAACTATTTTTATTTTGTAATTACATTATTTATATTGTCTTTACATAAATTATTTCCCATATCTGTAAAGGAAAAAAAAAATTAATAAAGAATGAAAAATTAGAAAAATTAGAAAAACAAAAAATAATTCTAACAAACAATGGAACGGAAATTATTAAATTTCTATCTGGAAGCTAAACGAATTTTGGTATTAATCTTAGATTGTACCGCTTCGAATCAAAATACGTCTCTTGAATAAGCTTTTTTTTGTTTTTATTTTGACATATTTTATCATATTTGAAATTAAAAAAAAAAGTATTTTCAAAGCATACTACGTTATTCGAATTTTTTTTGGTCATATGCTGTGGGTTTTTATATCATGAAGAGGAACTCAAATACCATAGTTTTTGAATGATGTCATTTACTAAATGTAAAAAAAAAATTAATTTGCACAAAAAATGTATTAAATAATTATAATAATAATAATAATAATACTACGTAAAAGATAAAAAAAAAAAAAAAAAAAGATGAAAATTAATTATTATAAAATATCTAATTTACTCTGTATACATCAACAAGGTAAAAATGTTAACAAGTTAAACAAATTTTCTTCCTACTTAAACCAAAAAAAAAAAATCGAAGTATAATAAATAATAACAATAAATAAATCATTTAATATCATTGTGATAATTAATAAGTGAATAAATAAATAAGTGAAAAGAAATAAAAAAAAAAAGGGAGAACACCATCGACATTGCTAATAAATGCGATCACAAAAATATATAACCAAAAAATAATAATTTGTAATTGGGTACAAATTAGTTTACTCTACATTCCAAATTTTGTATGCTAATTTTTGCTGTTATTTGCTTACACGATCTTCACGATTTTTTCTTTTTCTTGTATTTATTGCAAATTTTATTAAAACACAAACAAATTATCTAAACGCTAAATGTAATCAAAAGTTTGGTTGTTAAGAATTAATTAAGATTCTCATTGTTTTTGTTTTTTTTTTTTTTTTTTGAATCAGGAAAACCTTTTACTTAAGTTAATTTCTATTAACTGCTCAGCAAAAAAAAAAAAATTTAAATAAAAAATTATTTGCATCAAGTAATTAAATAAAAAATTTATTTTTTATCGCATTATAACCTTCATTGAATATTAACGATAATTCTCTCTCTTTCTTCTTTGTATTATTTCTCTGTTAAAAAAAAACATTTTGATTAAATATTTTCTTAATTAATTAATACTTTACTACTCTTATAATTAATTAAAATTTTTATTCTTTTTTATTTGTTTTGTTTTGACATGAGAATGATATAACGAAAATCTAGCAGAAGCAAAATAATAATAATAATAATAATAATAATAATAAATAATCTGTAAAAGGTATGATGATGACTTAATAAAAAAATTCTTCTTTTACATTTTATTTATTAATTTACAAGCATAAAACTTAAGTCAAATTACATAATATACAATAAAATATTATTATTATAATTTTTTTTACATAAATTTGCATAAAATAATATTTTGTTGAGCTTTATTCTCTTGCCTTTTTTATCACACTTTTTGCACTTTTTTTTACTTCTTAACTGATTTGCACTTGAGACTTAATGTTTGTTGAAATTTAATTATAAAAAAAAAAAAAAACAAAACAAAAATCCACTTACCATTTAAATTTAATTAACACACAAAAAAAAAAAAACAGAAAAAATTCTTTATAATCTCTGCCTTAAACTAACTAAACTTAATCCAAAATCGATCTGTAGCTTCTTAAATTCTTTTCAATACTAAAAAAAAGTTTATTACGAAAAATTAAAAAAAAAAAAAAAAAGAAAAAAAATTGTTTTAAGTCAGCTCAATCGTTGTTGTGGAGAATAAAAGCTTTAATTAATGTGAACAATTTTTTATTTTTTCGTTAACATTGATACTTAGTTTTTCTTCTTATTCCATTTTATACTATTATTATTAACATGTCTCTCAACGTGTTTGTAGTTTTGTTTAGCTTAGATTAAATGTTGGAAGAAAATAAACAAATAAATAAAAATAAATTATGTAATGTAAGAAACATAAATTTTTCGCTATTAATCTTGTGATTCATTTCAGTTAATTGTTGATGGTTGAGTGCAGTTAAACACTGATAATAATAATTGTTGTTTGTATTATGTATTACCGATTTACAAGTCAAGTTATTACTGGATTAGATCCTTTCCATTCATAGACTAATGTTTAGATTAGTCTTAGAATAATTAATAAAAATTATCAACTATTGATTACATGAGTTATTAGATTTTTTTAGCGGGTACTGTTTCACAAGTAGCAATTACGTTGGTTCTACATGAACGGTTCCTATACTGTAGGTAAATTAAACGAATAGAAATTATTTTTTTTGTACGATTGTTATTACATCGTATGAGAAATGTGATTGTGAATGTGATTGTGTTGAGAGCGTTAAGCAGAGAAGATTCTTTTTTTTTTTTTCTTTTTTTGAAATTAATTTGTCTTGTTTATTAATTAATTAAAATTTCTGTTTTTTTTTGTTTGTTTGTTCACCTTTAAATATCACTGATTTCAATCTTAAATAAAGTGAATGGCTTTGATACAAACAAAAAAAAACATTAAATTCACTCTCTGTGGTTACTTTTAATAAAAAAAAAAAAACAAAATTTGGGGATTATAAAGTTTGGAGTTAGGAACAAAACAAAACAAAACAAATTGACACCACTTAAGTAGGTCATACTGAGAACCTGTTTTGAATGCGGCTTAACATAAACGATAATTTAAATTCCATATCAATAGTATTTTATTCAAATTTAATTTGGTAATTTTTGGGAAAATACTTCATTCTGACAGCAGCGCTGTGTATTAGAACAATAACTTGAATCATGTGCATCTCTGCTAAAAGGAATGAAAGAAAAATCAAAAGTGACTTTAGCCATTAAATTCCACGTTAAATAGCAATCGTAATTAAGAAGTTTATTTATTTATTTTTTTATTATTCTCATTAATTTGTTAATAAATAATTACTTCTATAACACTACATCAGATGATTATTTTGATGTTTGTGTAATAAAATCTGCGTATTTATTTACTCTCTGCTCTTTTTTGCTATACGATTGCTAACTAGCTTGTCAGCTATTTAGATTTTTTTTTATCGTTTATCAAATCTTTAACAATGAATAAGCATAATATTATTAATTATTTAAATGTGGAGGGGTGTTGTGACTACGATTATAATTTTTTTAAAATTAATTTAATGTTTTTTTCTTCTTTTTTTCTTGTTTCGATAAAAATTTGCTTCTTTTTTCAGTTATTGTTTGTGGTTGGCTAATGTGATCGTGCTTTTTCACATATAACAGGTTGTATCATTATTTATTTAATTAATTTAATTAAAAATCGTAATTGTTTATACAATATATTTTTTAATGTAATTTTAGGATGGTTTAACATATTGCTGGTTGATTGAACTTTATTTTGAACTTACTACTAATACGTGGTGAACATTAGGAAAATATTCTACGGATTGTAATCGAAAGTTATCAACAATAATAAATGAAAAATCAATAGAAAGCACGTGAATCTGTAAAACTTTTAACCTGTAAATAACTCGAGAAATAAATTTTTTAGAGGCCTAGTTCCATGGAAAGATATGTTCAGAATCACAAAACAAATATTCCTGCCAATTTTCAGCATGATCCGAAATAATTTTTTTTTCGCCGAAAATTGACAAAAAAAACCTGATGCCTAGCATGCATTTTTTTTAATTTTCGATGAAAAATCAAACATTTTTAAATGAGCTGAAACTTTGCAGGGATACTCTTTGTGATGTTCCGAATCGCTTTAGTTCTACGGGTTTGGCCATAAAAAATTTTTTTTCCGAGTTATGGCCAAAAAATGTGCATTTTACCCTTTTTTCCGCACTCAATAGCATTAGCTGCGTAAAGTTTTCACTAGACCCCATAATATTATTTACAGCGTTGATAGATAATTCAATTCTGAATTCAGAAACATAAAAATATCACCTGTGCGGTTAGATTTGAATAAATGCCAGCAAAAATACCACGGGTACTACACTAAAGCAATGGTTTTGGGCGTCCTAAGATCTTAGAAAATTCGCAACTCGAGAAATAAATTTTTTAGAGGCCTAGTTCCATGGAAAGATATGTTCAGAATCACAAAACAAATACCCCTACAAATTTTCAGCATGATCCGAATTAATTTTTTTTTCGCCGAAAATTGACAAAAAAACCTGATGCCTAGCATGCATTTTTTTTTTGAAATTTCGATGAAAAATCAAACATTTTTAAATGAGCTGAAACTTTGCAGGGATACTCTTTGGGATGTCCCGAATCGCTTTAGTTCTACGGGTTTGGCCGTAAAAAATTTATTTTCCGAGTTATGGCCAAAAAATGTGTATTTTGCCCTTTTTCCACACTTAGTAGCATTTCATATAGTTTATATTGCCCAAAAATTGCACTAGACCCCTTTGATAGATAAGAAATTTGAGACGAAAATACGTGGAGAATATTAGGAAATTAATCTACGGATTATAATCGAAAGTTATCAACAATAACAAATGAATAATCAAAAGAAAGCACGTGAATCTCCAAGATCTTTAACCTATAAATAAACTAAAACACTTTGTGAATCAATTTTACTTTAAAAAACAATGATAACGTAATCTATTCTTATAATGCACGTTATGATAGTTTAAATATGAATTAATTTAGAATAAACACGTAACATAAGACAATAGAGGATTATAAATAAATTTATTTTTAGTGAAATTTTATTTTCTCTTTTTATTAACACTTAAACTACTTAAAAATATAACAAAAATTTCAATTATAAACGTTATATATTAAGTTAAAATAAAATTGTGTTAAAGTTAAATAATTGTACCATTTAGTACCATGTGGGTGGGTGGTACTGGTGATGGTGGTTGCTTTATTTATTTACTTCCAACATTTGTTCATTTTATTATTGTTTGCCTTCCGTTTTTTTTTTTATTACTGGTAAAAAAGTGTTTCTTTTAACACACAATATTAATAATAATAATACGCCAAAAATTATGCTACACTCAATATATATTATAAATTAAGTTTTAATTTTGTAAACACGAATTTGCTTCTTTTATTATTTTTTCCACACTTTATTTTTCTTTATATGTTTTTCATTTTAGTTAAATATGCGAGCTTGTGTGTGTTGTATTTATAATTATGTTTATTAAAAAAAATATATATATTAATTAATTATTTGATTAAGAAAAATAATTAAAATGTCAACAACGACCGATGAAAATTTTGAATTAAATAAAATTGAATTTTTGAATGTTTATAATAGATGGCATTGTCTTATGCTGAAAAATAGAAATTTTAATTATGAAAATTATATAATTAATTATAATAAATTAAATAAATGTTGTTGGTGCTATTGTAATGTGTGCTGCTGTAATAAACGTAAAAAATCAACAAATTTATTTGGTTCCGAACAGGAGAAGAGGTTTGTGAATATTTTGTTTTGATTTGTTGTAAATAAATTTATTAATTAAACGTGTTAACCGTTTCTTTGCGTTACATTTGTGAGTTATGAAAGTTTTTTATTTTTTAAGTAAATGGGTGTTGTTGTTGCTTAGGGGGTTACTTTGTTGTCTTAAATGATAAAAAACAAAAATTTTTCCTTTTTCATTGTTTTTGTTTAGTTTGGCTGAATCACTCTGGTGAAAACTACTTGTTTTGTGCAAAGTAAATATTTTGTTTTTTTTTTTATCTTTAATTAATTATTCTCTGTGTTTTTTATTATTAATTTTAACTTCATTGCGTAGTAAACAAATATAAAATATTTGGATTTTTTTTTCTATATTAATCATCACTTTGTAATAACAACTTTCTTTTGAAGACATTTGGTAGGATTTTCTGTTGTGTTTTTATTATTTACCAGTGTTTACTGGTTAGTGTTTAAACAAATCAAATTAATTAAATGATGTTTACCACAGGTGAATAATTAATATTATTTACCTTAAGTGAGAAAACCCAAGAAATCATTATTCATGTCGAAATAAAACATAAATTCTGATTACACTGAGTGCTATAACAAAAAAAAAAAATTAAATAATAATAAAAATGCTTTATGTTTTAATATTTTTAAGTTTCTACTCTGAATATAATTAATCTTATTGATAAAAGCGTTGTGTTTATTGTTAATTGAGGAAAAAATAAAAAAAAATGAAAATAATTTTGCTTTTATTAAAGAATAAAACTTTAAGTAAACAGTCAATGATCTGTTTAAAATAAATGTTTTTTTTTTTTTATTCAAAAACAATTTATCGTTTTATGATTTTCACTAATTTTCCTTCTTATTTCTTTCATCTCACTTCGTATTTTTTTTTTATGCAAGTTTTTTTTGTTATTTATTTTCTTAAAAAAATAAAAAAACACGAAGAAAAATTCGATAAAAATTCGATAATAAAAAAATCAAGATAAAATAAAGAATAGCGAATAGAAAAAAAAAAAAAAAAATCATTATCTTTCCTAAAATATGACGTCAATAATTAAAATAAAAAATTATATTTTTGCTGCTCGTTTATTTCGTTTTGCTTTACTTTGGTGCTTATGCTTTTTGCTTTAATTTCATTTTTAGTGTTTTCGTTTTGTTTTGTTTCAATATTATTAATACAAATTAATAAACATTTTTTTAGCGGTTTTTCAAATGTTTTCTCTTATGTTTATGTTAGGAAATAATTTTTATTATTAAAAACGCGAATCACATTCTTCTACTTTGAATCTGATTTATGTACGAATTGTTTGTTAGGAAAAGGGATTTTTGCACTTAGTTTAGCCTTTAAAATTGTGTATCTGCTGAACTGAACTGAACTAACCCAGTACATAAACCATTATAAACTGTCATAAGCATACCTTTCGATGACATTCAATATTTCAACATTCAACTAAACAAGGCTAATTAAATTAATTAAATTAATTTTATTGCATAAATAAATTGAAAAAAATTATAGTCAAATCTTTAATTTTAATTAAAAATATATAATTTTTGCAAATTCATTGATTTTATGTGTGCGATGACAATGAGAAATTGCACGCGATTTGTGCGGTTTGTACATTAACTAAAAACCACAATATTTCCCTATTTCTTAAACAGAATAAAATTTAATTAAATTTAAATAAAATAAAAAACAATAACAGACTTACAAATTAAATTATGTAAACAAAACACGTGTACAGAATTAATAAAATTCACGGAATAATAATAATAAAAAAAAAAAAAAATCATATTTTCCAATAAAAACTAAAAAATTATTTTATGTATTTTACGTACATTAAACTACTCGTTGTAGTTTTATTTAATTAATTAATTAATTAATTAAATACTTACTTACTAAAACCATTAGTTTGTTCTTTTCTAATTTCATTTTTTGTATTAAAAATATTCAATAAAACACTTTGCAATTCGGTTTCATTTAATTACCCCAAAAAAAAAATCTTTTTCTTTATTCCTTTTGATTTTTAAATTTTTTAATATTTTTCCTTTATTTTATGCTTTTATTTGTGTGTGCGTTGTCGTGTTGATATTCTTATTGCTAATTTTGGATTATAATTATAATTATGCTGTGCCGCGAGTGTTTTTTGTATGAAAATAAAAAAAAATTAATCTAACAAAATCCGTTTGTTCGTTTATTTAATTAATTTTTTTTTTTTGTTTTTTATTGACTATTTTTATGAAGAACATTTTGTGCTAAGAAGTAAACAAAACATTAAAAATATTAAAACAAAAAAAAAAAAATGTTTGAACTCGTCACACGTGTTTGTTTGTTTGTTAGGTAGGTAGGTAGGTGTAGGAAGAAGGTTAATTAATTAAGTAAAATACTTTTGATTCATTTTTCTTATAAAACAAATTTACTGATTGTGAAAGATTTTCATTTAAATATTATTTTAGCAATGATCCCCACCTAATTAAATCACCACCAACAAACACTTGTTTTGTTTATTCCTATTTTAAAATTAAATATAATAATTAATAAGTTCTTTTTTAATTAAACAGTTTTCACGCTAATAAATTATTAATTATTGCTTTAAAAAAAAAAAATGTGTGTTTTCCACATAATTAATTCATCGTTGTCTGTGATTCAGCAAAGACAAACACCAGATGCCTTTTCACCTTAGCCATAGTTGTTGTCAATTGTTGCAAGAATTTTTCGCTGTTTTTTTAATTAATTTTTTATAGAAAATAGTTATTCTATGCCATGCATACAAGTGTTGTTAACAAAAAAAAAATTAATTTAAAATAAAAATAAAAATTTAAATTCAATAAAAAGAACAAAAACAAATCTGTCAAGGATGCCACTCATTAAAATTATTAAAAAAAAATTAAAAAACATTTTTCGCTGTTATTATTTAGCTGTAATTAGTTTTGCTAGTTTCACAGTATTTAAAATAATAATTAATACAAAAAAAAAAACAGAACAATTATTTATAAATAATTCTATTTTAATATTTTCCTTTAATTAATTCTTTACTGGACGATTTATTGCAATAAATTATTTTTTATAATTAAAAGAAAAAAATAGAAAAGAAATAAATAAAATTTATTGAATAACAATAAACACAATGGTGTAGTTTAAATATATTTTGGCAAATAATAATTTAAGACAATTTAATGAACGTCGTACGATCGTAATAATCACGTAATTAGAAATGACATGTCGTAGGTTCAAGAATCGTGTCAAGTTCAATTTCAATAAATTTATAGAAAACACGAAAAATGATCAATAAATAAAGGTGGTCCGTGACGAACGTATTTATTAATTCACTGTGCGTGTCGTATTGTTTTGGTAAAGTTTATAAAACCTCTACCCCTCTACCTTACAATTAACAGCAACAACAACCCACAAAACCCACCTAATCTTAAATCATGTTTAACATTAAGTCACTTTTAAGACAGCAGTTAAGTCATAAATAAAACTCCACCACTGATTAAAAAAAAAAAAATCTTTTATTTATTAAATTTTGTGAATTTTTTCTTCGTTTCTACTGTTTGCTCGTTTATAATATTATTAAAAAAAAAAAAAAAAAAAAACATTTGATTATTCTCTCCAAAAATAGAAACAAATCGCGGAAAAATAATAAGAAAAAAACATCAGATGGGAAAACGAAAACTATAAAGAAAATTAATTATTATTATTTTTTTTTTGTTAAACAAATAATTGGAAAGAGAGGAAAACTGTTTTCGATATAGTTTTGTGTTTTTTTTTTTTCATATATACAAAATTTTCTATTATTTCAGTTGTAGACCGTAGTCCGTCAACAGAAATGTAAATGAAATTCTTGATACAACATTCTTCGCTTGTTTTATTACAACGAATTCTATCAATTCTGTTCGTGTGTTTTGTGTTTATAAAAAAAAAAAAATAATTTATAATTACTCAAAAAAAAAAAAAAAAAAAAACAAGAAGTAGAAGAAGAAAAACTCGTTTTTGTGTTAAAAGAAAATTAAAAGAAAAACACTCAACATCATTCGGGAAATTCATCTTCACTTTTTACACCAACCAGTTTATTTTGTGTTTTGTTAAAGTTTTGTGTTCCCTCTGCTGCGTTATATTTAATTAATTAAAATTTTTTTTCATTATAAGTTTCATCCGTGATTGAATGCATGTCTTTTTAATTAATTAGTGAAGTTATTAAATTTTGTTTAATCCTTCTGTTTTGTCGTGTGTGTGTGTGTGTTTTTATTTTTAAACAGATTGATTGTTAAGAATTTACGTTTATACAAAATGAATCTGGATAAATTACCGTTAATACCGAAGTTATTAAGGGCAGCCAGAGATGCTAATGAACTGTTATTAGAGAATATTTTAAATGAATTTATTATTAATGGGATTGATAAGGAGGAATTAAATGCAACAGATCAAAGTGGACGGGTGAGTTTATAAATAATTAATTAATTAAGAATTAAGTTAAGTGAAGTTTAGAACCATGTAAACGTCAACGAAATACAGTCAGTACATTAACCTAAAAATTCCCTTACATGTAAATGGGGACAGGAAAACAGATATAAAATCATGCAATACAAATAATGGATACACTATTCTCAGCAAGATACTATTAATTAAATAATTATTCGTCATTTATTTTTAGTTAAATGTATTTTAAAATTGAAACTGTAATGAAATTTGACCCATTAAAGATGACAAAATTCAACCGTATTTTCCTTCTTTTCTTTCTGTCGTCATCGTTAAGTCATGCACATTTTCATAATAACAACACAACATAGAATATTTATAAATAGGATTTATTTATGCTAAAAAAACACAAAAAAAAAAAAGAAACGAATTACAACACATAAAAGTAAAAATTATTAATCCTTCAATTCAATGAATCAGTTTATTACCATTCATTTTAATTTAGTTTAATTTAGTGTACTTACCGGAAGAACATTGATTTTACATTTATTACTGTTGTTGCTTAATATTTTCAAAGTTCAACAAAATCCACTGACTTAAGACAGTTTATTCTGTATTGTTTTTTTTTTTTGTTTCATACAACACGTCAACCATATTTCAATCATTACAAGCTAAAATTTTTTATTTTTATTATGCTCTGTTATTGAAAAACTTTTTTAAATTTTTTTTTTTTGTTATTAAAAATATTTCAATGCGATACGATTTGTTTATTATTTATACACATTTTTTTTTTAAATTATTTAATTATTTATTTATTTATTAAAATTTTGCTGTATTTAAGTATCCGTTCATATAGAAAATAAATTATATTTTCTACGCAACAGACAGACTAATCAACTATTTTTCGCTTCGCTTTATTACGTTATTGACGCATGTTTTGCATTTTAATTAATTAAAATATTAATTATTTGCTTTTTTTTTTGTTTAAATTACAATTCAATGGGTAGTTTTGTAAACGTAAATTAAATTATTACAAAGATGTAATGCTTAAGGTTGATTTAATACCGAAATTTTCATATTAAACTTGGAAAAATTGAATTTTTATGGATTTTTGTTGCATAACTCGGAAAATAAATTTTTTAGAGTCCTAGTTCCATGGATAGATATGTTCAGTAGCTCAAAACAAATATCTCTACAAGTTTTCAGCATGATCCGAATTAATTTTTTTTTCGCCGAAAATTGACAAAAAAAACCTGATGCCTAGCATGCATTTTTTTTTTGAAATTTCGATGAAAAATCAAACATTTTTAAATGAGCTGAAACTTTGCAGGGATACTCTTTGGGATGTCCTGAATCGCTTTAGTTCTACGGGTTTAGCCGAAAAAAATTTATTTTCCGAGTTATGGCCAAAAAATGTGGATTTTGACCGTTTTTCCGTACTCAGTAGCATTTGCTGCGTAATGTTTTCACTAGACCCCATAATATTATTTACTGCTTTGATAGATAATTCAATTCTGAATTCAGAAACATAAAAATATCACCTGTGCGGTTAGATTTGAATAAATGCCAGCAAAAATACCACGGATACTACACTAAAGCAATGGTTTTGGGCGCCCTAAGATCTTAGAAAATTCACAACTCGAGAAATAAATTTTTTAGAGGCCTAGTTCCATGGAAAGATATGTTCAGAATCACAAAACGAATATTCCTGCCAATTTTCAGTATGATCCGAATTAATTTTTTTTTCGCCGAAAATTGACAAAAAAAACCTGATGCCTAGCATGCATTTTTTTTTTGAAATTTCGATGAAAAATCAAACATTTTTAAATGAGCTGAAACTTTGCAGGGATACTCTTTGGGATGTCCTGAATCGCTTTAGTTCTACGGGTTTAGCCGAAAAAAATTTATTTTCCGAGTTATGGCCAAAAAATGTGGATTTTGACCGTTTTTCCTCACTCAATAGCATTTGCTGCGTAATGTTTTCACTAGACCCCATAATATTAGTTACAGCTTTGATAGATAATTTAATTCTGAATTCAGAAACATAAAAATATCACCTGTGCGGTTAGATTTGAATAAATGCGAGTAAAAATACCACGACTACTACACTAAAGCAATGGTTTTGGGCGTCCTAAAATCTTAGAAAATTCGCAACTCGAGAAATAAATTTTTTAGAGGCCTAGTTCCATGGAACGATATGTTCAGCATCACAAAACGAATATTCTTACCAATTTTCAGCATGATCCGAAATAATTTTTTTTTCACCGAAAATTGACAAAAAAACCTGATGCCTAGCATGCATTTTTTTTAAATTTTGGATGAAAAATCAAACATTTTTAAATGAGCTGAAACTTTGCAGGGATACTCTTTGGGATGTTCCGAACCGCTTTAGTTCTACGGGTTTGGCCGAATAAAAATTTATTTTCCGAGTTATGACCGAAAAATGTGTATTTTACCCATTTTTTCCTGTTACTGCGTCGTAATAGAAACTTCGTTTACTTGACACAAATTATTTTCATGTAATTTATTGCGATAAATTTGAATTGAAAACCAATTGTAATCCAATAATTAATGCTAATTAGTTATATAAATAAATCGACGAGTTGTTGTCTGTTTCATTTCGTTGTGTTTTGAAAAACGCGAATAGACGATGATTATCTGTTGATTGAGAAATATTTGTAACAAAAAATTATTTATATGAGTGTTGTTGCTGCTGTTGTTGTTGTTTAAACAAATAGCTCTCAATATATTATTGGCTTAAATACAAATTGTTTATTTAATTAACAAAATTGCCGGATAATTTCTTTATTTTTTTTTTATTACTCCTTGCTTAAGTTTTGTAGAAAAACCGTTTTAAAATGCCTTTTGCGCGTCAGATGTTAATAAAATTGTTTTTTAATCGAATTATAAATAAATAAATAAATAAATGATTGTAGGTTGTAGGCTTATTTTTACTCGTATGAGTAATTCGGTTTTGTTTTTCCTTCTCTAAATTAAATTTTTTTTTTTTTTTAATTATGTCTTGTCAATCTGTCTTAACCTAACCGTTGGTTGCCACACAATAATTCTTTCTATAAGATTTAGGTCGCTTTTGTGTCTTACGCAAAATCCTGCTCAGCATGTCTCTAGCCTAGTTAATCAAAGGGCTTTCTATTGTTGTTGTAGTTTTAAAAATAAATAATTTATGTTTTTTTTTTATCTTATTCATAGACAGCCTTATCATATATTTGCTCGACAAATGCAACAAATTTATTGGAATTAATATTGCGTGTGAAAGGACTTGATGTAAATAAATCTGATAATGAAGGGAATACACCGTTACATTTTGCAGCACAAGCAGGTATTTTATATACACAAACACACATTAATAATTAATTAATTTATTAAGGTAAACCACGGATTATAATTAATATTATTGTGTTGGCAGGACTCTCAGATATTGTCAATATGTTGTTATCAAAAAGTCGAAGCATAAAAGTTGATGCAAAGAATAATCTAGGTTTCACACCACTTATGAAGGCTGCACTACAGGGTAGAACGCGCTGTGCTAAATTTATATTACTCGCTGGTAAAAATAGAGAATTTATGTAATTGTGATTTAGTAATAAATAAAAAAAAAAATATTTAACTAATCAATGTGTGCGTTCTGGTTTTAACAAAACTAATAAATTTGTTGCTTTTTTGTTTTTTTTACTAACTCTGTTGTTGTTGTTATCGGTGGATGATTGTTGCCTTTTAATAATTTGTCTGCTTAACTAAAATGTCCACCCTTTTGTTGGAGGTACTAACGCTTCTTTATTATTAATATATTTTTTTTTACTAATTAATCATTATTTTTGTAGGTGGATCAGCCCTTGAAACTGATTACGGACGTGGCTTGCGTCCTGAACAGTGGGCACGCTTTTGTGGACGTTACTCATGCGCCGAAATGATTGAAACATGTTCGCGTGCCCGCTTATTATCGAACACAACCAAATCACCGGCACCTCAATACAATAAGCCAAATAACCTAAACATAAATAATAAGAATTGGAATACACTAGCTAATGATAATATTAAAATTAAGGCAAATAAAATTAATTTAACAAATAGTGAAAGTTTTCGATCGAAGCTACTGCACGCGTTGCCCCCGTTTAAATATATGTTTCGTAATAATGAGAAAAAGGGACAAACGGGTGCGGGAGCAACCCAACAGGTGACGGGAAAGACAAAAGATAAGACTGCCGATGTGACCAGTAATAATGATAAAACAGAAATTATAACATATTTAACGGCGGCCGCATTAGCAGCTAGTGGACCCGCATTACCAAATAGGGCGAATAAAAAAATTCTTAATAATCTATTACGGCCACTAGAAGTTCCAAAGTAACTTTTTTATTTATTTTTTTTGTGACAATAATTAATAACCTAAAAATAAAAACATTTTTTTTTTCTGTTTTCATTTTAGACTGGAAGTTACATTAGCGATAACGCAGTGCTGATAGAAATTTACAAATCCAAATAAATTTGAAAAGGAAAAAAGAACAAAAAAACAACGAATTAATGTTTAATGAATTATTTATTTATCTATTATTAATTAAAAAGGAAAAGTAAAAAAAGAAAAATGAATAAATGACTTGTGCCAAATAAACCAGGGAGATTGATTTAAGTAAAGAGTTTTATTGTTTTATGCTTCTTCTTATTATTATTATTATTCATCCACTTAATTAACTGATCTACATTTAATTATGCTCAATGCAATAAACATTGTTCTTATGCTAATTTTAGTCTTTTTTGCTCACTGCGTTTGTACGTCATGAACAAAAAACCATTTCTGCACTATTTTTATCTTTACTATTCACAGATTGTGATGCAGATTCTGATTCTTATTTTAAATAATTTATTTATTTTTTAACTTAATTAAATTTTTAATAGAAAAGTAAAAATATAACGAGAGTCAATGACTTAATTTTATTACAAATGCAAAAACTAAATCGGGTTTTGTTCGCAATTCATAAACATAGAAGAAGAAACTTTGGACGACTTTTATATCAATTAAGTAATTAAAAAGTAAAAATTAAAATATAAATAGAGTTAATTAAATTAAATTTAAATATTCTTCTTCTTCGTTCTTCTATTTCAACTTTTTGCTTTTATAAATCATCGTTGAATTTTTTATTACGCTTTTTACGTTTCGATTTGATTTTACTCAATACTTCGTATGCCTGTTGTATTTCCATGAATTTATTCTGTGCATTCTCACGTTCTGTTTCGACTTTTACTTTATCTGGATGATATTCTCGTGATAATTTTCGCCATACTCCGGTTATTTCAGACTGTGATGATGTTGGACTTACGCCGAGGATCTTAAAACATAAAAAAAAAATTCCTTTTAGTTTTTTTGGTTTCTTTAAATAAATAAAAAATTACTTTGTATGCGTTTTGTTCCCCATCGGGATCCATATTATCGATAATTTGTTTCCATGTTTCATACCAGCCATGGTGTTGAGCGTATGCCCATGTATCTTTTAATGTCTGCTTCAAATCTGTCCACCACGGTGATGAAAAGAAATTCTTTATCGCCTCGTGCACGGGAACCTCATCACCGTCACTATCGGTTATTTTCCCATTAAAATAAAAGTAACTCGTCCACAATGATAGATACACAATAACCGAAAATGTTAATGCTACAAAACGCCTTTTATCGAATTGATAATAAATTTAATTTAATTAATAAATAATTTCTACGAAAATAATTCAATTTCGTTACTTTTTTTTCGTGTGTCTCTTTGGTGGTTCCCTACGCCATCGTTTAGAAAATGTATCAAATACCATTGCCGATGAAAATACCATGAATGTAAACCAATATGTTTCATCGTAAACTAGGTAACGCAATGGATATGCTAAATACGATGTTATTAGGCAATATTTTAAATCACCTTGTTCCCTACCAATATTTCCAACAGTCCATATACCTTAGAAGAAATAAAAAATTGAAAAATTAAATAAAGTACATTTCTGATTTACTAAAAAATATAATAGATGGCGTTAGGGAGACAAAAAAAAATTCATAAATTTTATTACGTGGTAAAAATACGACGTTTTGTGTTAATTCACAAATTAATATTACCTAAAGAAGTAAATAATGGTATAATCCAGTATAGAAATTGCCAATTAATATCCATAAATGTTTCTTCAGGCACTGCAATCATAGCTACTTGTCCCCACAAATAACCAATCATAATGGCACCCATAAATCTATTCATAGAAAACGGTGGTTTTTTATTCTTGTGTAATTTATCAATGAATTTTTCCAAAAACGCTGGATCCTCATTTGTGTCACGTACTAATTCCGGTATGGAGAATATTTCCGCTATCCAACCAATACCAAAGTAGCCACCTGTAACAATATTTCAATAGAAAAACAATTTTTTTTTTTGATTTTTATAATTGAAAAACATTTTGCCTACCTAAGGTGCACCACCATACAAATGCATGACGATCACGTCTCAAATACAGATGATGTAGACCAAAAATGCCACCAAACAACCACAAAATATATGTTATTAATAATGATTTTGGCTTTGGCTTAACTAGAACTTCCATTTTGTCTTTGTTTTTGTTCTTTTGAAATTTGGATAAAATTCACCTCACGTCACTTTGCACAGAAATTCAAAGTAAAATTAAAACAAATAATTAAGCAAACGTTACAATTGTAGCATAATTGTATTGTCGGATACAGACAGACCACACATTCTCTTTGTAAACAAAAACACAATTGTATAAATAAAAGACTGACTGATAATTATAATAAATGATTAATAAGCAAAATATTGAAAATATTAAATAAATTTTGTCTGAACTTCACCAGAGAGTGGATTAAACAATAAAATTTTTATTAAAAAAAAATATATATGAAAGAAAGAATTCTAACTGTAAATAACACATAAGACTGTCTTACGTAGAATTAAGTAACATAACACATTTGTAAAGTACACGTCATATTGCTGTGTAACCTAAATATAACAAAACTAATGTATCCGAGAGAGTAAACAATATATCTATACACAAACAGCTCTTTGGCGCACTCACCGGTAAACAGAAGAATACATAAAATAAATGTTTTTCGCTTAATTTTCTTCTTAAGAAAAAACTAAATTAACATTTTAGCAGTAATTGAAAGAAAATAACCTATTAATTATTAAATTAATTAATTTTATTCAAAGAAACATAATTTGTATGCGTGTTGTTATATGTTTATTAAAAAGAAAAAAACTTTTCAACATTTCCACTGACATTACTCAGTTTTAGGTTTTGTACTTTTATAACAACCAAAAACAAAACAAAAAAAATTGAATAAATAAATGTAAAGACATTTATAGGGTTTTATCTGTTTTATCGATGGAATATTTATTGTCTTTATACAATGCTTTTAATTCGCTTCCAAATAATTTTTAATTAAGTGGGACACTTTTGATTACGGGACACTTTTAATAACAAAACTAAATTAAAACTGAGTTAATACAAAAAAATACCGAACAGCATTGCTTCTGCGTTACTAATTGCCATGACGATTTAAATTTTAGAAACAGATTTTCCGTATCAAATTCTGTGATTTTGCATAAAATATTTAAGTCAAATAAATAAAGAAATTACAAAGGCAGTAATAATTGAAAATAACTTATTGTTAAATAACCAATAAATCAGAAAAATGATTTCTGATAACGAGACGAGTATTGTAAGTAATAAAAATGCTGTTCAAAAATTATCAAACTATAAGCAAATAAAAATCGTTGGCCAAGGTAACAAAATTATTTCAATTCATTACTCGAATAATACATTTTTTTTTTCTTATTACAAAAAAAAAGGTTCATTTGGCATTGCGATACTATACAAGAAATTAGATAATAATAAATTGGTCGTATTAAAACAAATAAATTTAGCCACACTGAATACCGATGAAATTAGTATGGCGACCAATGAAGTCAATATTTTCTCCAAATTATATCATCCGAATATTATAAGGTGCAGAGTAATTACCGTAAGAGAGATTTACAATTTTTGCCTGTTGTTTTTTTCTTTTTAGTTATTTGAATAGTTTTATGCTGAATAATGTGCTGTACATCGAAATGGAGTATGCAGATGGTGGAACATTGGCCCAGTTAATACAATATCATTGCCCTAATAATATATTTCCGGAAATATTCATATTAAATATATTTAAGCAGATAACAAATGCGATTTACTATATGCACTCACAGAATATTTTGCACAGGTAAATTCAGTTAATTCCATCCATAATGTGAATTTACATTGGTTTAAGTCTGTACTATTTTAGGGATTTAAAAACAGCAAACGTTTTTCTCAGTAAAACCGGTAACGTTAAAATAGGTGACTTTGGCATATCAAAATTAATGGAAACGCATGTACGGGCCCAAACAATACTCGGTACACCATACTATTTTAGTCCGGAGATGGTAATTTTTTTGTTTCCTTATTTGTCCTTAATTAAAAATAAATTAAGTTTCCTGTAAACAGTGCGAAGGTAAGGAATACGATGAGAAAAGTGATATATGGGCGTTGGGGTGTATCTTAGGTGAGATGTGCTGTTTAAAAAAGTCATTCGCAGCAAATAATTTTAATGAATTAATTAATAAAATCATGACGGTAATAATCCTTGGAATAATTAATAAAAATAATTTACTCTTTGAAATTAATTAATTTGGTTTTGCTAGGCAAATTATATAAAATTACCTGATCAGTACTCTGATGGAATAAAGGATTTGGTCGATGTCATCTTTCAAGTTTGTTCTAAATATGCGTTCTCTTTATTAGTTAATAAAAATAATTTTTCGTTGAATAGATTAATCCACTTGACCGTCCTAGTGCTAAGGATATAAACGAATATTGGCTGCCGATTATCAATAATTATTTAAACAACTCGCAGTACATGAACATTAACAGTGGATTCATTAAGTATTTTCAAAAAATTCTCAATTAATTTCAATAAATAATTAAATTGTTTATTATCGTAGGAAATTCAACGAATCGATTATTTTTAATACTTACGTTGATGATGACAATGAAAATAATTTATTAATGTCACTAACAGAGCCCGGCTGTATTATCGAAAGGTTTTTGTATTTGCTATTCCATCAAAAACAACATTCAAGTTAATTAATTAATTAATTGTGCTTTCAGATCAATTTTATATCATTTACAATTAACAAAAACGTCTGATGCTGTCTTAAAGCCAATGCTGTTGCCACCTAATTTACGGATTATTTACTTTTCGAATAGTTCAACACACTTTCTTGCTGTTTTATCAGGTACCGCCAAATTCCGACTTGTCACTGATTTAACAGATTAATAAAAAATTTGTAAAATTTTTAAGATGGTTCAGTTTACTCTTGGGGTAGTGGAATAAAAGGCCAACTAGGCCATGGAGAAGTAGAGACTTGGCGCAAATATCCGAAATGTATTGAAAAATTAAAACTTTTTAATATTATTGGGTAATTTTTACAATTTCTAGAGAAAATAATAATTCGGGAATATTTTTCTATATTTATTTAGGTGTAATGCTGGGAATGGATTATCATTTTTTTGGACAGACAATGGTTTGTTATTTAGTTGTGGTGATTTTTCAACGAAATGTTTAGGCTACTTTGCGAATGATAATCAATTAACACCGATCCTTATTGGTAATACACACCTCATACCACTAGTTTTTATTATCTGTGTGCGAGTAATATAATAATGAAAAACTATTTGTAGAAACATTAAAGAATCATAAAATAATAAAAGTTGTGACAGGGGACTACCATGTATTTGCGTGTTCATCAATTGATTATCTGTTTACATGGGGCGTGAATAAATATAAGGTGTTAGGCAGTAAAGATATAAAATTTCATTTGTAAGGATGTAAACCAAAGAGTTCTTTATTCAATAATTTTTTTTAATACTTTTTTTTCCTTTTCTTTTGTGTGTGGGTGCAGAATATTACCGAAAAGAATTTTACTAAAATTACCGGAAAAAATCAAAACAATTTTTTGTGGTCCCGACTCATCACTAGTTTTATTAAATAATTATGATTTATATTGTTGCGGCTTTAATAATTATAATAAATTTAATTTTGGTAAACGCATTAAGTATATTTATCCGTTTGTAAGTATTTGTTGCTGTTTGCTGTGTTAAATGAATTTTAATTTCTAATCAATATTGCTTAGCGAGGACACAATTTTAGTCTAGTTACAAAAATAAGTCTTTACTTTGCATTTTATTTAATTAATTATTTTTTAGAAAAAAGTGGATCTACATAGTAATTTGATAAAAATAAAAGAAATACATTGTACAATGGATAATTGTGTATATTTAATAGAAGGTGGTTATGTAATTACAATGGGCTATAATAAGTATCATCAACGAGGTTTAGGTATAATTACTGAATTACCTAAATTAATAAATTATTAAATAAAAAATTTTCTAGGTCATGCAATGGAAGTAGAAAAACCGACACAAGTGACTGGGATTAAAAATAAATATATAAGGGTAACTAACCATCCTACGCGATTTTATTTAAGACGATACCAATTAAAGTGTCAACTAAATCATTTTTAATTAACAATTATAGAATATTTGTGGTAATAAAACGTATACAGCGGTTGCCTCAGATGACAACATTGTTACCATATGGGGGACAATGAGCACAACGTCTAATAAGAATAAAAATTATTTATTTGCTGATAACAAAGTCGTCGATAGAAATGTAAATGAAAAATAATTTTTATTTAATTATTTAATTAATAAGCTTTCTTCTGTTGTAGATAAATGATGAGAGTGCAGAAGTATGGTATCAAAATTTGACAATATTCGATGAGAATGAAAGCACCGTCATTCCTGATGCATTCGACATTTTAGCGTAATTTCATTCCTGCTCCTCCTATTTGCCTTAAATAATTTTATTTTTATATTTTTTTCTAGCTTATATTCATCGGGGGAACAACAAGCGAATGGAATTTTTATAAAAGTGAACAAAATTTATTCGTTATTAGATAGTTTATTCGTGTTAATTGATACAACTGCGCCAATTCATCAGTAATTTAGTTAGTTGTTGCTGGTTGCAAATATACAAAGCAACACTTTTATCGCCTAGTGCTCGGTAGCAGTCACGTAGTGTCTTTAAATTTTTTTTCGTTTCTCTTTTATATATTCATCATGTTTTATGACTTTTGTTCTTTATTATCTCGCTTTGTTTTGTATACAATATCGTGCATAGTTTCAGATGTCTGCCACAAATAGATTGATTCTGTCTTTATTATCTCATACAATTTGTTTCTTGCTAGACGTGTTTAAATTTTGTATTTATGCAATTATTTATCGTGATTTTACATTTTATTTAGACAAGTGAAGAGTTCGAATCATAGTACAACGAATTTAGCTAAGTTGATAAGCTGTATCTTGAAAAATAAATTTTTTAGAGGTCTAGTTCCATGGAAAGATATGTTCAGAATCACAAAACGAATATTCCTACCAGTTTTCAGCATGATCTGAATTAATTTTTTTTTTCATGGAAAATTGAAAAAAAACCTGATGCCTAGCATGCATTTTTTTTTTTGAAATTTCGATGAAAAATCAAACATTTTTAAATGAGCTGAAACTTTGCAGGGATACTCTTTGGGATGTTCCGAAACGCTTTAGCTCTACGGATTTGGCCGAAAAAAATTTATTTTCCGAGTTATGGCCAAAAAATGTGGATTTTACCCTTTTTTCCGCACTCAATAGCATTAGCTGCGTAAAGTTTGCACTAGACTACATAATATTAGTTACAGCTTTGATAGATAATTCAATTCTGAATTCAGAAACATAAAAATATCACATGTGCGGTTAGATTTGAATAAATGCGAGTAAAAATACTACGACTACTACACTAAAGCAATGGCTTTTGGCATCCTAAGATCTTAGAAAATTCACAACTTGAGAAATAAATTTTTTAGAGGCCTAGTTCCATGGAAAGATATGTTCAGAATCACAAAACGAATATTCCTACCAGTTTTCAGCATGATCCGAATTAATTTTTTTTTCGCCGAAAATTGAAAAAAAAAACCTGATGTCTAGCATGCATTTTTTTTCTGAAATTTCGATGAAAAATCAAACATTTTTAAATGAGCTGAAACTTTGCAGGGATACTCTTTGGGATGTCCTGAATCGTTTTAGTTCTACGGGTTTGGCCGAAAAAAATTTATTTTCCGAGTTATGGCCAAAAAATGTGGATTTTACCCTTTTTTCCGCACTCAATAGCATTAGCTGCGTAAAGTTTGCACTAGACTACATAATATTAGTTACAGCTTTGATAGATAATTCAATTCTGAATTCAGAAACATAAAAATATCACATGTGCGGTTAGATTTGAATAAATGCGAGTAAAAATACTACGACTACTACACTAAAGCAATGGCTTTTGGCATCCTAAGATCTTAGAAAATTCACAACTTGAGAAATAAATTTTTTAGAGGCCTAGTTCCATGGAAAGATATGTTCAGAATCACAAAACGAATATTCCTACCAGTTTTCAGCATGATCCGAATTAATTTTTTTTTTCGCCGAAAATTGAAAAAAAAACCTGATGTCTAGCATGCATTTTTTTTCTGAAATTTCGATGAAAAATCAAACATTTTTAAATGAGCTGAAACTTTGCAGGGATACTCTTTGGGATGTCCTGAATCGTTTTAGTTCTACGGGTTTGGCCGAAAAAAATTTATTTTCCGAGTTATGGCCAAAAAATGTGGATTTTACCCTTTTTTCCGCACTCAATAGCATTAGCTGCGTAAAGTTTGCACTAGACTACATAATATTAGTTACAGCTTTGATAGATAATTCAATTCTGAATTCAGAAACATAAAAATATCACATGTGCGGTTAGATTTGAATAAATGCGAGTAAAAATACTACGACTACTACACTAAAGCAATGGTTTTTGGCATCCTAAGATCTTAGAAAATTCACAACTTGAGAAATAAATTTTTTAGAGGCCTAGTTCCATGGAAAGATCTGCTCAGTAACTCAAAACGAATATTCCTGCCAATTTCAGCAAGACCTGAATTAATTTTTTTTTCGAAGAAAATTGAAGAAAAAAAACCTGATGCCTAGCATGCATTTTTTTTCTGAAATTTCGATGAAAAATCAAACATTTTTAAATGAGCTGAAACTTTGCAGGGATACTCTTTGGGATGTCCTGAATCGTTTTAGTTCTACGGGTTTGGCCGAAAAAAATTTATTTTCCGAGTTATGGCCAAAAAATGTGAATTTTACCCTTTTTTCCGTACTCAGTAGCACTTGCTGCGTAAAGTTTTCACTAGACCCCATAATATTATTTACTGCTTTGATAGATAATTCAATTCTGAATTCAGAAACATAAAAATATCACCTGTGCGGTTAGATTTGAATAAATGCGAGTAAAAATACTACGACTACTACACTAAAGCAATGGCTTTTGGCATCCTAAGATCTTAGAAAATTCACAACTTGAGAAATAAATTTTTTAGAGGCCTAGTTCCATGGAAAGATCTGCTCAGTAACTCAAAACGAATATTCCTGCCAATTTCAGCAAGACCTGAATTAATTTTTTTTTCGAAGAAAATTGAAGAAAAAAAACCTGATGCCTAGCATGCATTTTTTTTCTGAAATTTCGATGAAAAATCAAACATTTTTAAATGAGCTGAAACTTTGCAGGGATACTCTTTGGGATGTCCTGAATCGTTTTAGTTCTACGGGTTTGGCCATAAAAAATTTATTTTCCGAGTTATGGCCAAAAAATGTGAATTTTACCCTTTTTTCCGTACTCAGTAGCATTAGCTGCGTAAAGTTTTCACTAGACCCCATAATATTATTTACTGCTTTGATAGATAATTCAATTCTGAATTCAGAAACATAAAAATATCGGCTGTGCGATAAGATATGAATAAATGCCAGCTAAAATACGACGACTACTACATCCGAAAGTCGAACAGATCTTAGAAAATGCACAACAAATTTTTAGAGGCCTAGTTCCATGGAAAGATTTGCTCGGTAACTCAAAACAAATATTCCTACCAATTTTCAGCATGATCCGAATTAGAGAATAATAAACATGGAAGGAATAGGTTGGCAAAACCGTTTCTAAGTAAAACACAGGAAATATATAATTTTCTTACCATTTTTGTTTTTATTATTAATTTTACAAAGATTATATAATTTTATTTATTTATTTTTTAATTAATTTTTATATATATATTTTTCCTTTTATAGTTTTATATTTATTTTCCAAAAAAACATTTATTAGCACTTTTATCATCTAAAACATTTTTTTTTTTAATTTTAATTTTTATTCTTTACAATTTTCACTGTATTTTCAAATTAACTAGAAAACAATTACAATGAGTTATTGTTTCTTTATAGATAATAATAATAATAATTAATAATAATAATAAATTATAATAAATAATACGTTTTTTTTTATTAATTTTATTTCGTTTTTGGTTAAAATTTTCCATCTTTTCTTTAGAGAATATGTTTTTAAATTTTTTTCATTTTTAATTTTTTTTTTATATAGAGAGATAGGCACAATTAAGGCTTGTATTTAATGTGCATTTTTATTTATTTATTACGTTGTTACGTTAGTTAATTCTTTTTTTTTTTAAATCGTTTTAATTAATTAATTTAAATTAAAATACAAGAAAATTGTTTCTTTAATCGTTCTTTAAATTATATTGATAATAATATAAATTTTTTATTTTTTGTTTATATGCATGTGTATATATAAAATTCTATTTTTTTAATATTCTTCTATTTAATTAATTAAGTAAATAAATTGTTTTTTTTTTAATTTTCTTTGTCGTTGTTTCGAGCATTTTTTCACGTTTGATAATTGGTTAACAAAGTTATACTGGTTGTTAACTTAACTTTAGCCAAGTTTCATTGTTTGCAGGAATAGATTTTCTATCAATACATATTAATTGACTGACGGTAATACGACACTAATAATGTAACGACTCTGTTTATTTAATTAAATTATTTTGTCTTACGGGGGGGGGAAAAAAAAAATTAAAAATCAAATAATAATAATAAAAAAATAAAAAATTAATTAATTAAATTTAAACGCCGTCTCCCATTGTATTAATTCTTTTCTTTTTTTTTATTTTTAATTAATTATTTAATGCGCGACAATTATATGTTTGTGCGTTATTATTATAAATATAAATTTTATTTTATTATTATTATTATTATTATTTATTTTATTTTTTTTAATTCACTTTTAAAGCATTTAGCGACATTTATTAACTATTAAGTGACTTTTACTACCTTTATTAAATGTTTTCTTATTATAAAATTTTTTTTTTTTTATTATATATATTTTGTTTGTATTAGAAAAGTTGATGATTTAATAGAAAAGGTAGTTATAATGTAAATAAATAGTTTTTTTTTTATTCTTCTTTTTATTATAATAATAATTAATTTAATTTAATAAATAAAATTGACCGGATAAACGTGTTGATAAAAACGTTTAATAAAAGTTTAATAAAGATTAATCACCCCGAAAAAAAAAAATGTAATCTTTTTACTATAATTAACGCCATCTCTTTTATTTATTTTAAAAATTAAAATCATCTCAAGTCACAAAATTAATTTATAGTTTTTTTTTTTTTTTTTTTTTTTATTTTTAAACATATATCACCCTGTAGTGTTATTAATTATTTTTTTATTCAATTTTTAATTTAATAAATAAATTATATTTAATAATTATGTAAAATAATAATCTTTCTCTTCTTTTACATTTTGTTCCTTTTGTATGTTTTTGTTTTCTGATTTTAAACGCAATAATAAATTAATTAAAATAATAATGGAAATTATAATGATAATAAAAAAGGATAGAAAGGATAGAAAACAAAAAAGAGGTTTTTTTTTTGTATTGTGTGCATGATATATATGCATGATATGATTACAGTGCGTATTTTATTTAATTCTTTTTTTAGTTTAGTTTAGTTTAGTTTCTTTTAAGAGAGAAAGTGATTAAATATTGGGTTATAATTGTCATTAATATTAAATTTTACGTCCAATTTTATATGAAAAATAATTTAATTAACAAGAACAACGACTACTCTCGTCTATATTGCCTAATGTAAATGGTCCTAAACCATTTGAACCTGATGTTGACTTTTTCATATTCATACCCTTTTCACGTTCATCATTGTCAAAATTATCACCCTGTCAAAATAAAATTATTTATTTATTTTTTTTTTAATTCAAATTTAAATTAAATGATTTAATAATTACGCGATGCTCTCGTTCCTCACGTATTTTTCTAGCCAAAGTTAAAAATGCTTCTTCTATATTTATATTCTGTTTGCATGAGACCTCAAAGAAGGGAATATCGAAATTTTCAGCAATCTACAATAGAAAACACATCAATAATTAAATAAAATATTAAATATTAAATAAATAGTTGTATTCGAGACAAGTATAAACTGAATCATAGTTAAATTAAGCAATAAAAACCGAACATAAGCTTGTGGGAGTTAAAGAAATTTCACCATCTAAATGCAAAAACTATAAAAGACACAGCGAAGAACAGCAAACAGAAATTTATAATAAAACATAAAAAATTTAATCAATAAATTAAATATTTATAATATTTTGACTAAAACATCATCATCGCCATCACCATCCCCATCATCTTTTCTATTCTTATTCCTGCTCAAAATCTTCATCATTCTTCATCTATTTTATGATTCAGTTGTTCACGTTTCGTGTGAAACGACAAACAAGAAACTTAAGCAAACTTCAAACAAGACTAAGAAATATATAAATTAAGTACCTTTTCACCACGTTCCTTATTAACCATACGTTGTGTTGTTGAACATTCACATTTATTACCTACAAGTACTTTAACAACGTCTGGTGATGCATTCTTATGACGACGAAAAGAGTACAGAGCAATAAAAAATTATTATTTAAAATGAAATTAAATTACAAAATAAAAAAAAAAAAAAAAAATCCCGGTAATTCACCTCTTGTATATTCCTTAGCCAATATGATAAATTATTAAATGATTCCAAACTAGTAACGTCGTACATTAGTAAAATGCCCATAGCGCCACGATAATACGCCGTTGTTAATGTACGAAATCTCTCCTGGCCAGCTGTATCCCATATTTGTAGCTTTATAGGTACTCCATCAAGATTAATCAGTTTTTGTTTAAAATCTATGCCTAGCGATTGTTAAAAAAAAAAAAACATTTTGTTAAACAACAACAACAACAACAAAAACAACAAATGATGCATTAGTCATTCACGTGAATAAAATGAAACGAAAGAAAAAAGGAAAAAGGGAGATTAAAGGAGAATAATAAAGAGAAAATCAATTACCAATTGTTGAAATGTATGTATCGTAGTATCTTTCATCACAATAACGATGCACAATACATGTTTTACCTACATTTGAATCACCTAATACTAATATTTTATATGTTGCTGCAAAATCAAGTGCCATTTTGCCAAAGAAAAACTTCCTTTTTTTTATAAGTTAATTAATTAATGAATTAATCAGTTATAACAAACAAACAAACAAACAAACAAACAAACAAACAAAGAATGGAAAATAAATAAATAAAAAGCTCTGAACAACAATCTGAGCAGTAAATATTGTAATGGAAATTTCCCTTTTTCTCTATTTCTATTAACTTATTTTTCTTCTTTTTTTTTTTGTTATAACTTGACTAAACAAACAAATTAATACGAGAATAATATAATATTCTCAGGTAATAAAAATTAATTAATTAAACAAATCCAGATAGTGGGTGGGGAATTTATTTATTATTATTAAAATTCCCTGCTTTATCAAATACATAAACCACTAGGTGATTTAAGTGTAAATCAATTTTCTATTTTGTTTTCTGTTTTTCGATTAATTTTTAATTTTTAAAATCACTTAAATTTTCACTAGAAACTATAAACAATTCAAAACCAATTCAAAACTTATTGACCTTTTGTATCATTTTATTATAATTTACTTTGGTTATTCACTGTCGAACATTCTCAATAAAATGCACGTAGTTTGTGTTTTTCTTTTCTTTAGATTTATTTTTGTTATTTAATATGACTTTGTACGGTTTTTCCTAATTTCTCCTGTTAATTTAAATAAATAAAATTTGTATTTTCGACAAACATTCGCACGAAAAGAGAACAAAAAAAAAGGAAAAAAAAAAACGAAAAGAAAATCTGTCGAAAAATCACACAAATATCAACTTTCAATGGAAATTTTACATCATTTTTAACACTTTTCTGTTCTGTTTTTCTTCACTGATTTCTATCCCTGTTCACATGGATTAATGAAATTAAATTTAAAAAAAAAAATCTCTTTTTTCGTAAATTACTTTTGTGTTGAAAACATATAAAACTATTTCAACCCCATCAAGTGCACAGAGAAATATCAAAAATTTAAAGAACAAAAATATGAATCAACCATTAATGAAACTTTTTTGGTGGTTTTGTACTTATTTCTTTCTTTTAAATAAATGGAATCGAGCACAAGTGTATAGAGAAATGAAACAACCAACAAACAAACAAACAACCAACCGTAGAACATTTATAGAATAAGGCGAAATATTTGGTGGAAATGTATGTAAAAATAGGGGAAATAAAAAAACCGATCGATAATTCCCATCATGCGTATTAACCGCAATGACTCGAATAGAAAGAAAAAAAATGTTTTTGTACCGAAAATAATAATTTTTTTTTGTTGTAAAACAAGACTTCAGACAGACATTGAAAATGGTAAAAACAAAAAAAAAAAAAGGGAAGAAAATAAATTAAATAAATAAAACACAAAACAAAAAAAAAAGAAATGAAAAGAAAAGAAAAGAAAAAAAGGCGAAAGACAAACACCACCTGTTAGAAAAAAGAATTTTAGCAAAATCATGTAATGAGGTGGTGTCACTCGTTCGATTTTTTCCTTTTCACATATCCTGCAGAAATTAAAGATTATTTATTTAGTTTATTATTTTTTATTATCAATATAATTTATGTATTCAATTAATTTTTACTTCGTGTATGTCTTATTTATTTTTTATGGGGGTGGTAGAAAATAAATATTTAATTTCTTGTTAATGTTCAGAGAAATCATTGGTCCAGTATTGTTGAGTTTTTTTTTACATTAAATTAACTCACCAGCTTAACAGTATAACAGTATACCAGTTTTAGGTTTTTTTTTTCAATAAAACATTGGGTTTTTGATTAAACTCTTTTAATTTTTCTCAAAATTTATTTAATTTTTTACAAAATACACTAATTTTAATACTAAAATTCAGATTTATCAATTTATTTATTTTGCTACTTTTTTAAGGTTATTGCTTTGGTGTCGTTTTACAACAGGCATCATTAAACATTACATTTTCTAATCTTACAGTATCCTTAGTTATATTTGCACCTTGAATATACAATTTTTAGATTATTATTGATGTTTTTTACTCATTAATTTCAGATGACTTACGAAAATGGCCCGGTTTCGTTTCAACAGCTTGAATAATATTTGTTTTTAACTCATGATCAACACCTTCTGCAACTCTAATCAACTGAAAACATTTTCTTATCAATATATAAATTATTTATTGGCATAAATTATAATATTTTACCTGTTCAATAGTTTCTTTATTTGTTTCATTCATTTTCTTTTTGAATTCCTCATTGATTTTCTGTTTTGCTTTTTGTAAGGCATTGCTATCATTACAAAATACAGATTGTCTAGTACGGTGTAAATTTTTAAAACATTTTAAAACCTTAAAGCAGTTTAAACAGGAATAGAAATTCATTAGTAATTAGATTTTGTATTAAATTTATAAACTTTTTTACCTCAGCTCTTAGTTGCGACATTTTTGATAAAAATAGATTTTTCTTTTGAGTGACAGTTACTTAATTATAAAAATAAAAACATAATAATTAAATGTGATTATAATAAATGTACTTTATTTAATGATTAGTTGTTATTTTTATTGTTTTAATTGAATTTTGAATTGAGATGGATATTTTTAGGTTATACTTATGTAAATAAATTTTCAAAACATATTTTCCCTTGTTGGTGAAAATTTTGACACATGCGAGAAATAAAAAAAAAACAAAATTTTTCTTTATAACTAAGTATCTGCCTCTATGATATTATTATTGAACTTAATTTCGTTCACAATAATGACAGTAACTGAAAATAATTTTATGTTATTAGAAGTTTTATAAATAATAAATAAAAAGTTTAATTCAATATATTAAACAATAATTAGTAATAATTCCAATAATAATAAATAAATATTTATTTAACTACTTTCTTTTTTATTACTTTTAAGTTATTATTGAAATTAATCTAGAACAACAAGTAGTTAAAAAAATTTTAAATTCAGTTGATAACAGTTTTGAACAATAAAAAAATTTTCTATTTTTTCTTTTTAAATTATTAATAAAAATAAGTCTGCAGTTAAAAAATAAAAATAAAAATAATAGTAATAAAGATAAAAATTGGGGTGGCAGAGCACTATAAATATTTGGGTGGTTTGTATGTTAAAATTAGAAGAATGGTGCGCTTTCCGTTTTGTCGATTAGCCGAACAGAATTGTTCATCCAGCCAATGGTAAATTCAATGAAATTTCTATTGTTTTCCGACATTTTTTTTCCTCTTCTCTTTGTATTACTGGTAATGAGAAATGACAATTTTTATTTTTTTCATTCCTTTTTATTACCTTTATTAAATTGTTAACAAACTGTCGTCTCTTTTAGGAGCTCATGAAAAATCAATCAAGACCAATTTGTACTTTTTTGTTTGGTTTACCAATGATAAGGATAATAAAACTGGCTGATTGATGATCCATAAAACAAAAAAAAAAAAAGAGGGAGAAGTTGAAAACGCAAATCAGGACAATTATACAGACAAAAATATTGATAATAATTATTTGGAAGCATCAACAAAACGATAATGAAGACAGAAAACATGAATTATTAATTGCATAAATCTTTAAGTAAGTAAAGAAAATCCTTTCCGTTCCGTTTATTTATTAAAATATTATATTTTTTTTTTTTTACTTTGTTGTACCAACCAACAATATGGTTAAGGGATGGCAGTTTATTGTGGGTTTGTTTCCTTATAAAATTGCAACTTTTTTCCTGTTGTCTTCTTCTCCATTTACTTTGATTTTTCTTATTTATTTTCCATTCTTTTAAAAGTTTTGCTAATTCTAAAGTTAATAAAGTTTTTTTTTTTAATTCTGTTATCTCTGGTTCTTTGCGAGATTAACATGGTTTTAGTCGGGATTTTTAATTAATTTTTTTTTTATTTAAAATGCTGTTGGATTATAGATGAAATAAGAGAAAGAAAAGAAAGAAAAATAAAAATATTTTCCCCCATGATTTGCATGTTTTAGAAGCGGATGGATGGATAATTATTTATCTGTGTTTGGGTGGCTTTTTTTCACTTTTTATTATCTAAAAACTAGAAGCATATGTTCTTCGTTTAGATCAGATTTAAAGAAATATTTGTGATAGAGAAACCTGCAAGTTGTCATTCCATCAAGATTCATGTCACACACGCAACTCATTGCCTAAACGTTTTGTTTGCTATAAACTGTGCGAAAGCGAATTTTAAAACGATTTAAAAGTGATTTTTGCGTATTTTTTTTGTCTCTCTTTTGTGTTGGTTGAAAACATTAAAGATCTAAGCTGGAACTCTATCACATGTGGCATGACAAACTGCCCGTACATCACGTGTTAGCTGTGACACATCCTACTTGTCGTTTACATCCAAATCCAAATCGTTATTCGGATAAACAAAAAAAAAAAAAAAAAGAAAAAAAAGATTAATTAATTCTAGTCATGTGTCCCGTTGTAACAAAATTCTAATTATTATTTTTTTGTATTCCTGAGAAGCTTGTTATCTATTTTCTCTTCGTTAAAAAAATCAAAACGATAATACTGGCATGATGCTGCGGAAACGATAAAGGGATAATGTTTTGTTGGAATTCTTATTAAAATTTATTTATAATTTGTGTGTCTGTTTCTGTGCTTTTAAGTGGGTGGGTGGTGGTTGTTGGCGAATCCTTATTTCAATAACAAAAACCACATTGTTTATGGTTTTGGATTAAAGCAATTATTTTTTCTGTGTTTTTTGTTCTGTACTCCTCGGAGGTAGTATTTACTTTTTGCTGTTTGGTTGTTTGCGTTTTGGTAATTTATTCCTTTATTATTTATTTCTTAATTTTTATTTGGTTCTATATTTGGTTGTACCGTAACCGGTTGAGCCAGCCAGCCAGCCAGTAAGTTTCTTACAATGAATTTATGTTTCTTGTTATTTGCTTTATTTGCTTTAACAATTGCCTTAATATTTCAGTTCTTATTGATTTATTGCTGTTTGTTTTACTTTACTTTACTTTACTTTTTGTAGAGCACCGACTTTAATTCAGATTACCTTCTTTTTTTTTTTTATTTGCTTGTTTCTGGTCAGTTGTTGGTTTGTTGCACAAGTAGAGTAAAAAACAGGAAAATCTGGCGATTTGTCAATATTCTGGCGATGGCATAAATTCTGCACAATTTATTTCCACATTTTAACATATGTCATCTCTCTGTAATTAAACAAACAAACAAACAAACGAATAATGCGAAAAGCACACCGAAATAACTTTAAACCTAAAACAAGAAATTGTTTTATTTTTTCGTCATATTTTTAGTTGGGTTAATAAATAAATTTTTATAAAGTTACAAAGCTCCTGCTGTGTCTCCCGTTACCCTTTTTTTTTATTCAGACTTTCAACCTTTTACTCATCACTGGTTCGCATATGGCACAAAACTTGCTGCTGCGGTTGTTGTTCTTTTTGTTGTTACTTATTTTAGGCATTTTTATTATTTATTCGATGATTATTTTTATTTTTGTATATCAGCAGAGTGAAGCATAGTGAATGGCAAATGTTTCTGTTGTTACTCCGTTATAACTATTAATAAAATAAAAAAAATTATTATTTCCTTGTCTTGCAAATTATTACTACAGTAAGTCTAGACAATTGTTATGATAATGGTAATGATGGTGATGGTAATGATAATGAGAATGTTACTGATGTCTATGCGTTTCATCAGTAAAAGCTCAACCGTTTGACAGATGCTGGGCTTGTAAATGGAAATTTGTTTGACTATAGAAAAATCGCAACTTCTCTATCACAAAAATGATTTGTTTTTCGCTATTAAATGAATAAATAAATAAATAAATAACAAACATTATTATGTTGATGTACATTTTATAATAGAATCGATCATAAATCAATTATTCGGATGACATTTTGTATTTATTTTGTCATAAAATTATGATTAGGTTCATTGACTTTAATCTTCGCTATTTACAGTACGAAAAATATGTTTTCCAAATATTTCACTAAAATTGATTAAAAAAAAAGAATTTTTTTTTTATTTTCTTCTTCCTTTTCTGCTTTTCTGCTTTTCTATTTTGTTTTTATTTCGTTTTTATTAACTTTTCTTTCCCTATGTTATACACTTTGCAAACTGTACATTGGATACAGTAGAAGCAGCCAGCAGCAGAGCATATATCGTTGGTGTTTGTTTGTTTGTTTGTTTTTGCTCCTTTTTTATTGTCCTTTTATTTATTTATTTTTTTTTTTTTTCATTTTTATTTTTATTTATTTTTAAATAAATCAATTTTTTATGGCTGAAACTTTTTGTTTATTATTTTATTTATTTTTATTTTGTTTTCCTTCGATATTTCGCTTGTGTTCAAGAGAGACAAGATTTTTTTTATGTTCGCTTTTATTTTATTTTATTTTTTTCTTGTCTTTTCCTCTACTTTCCTTTGCTTTATTCGATTTTATGGCATTTATCTGGTATTTAGTTTAAGTTTTTTTTTTTCGCTTTTTCGTTATTCGCCGTATTTATTTTTTTGGTTAGTTTATTGCAATGTCAAATGTGTCTGTTCATGATTGGGTTTTATTCATGGCTTTTCTTAGCTTTATCAGCAAATTGAAATAACTAATCAAGTGGCTGGGATAGCGACAGTATTGATAAGAACTTAGAAGGCGTGACAATTTGTATTCGGTTACAAATTTTCCTTTTTAAAAAATTCTTTTGATAATATGCTTGGAGCATTAGTTATTTGCACGTGTCATCTGTCCTTTTTTTTTTTTATTTTTCTATCATAGTTATTGCCCTAATTAAACTGTTTTAATTAAATCATGGCAACAAACTTATTATTGCGTTGTTACTATTCACCCATTGTTATTCACCGGTTAAAACATTTTTAATTATCCAAACAAACACCAAGTAAAATCAATAAAAAAAAAAAAAAGAAAAACCCAATAATGAATAAATAATTATCCGCAGAAAAATGACAAACAATTAAAAAAGAAAAAATAATCGCCAATGGCTTTCATACATAAATAATTAAATAAATAAATAAAACAGCAACGGGAAAAATTAAATTAAATTAATTTGAGTTGAGTTTAATTTTTTATTATTTTATTTTGTATGTGCGGCTTTAAAACCAGCATAAATTCAATTTAAATTTAAACTGGCTATTTATTTATTTTTTTTTTGTTTCTATTTTTATCAACACACAGAAATTATTTATTATTTATTTTTTTTATTAATCTCTAAACATTCGATGAGATTTCACACTGTCCTTTCGCTTCCTCTTTTTTTACTCCAAATAATTATAATAACACACGGGAGACGATAGAATGATTTTTCATGGGAATAAAAAATGATAGCAAAAAAAAAATAAAAATATATTTAAATTATCTGTGATGGGGAATGATGAAGAATCCATTTGGTGACAGTAGAGTGTTTATTTAATGTACTGTGAAGCTCTCTGATTTTTTTTTCTCCACAAATTTCAAAGAAATTTACGAGGTTTTTACGTTATTAGAAAAACACCAGAAGTGTCTGTAATATTTTATTTAAATTGAGAAACGACAATTTAAGGGTTAAATTTACCTTATCATAAAAACAGTTTTTGTTGTTGTTGTTGTTGGAAAAATGTAATATCATCACGATGACAGGAAATATATCATCATCTGTTTTATAATGGACATAAATATCTAACAAGTATAGAAAAAAATAAAAACGAAGGGTAATGAAAGGTGAATTGTTGATGGGTAGTAGCAGAAAAATCAAGTCAAGTCAAGTCAAGTAAAAATGTCAAAAAAAAAATAAAACCGAAGAATAAATGTTTTAAATCAACATTAGGATAGAAGAACGGTGAATAGTGAACAAACCTAGCGATAAAATTAATTCAGAAAATAATCATAATTAATTTTCATTAAATAATTATGGTTTTTTTTTATTTTGGTCGTTGTTATTCCAGTTGTTCTAATTCTAGTTCCACTGCTGTTATTTATGGTGATTACATAAACGTGATGGTAGAATGATTAGCAAAACATTTTTGTTACCATCCCTTCACATACACATGCTCTCCTACTTATTTCATTAGTCGTTATTTGTTATTAGTCTTGTGAGACTAATTTTTATGTTTATTACATTTCTCATTAGGTGTCGATATGGTCATTTGTATACTTTTAACCCCGCCGCTTACATTTGACGCTACTTTTAAATTAAACTTTTTATCAATATTTACTGGTGTGATATGATTCGTCGCTATGGTTTTGAACACACTTAGTTATCGTGAATAGTGGAATAGAACTCAGAACAAATAAAAAGTGAAGGAAGAAATTTGAAATGATTGCATAATGTTTGTGGGGGCTACATTCGGGGCTATTGATGTTCGTCCAATCAACATACTGTTTTTATCTATTTTTCTTGAAAAACTTTCGTCGCTCACAAATGCAAACATCACTAATTTCACTTGATGAACACAAACAAAAAAAAACAAAAGCGTCAGGCAAAAGTTTTTTAAGAGAGAAATTTTTTTTTAGAAATTTAAATTTTAAATTTTCATTCATAATAATATAATTATTATTTATTTATTTTTTATTCCTTGTTATTTGCATAATAAATTAGTAGAACTTTGTGTAGAACTTAAGTTTCTTCTATATTCTTGTATTTTTGTGAATTAACGAGAAAGCTTTTAAAGTTTCTATTTGCCAATTAAACGAAAAGTACAAGAAAATAAATTTCAAAATAACAAAAATAAAAAAAAACAGGAAATATCATGAGATGAAGTACTGTGCGTCCAGTGCTCAAGTGTGCTCAAGGCAAAGTTTGTTAGCTTTTAAATAGTCTTTTGGATATTATTTCTGTTTTTTATTTTTATCATCTGATGAAATGAATTAGCAAAAGTAATAAAAACATGTGAAACGTTTGCACATCTTATTTAATTTTTATTTTCGTCCTTGTTCTTGTTTTTATATTTTTCGTTTGTATAAGACAACTCGTTGATTCTCCAGGGTTATGGACAGTAATAACCATCATTATAGTATTTAATGTAAATTACACTCGTTTGTTGGCTGCTTCTAATGGGGGTTATCGTACTTCTGTTATTCTATTTTGTTAATTTTTATTTGCTTGTTTCTCCACCCACCTAACCACAGAGCCGTAGCAACGTTTTTGGCGCTTTTACAATTTTTTTTAATTTTGATAATCTGAGCACGTAACTTATGAAATAAATTTTGTAGGCGTATACCGTAGAATAAAAATAGTGACAAAAACTCATCTCCAGTATTCCTACAAAATGTCAGCTCAATCTGAGATACTGAGCAGATCTTACCATGGAAGTAGTTATGAGTGTAGAGCCATGCTATTTTAGCTTTCATTTCATTAAATCTAATCGCACAGGCGATATTTTTATGTTTCTGAATTCAGAAATGAATTATCTATCAAAGCTGTAACTAATATTATGGAGTCTAGTGAAAACTTTAGACAGTAAATGCTATTGAGTGCGGAAAAAAGGGTAAAATCCACATTTTTTGGCTATAACTCGGAAAATAAATTTTTTATGGCCAAACCCGTAGAACTAAAGCGGTTCGGAACATCCCAAAGAGTATCCCTGCAAAGTTTCAGCTCATTTAAAAATGTTTGATTTTTATCGAAATTTCAGAAAAAAAATGCATGCTAGGCATCAGGTTTTTTTCTTCAATTTTAGTGAAAAAAAAAATTAATTCGGATCATGCTGAAAATTTGTAGGGGTATTTGTTTTGTGATTCTGAGCATATCTTTCCATGGAACTAGGCCTCTAAAAAATTTATTTCTCGAGTTGCGAATTTTCTAAGATCTTAGGACGCCCAAAACCATTGCTTTAGTGTAGTAGTCGTGGTATTTTTACTCGCATTTATTCAAATCTAACCGCACAGGTGATATTTTTATGTTTCTGAATTCAGAATTGAATTATCTATCAAAACAGAAACTAATATTATGAGGTCTAGTGAAAACTTTACGCAGCTAATGCTATTGAGTGCGGAAAAAAGGGTAAAATCCACATTTTTTGGCTATAACTCGGAAAATAAATTTTTTATGGCTAAACCCGTAGAACTAAAGCGGTTCGGAACATCCCAAAGAGTATCCCTGCAAAGTTTCAGCTCATTTAAAAATGTTTGATTTTTATCGAAATTTCAGAAAAAAATGCATGCTAGGCATCAGGTTTTTTTTTCAATTTTCCATGAAAAAAAAAATTAATTCGGATCATGCTGAAAATTGGTAGGAATATTCGTTTTGTGATTCTGAACATATCTTTCCATGGAACTAGGCCTCTAAAAAATTTATTTTTCGAGTTGCGAATTTTCTAAGATCTTAGGACGCCCAAAACCATTGCTTTAGTGTAGTAGTCGTGGTATTTTTACTCGCATTTATTCAAATCTAACCGCACAGGTGATATTTTTATGTTTCTGAATTCAGAATTGAATTATCTATCAAAGCAGAAACTAATATTATGAGGTCTAGTGAAAACTTTACGCAGCTAATGCTATTGAGTGCGGAAAAAAAGGTAAAATCCACATTTTTTGGCTATAACTCGGAAAATAAATTTTTTATGGCCAAACCCGTAGAACTAAAGCGGTTCGGAACATCCCAAAGAGTATCCCTGCAAAGTTTCAGCTCATTTAAAAATGTTTGATTTTTATCGAAATTTCAGAAAAAAAATGCATGCTAGGCATCAGGTTTTTTTCTTCAATTTTAGTGAAAAAAAAAATTAATTCGGATCATGCTGAAAATTTGTAGGGGTATTTGTTTTGTGATTCTGAGCATATCTTTCCATGGAACTAGGCCTCTAAAAAATTTATTTCTCGAGTTGCGAATTTTCTAAGATCTTAGGACGCCCAAAACCATTGCTTTAGTGTAGTAGTCGTGGTATTTTTACTCGCATTTATTCAAATCTAACCGCACAGGTGATATTTTTATGTTTCTGAATTCAGAATTGAATTATCTATCAAAACAGAAACTAATATTATGAGGTCTAGTGAAAACTTTACGCAGCTAATGCTATTGAGTGCGGAAAAAAGGGTAAAATCCACATTTTTTGGCTATAACTCGGAAAATAAATTTTTTATGGCTAAACCCGTAGAACTAAAGCGGTTCGGAACATCCCAAAGAGTATCCCTGCAAAGTTTCAGCTCATTTAAAAATGTTTGATTTTTATCGAAATTTCAGAAAAAAATGCATGCTAGGCATCAGGTTTTTTTTTCAATTTTCCATGAAAAAAAAAATTAATTCGGATCATGCTGAAAATTGGTAGGAATATTCGTTTTGTGATTCTGAACATATCTTTCCATGGAACTAGGCCTCTAAAAAATTTATTTTTCGAGTTGCGAATTTTCTAAGATCTTAGGACGCCCAAAACCATTGCTTTAGTGTAGTAGTCGTGGTATTTTTACTCGCATTTATTCAAATCTAACCGCACAGGTGATATTTTTATGTTTCTGAATTCAGAATTGAATTATCTATCAAAGCAGAAACTAATATTATGAGGTCTAGTGAAAACTTTACGCAGCTAATGCTATTGAGTGCGGAAAAAAAGGTAAAATCCACATTTTTTGGCTATAACTCGGAAAATAAATTTTTTATGGCCAAACCCGTAGAACTAAAGCGGTTCGGAACATCCCAAAGAGTATCCCTGCAAAGTTTCAGCTCATTTAAAAATGTTTGATTTTTCATCGAAATTTAAAAAAAAAATGCATGCTAGGCATCAGGTTTTTTTCTTCAATTTTAGTGAAAAAAAAAATTAATTCGGATCATGCTGAAAATTGGTAGGGGTATTTGTTTTGTGATTCTGAGCATATCTTTCCATGGAACTAGGCCTCTAAAAAATTTATTTCTCGAGTTGCGAATTTTCTAAGATCTTAGGACGCCCAAAACCATTGCTTTAGTGTAGTAGTCGTGGTATTTTTACTCGCATTTATTCAAATCTAACCGCACAGGTGATATTTTTATGTTTCTGAATTCAGAATTGAATTATCTATCAAAGCAGAAACTAATATTATGAGGTCTAGTGAAAACTTTACGCAGCTAATGCTATTGAGTGCGGAAAAAAGGGTAAAATCCACATTTTTTGGCTATAACTCGGAAAATAAATTTTTTATGGCCAAACCCGTAGAACTAAAGCGGTTCGGAACATCCCAAAGAGTATCCCTGCAAAGTTTCAGCTCATTTAAAAATGTTTGATTTTTCATCGAAATTTAAAAAAAAATGCATGCTAGGCATCAGGTTTTTTTTTCAATTTTCCATGAAAAAAAAAATTAATTCGGATCATGCTGAAAATTGGTAGGAATATTCGTTTTGTGATTCTGAACATATCTTTCCATGGAACTAGGCCTCTAAAAAATTTATTTTTCGAGTTGCGAATTTTCTAAGATCTTAGGACGCCCAAAACCATTGCTTTAGTGTAGTAGTCGTGGTATTTTTACTCGCATTTATTCAAATCTAACCGCACAGGTGATATTTTTATGTTTCTGAATTCAGAATTGAATTATCTATCAAAACAGAAACTAATATTATGAGGTCTAGTGAAAACTTTACGCAGCTAATGCTATTGAGTGCGGAAAAAAGGGTAAAATCCACATTTTTTGGCTATAACTCGGAAAATAAATTTTTTATGGCCAAACCCGTAGAAATAAAGCGGTTCGGAACATCCCAAAGAGTATCCCTGCAAAGCTTCAGCTCATTTAAAAATGTTTGATTTTTCATCGAAATTTAAAAAAAAAATGCATGCTAGGCATCAGGTTTTTTTCTTCAATTTTAGTGAAAAAAAAAATTAATTCGGATCATGCTGAAAATTGGTAGGGGTATTTGTTTTGTGATTCTGAGCATATCTTTCCATGGAACTAGGCCTCTAAAAAATTTATTTCTCGAGTTGCGAATTTTCTAAGATCTTAGGACGCCCAAAACCATTGCTTTAGTGTAGTAGTCGTGGTATTTTTACTCGCATTTATTCAAATCTAACCGCACAGGTGATATTTTTATGTTTCTGAATTCAGAATTGAATTATCTATCAAAGCAGAAACTAATATTATGAGGTCTAGTGAAAACTTTACGCAGCTAATGCTATTGAGTGCGGAAAAAAGGGTAAAATCCACATTTTTTGGCTATAACTCGGAAAATAAATTTTTTATGGCCAAACCCGTAGAACTAAAGCGGTTCGGAACATCCCAAAGAGTATCCCTGCAAAGTTTCAGCTCATTTAAAAATGTTTGATTTTTCATCGAAATTTAAAAAAAAATGCATGCTAGGCATCAGGTTTTTTTTTCAATTTTCCATGAAAAAAAAAATTAATTCGGATCATGCTGAAAATTGGTAGGAATATTCGTTTTGTGATTCTGAACATATCTTTCCATGGAACTAGGCCTCTAAAAAATTTATTTTTCGAGTTGCGAATTTTCTAAGATCTTAGGACGCCCAAAACCATTGCTTTAGTGTAGTAGTCGTGGTATTTTTACTCGCATTTATTCAAATCTAACCGCACAGGTGATATTTTTATGTTTCTGAATTCAGAATTGAATTATCTATCAAAACAGAAACTAATATTATGAGGTCTAGTGAAAACTTTACGCAGCTAATGCTATTGAGTGCGGAAAAAAGGGTAAAATCCACATTTTTTGGCTATAACTCGGAAAATAAATTTTTTATGGCCAAACCCGTAGAAATAAAGCGGTTCGGAACATCCCAAAGAGTATCCCTGCAAAGCTTCAGCTCATTTAAAAATGTTTGATTTTTCATCGAAATTTAAAAAAAAAATGCATGCTAGGCATCAGGTTTTTTTCTTCAATTTTAGTGAAAAAAAAAATTAATTCGGATCATGCTGAAAATTTGTAGGGGTATTTGTTTTGTGATTCTGAGCATATCTTTCCATGGAACTAGGCCTCTAAAAAATTTATTTCTCGAGTTGCGAATTTTCTAAGATCTTAGGACGCCCAAAACCATTGCTTTAGTGTAGTAGTCGTGGTATTTTTACTCGCATTTATTCAAATCTAACCGCACAGGTGATATTTTTATGTTTCTGAATTCAGAATTGAATTATCTATCAAAGCAGAAACTAATATTATGAGGTCTAGTGAAAACTTTACGCAGCTAATGCTATTGAGTGCGGAAAAAAGGGTAAAATCCACATTTTTTGGCTATAACTCGGAAAATAAATTTTTTATGGCCAAACCCGTAGAACTAAAGCGGTTCGGAACATCCCAAAGAGTATCCCTGCAAAGTTTCAGCTCATTTAAAAATGTTTGATTTTTATCGGAATTTCAGAAAAAAATGCATGCTAGGCATCAGGTTTTTTTCTTCAATTTTAGTGAAAAAAAAAATTAATTCGGATCATGCTGAAAATTGGTAGGGGTATTTGTTTTGTGATTCTGAGCATATCTTTCCATGGAACTAGGCCTCTAAAAAATTTATTTCTCGAGTTGCGAATTTTCTAAGATCTTAGGACGCCCAAAACCATTGCTTTAGTGTAGTAGTCGTGGTATTTTTACTCGCATTTATTCAAATCTAACCGCACAGGTGATATTTTTATGTTTCTGAATTCAGAATTGAATTATCTATCAAAGCAGAAACTAATATTATGAGGTCTAGTGAAAACTTTACGCAGCTAATGCTATTGAGTGCGGAAAAAAGGGTAAAATCCACATTTTTTGGCTATAACTCGGAAAATAAATTTTTTATGGCCAAACCCGTAGAACTAAAGCGGTTCGGAACATCCCAAAGAGTATCCCTGCAAAGTTTCAGCTCATTTAAAAATGTTTGATTTTTCATCGAAATTTAAAAAAAAATGCATGCTAGGCATCAGGTTTTTTTCTTCAATTTTAGTGAAAAAAAAAATTAATTCGGATCATGCTGAAAATTGGTAGGAATATTCGTTTTGTGATTCTGAACATATCTTTCCATGGAACTAGGCCTCTAAAAAATTTATTTCTCGAGTTGCGAATTTTCTAAGATCAGAAGGGCCAAAAATATTAGCCGATACATTGCTGCGGTGCTTTCCAAATCATCACCCAACCATCGTTACTTTTCATTAGATAATTATCAATGGAGAACGTGATAAAAATAGTTAAAAAAAAAAAATCTTTAACGAGATGTTAATTAGACGAAATAATAATATTTTTTGTTGAATTTTTCTGTTGTCACCTCTCTCGTGGGGTGTGTGTTTTTCCACCTTATTTATGTGTGACAGTTATTATTCCGTATGAACTTTAATGGTATATACTTTGCTTGGTTTTCTTTTACTACTTTTGGTGACTTTTTTTTATTTTGCTTTTGCTTCTCTATCATGAAGGTGATTCAATAACTTAAATTATCTTATATTTTTCGTGTAAGTTATTTTTTTTTTGTATTTCTCTGCGTTGGTTGTTGTAATAATGGAATAAAACTGGAAAACATGTTAACTAGGTCACAAAAGTATAATAATAAAAATAAATAAATAAAAACGCAAAAGCATAATAAATAGAAAGCCATAGAAAGAAGCATGAAAAAGAAAGGAAAAATTGCTGAAGACAAGTAGAATGGCTGGCGAATCTAATATAAGGAAATATTACATAGAAATGTGTAACATGGTTAGATTTTTATTTATTTATGTAATATGTTGCTACAAAGGGGTGTTTTAATCGTGTGGGCATTGCGTTACGCTTTACCAGTGCTTTTTAAACTTTTATTAAACATAATTACTCATAATTTCGGTTCGTTTAGCTAATAGAAACTGTTTAAACAGGACAGAGAATTAATTTTTATTAACAGAGAAATCCAGAAAAGGGTCAACGACACGATAAAAATTCGAAAGAATAAAAATGTTGAATAAGGAAAATGACATTTTTATTGATGATAAAACGAAATCTGATTACTATAATGATTGGAAAGCAAACACCGAAGCAGACAAGTATATGTATGGTACGGTAAAAGGTTACCAACAGTTCCCTTCATGTTACGTTGAACGTAAATTTTTGTGTGAACATTAAAATACAGCAAAAAAAAAAAGGAGAAAATTTCAATTCAATTATTTTTCGTTAAATAGAAGCGACGTAAATCATTTGATTTTATCAACTGAACCAAATCATGGAAATATTTTATATTTTATATTTCACAACGTCTTTAAATGCTATAAAAAGTTGGTGCTGAAGGAGCAGAAGAATAAAAAATCGGAACCAAATAACAAGAGCAAAGACGAAAAGAATGGAAAAAAGTTATAAAACCACTGTAACATGTAACAACTGTTGTTAGGGTGTAGATTTTGCAATTAAGATAACAAAAAAAAAAAAAAAAAAAAAAAAAACGAAGAAAAAAAGCAAAGAAAAGACGCAAAAAAAAAAATAAAAAAATATTCCCTGTGCTCTGCCATGTCACCATCATAATATTACACCAAAAGGAAAAGCATAAAAGAAGAAATGTTTAGTCCTTTTGCTTCTTGTTGTCATTCCTTATTCTTATGTCGTCGGCATTGACTTGAATTCACGTTAACACCAAAGTGTGTCGACTGTGAAGAATGTGTGTGGTATTGTTGGTTTGGGTCACACATTTGAAAAGCAGTGCGGAAAATGATTAAACATTCAAACGATAAAAAGAAAAGAAAAGAAAAGAAAACAAGAAAAATCATAAATTATAATTAAAAAGGTGATTTTATAAGGTGGCGATGGAATTGGGTAATATTTATCATCATTTAAACTCCTTTCAATAAATTGCTTTTATATTTTATAACAAAAGAAAACAGGGAGGAATAAAAATCCGTTTAATTGTGAAACGATGAGAGTAGCATAAAAATTCTTTTCTTCACGTGATTTTTATGCTACTTACCTGTGTTTATGGATTATTATTGTTCCCTGGTAACAGAGAATTCTAACCTTGGGACAAAAAAAAAAATAAACAAAAAAAACTTTAAAAGCTTGATTGTTACAACTTTAATATGCCATTCATTATAAAAACATTAATGTTTTGGCGGGCAGACACCACCACCAACAACACAAACAACACCAACAACAGAACCATCAACAGAAGTTTCACAGCTTACACATTTCCATTTATATTACATTTATAAAGGAAAATCTTTTAGAAAATGTAAATTTTTGGAATTCGTCAACAATTAATTTGTTAAGCAAAACCACCAACTATACAACTAGAATTTTCTCTGTTCTAATAATATTTTTTATGTTTTTGTTTATTCGGTAATCAGCGAAATGGAATGACATTTAATGCAAATATAACAAACCAAGTAAACACCAGCAGCAGCTTTCAATGTTTGTTCAGTCTCTGTCTCTCTCGCCAAGCTACTTACGCTTTTTATTAACGTTACAAGTTGTTTTAACGATGCTGTTTCTGCTTCTGCCGCTTTCTATTGTTGCCGCTTAGCTTTTATTATATATTTAAACCATTATGCTGTGTGTTATTCTCTATATTCTATCTAGAACATGCCACGGTGTTGGAAACAATGGAAATTTAAATTTAGAGAAGAAAGCTTTTTCCTCGTTTTACATTTTCAGAATGTTTTTTTTTTGTTTTCTGTAATATTTTCCTCGTCAAGAAAGCTGTGGTTTTATTAAAAAAAAAAAAATAAAACATATTTTTTATGCTTAATTATAATACGTTTACGTGTATGAATTCTAACTAATTTTTAATTTTTGTTTTTAATGAGAAATAATTAACTTTGTTATGTGGATAACAGGGTATGTTCAGCGGGGGTGGTTTTTGTTTGTTTGTTTGTGTACTATATGTTCTACACTGATGTGTGTTGTGTTTATCATGGTTTGTAAGTAGTAAAAGTTTCATTCAATATGTGTTTGTTTCTTTTCGCGTTTTTCTTACTTAAATTCCATATTTGTTGGTACCGGTAAAAATTAATTAAGAGGAAAATAAAATAATTAAATTGATTTTTATAATCATCAAAGTGATGATCATACGTTGTGTGTAATGCTGTAATAATAAATAAGCAAAGTTTCGCTTTTTTTTTTTTGTACATATTTATCGTCGTCGTCGTCGTCATGTTGTGTACGGGATATAAATTTAAAATAAAATTCATCTGGAGGCGGTTTAAGAAAAAGGGATAAAAAAAAAAAAAAGTTTTTAATATATGTTGCCTAGTAGGTGTGTATTCAGTTTGGTGAAGAATATGAATGTGAACGTGATCTGATTAAGGTAATAGATAATAAAAATTATTTTAAATTAAGCAAAAAAAAAAAATTCACTATAATTGGTGATGGCTTAAACAAAAAACCTATTACAGGCCACAAATTAATTTTATTGCAAGGAAAAAGTAATTAAATTGTTTAAATCGTTGTTTGTGATTTAATTAACACACAGTAGAAATAAATTTAAAACCAGGAGGATAAGGAAAGGAAAACACCCCAAAAATCATATGAATTTAACGTAAGGTTCAAGTACGTACTAAAAGGTTTTTTTATTCTATTTCGGTTGGTGGTTTATAAATGTGATACCCGTACTGCTAAACTACTTAACACTGTGCGTATTACACCTTACTACTTGTACTCTGCGTTTGAGTATCTGGTGTACAGAGCATGCTGGGTACCATCGTATAAAAATAAGAATCCTCTTCAGCTTGACATTAATATATTATAACATTACGCAACCACCTCATACTGATCCTATAAATAACGTTACCCAAGTCGTTTAATACATTTTAAGGGATTTTTTTTTATATTTTATTTGACATTTTTTTTTTTTATCATTATTTTTTATTATTGTTGTTGTTCTTCTTTGTTGTTTAATTAATTATTAATAAATTAATAAAAAAAGGAATAACAAGTAAAGAGAGTATTCGATATAAATAGCTTTGGTTGTAATTAACCATGAACAACCACAAACAACATGGGGGTTGAACAGATAGACCAACAAAAAGAAAATAATGCGAAATACATAAAAAGGGAAATTATTAATAAAAAAAGGATTAGAAAGTATTACAAGATACGTGTACATGGGGTATACCGGTTGGTTTGTGTGAACCTTACATGGGTTTTTCTTTATTCTTTTTTGTTTTTCTTCACAAAAAGCTTTAAAGCTTGTTGTTGTTTGTCTTATTCCTTTCGAGTTTATTTTTTATTTTTTATTATTATTAATAAAGAGAGAGAGAGAGAATAGAAATAAATGATAAAGTTTGACTTTGATAATCTTTTTCCTTTCTTACTTTCTTTTAACACTTTTTTTTTTTTTATTGTTTTATATCCTTGTTCAGAAATTTTATTTATTTATTATTTTTTTTGTGTTTTTTTGTTTAAACTTGTTGTCTGTTTCTTTAAAGATGTTCCTTTGTGTTTGATGTTTTTTTTTTCTTCCTTTCTCCATTTTTTTTTTCCTTAAAGGTATATTACGATTTACTTAAACTAAACAAAATTTACTTTTTCCTTATAAATTCAACATAAAAACTGAATAGAATAGAATATTGAAGAAGGAGAGTGGGTGAGTGGGTGAGAGTGCCAAGAAATATATATTTATGTTCAATTTAAGTTAAGCAATGAATATAATTTTGTGACATTTAGCGAACCAAAAAAGAAATTTTTTTATAGAAACTTTCTCCTCTGCAAAGTGATTTTTATTAAATATGTTTTACAAGGATATGAACAAAGAAGAAAAATAGAAAAAAAAAATTATTGCAAAGACAAGCAGACAAATGAAAGGGATTTACCACAAGAAATCATTAAAATCTGTTTTTCTGTTAGACGCTGCATCGATGGAAAATTATTAGTTTTCTTCTTTTTTTTTTAATTCTTTCTACCCCTCTCTATTAAATATTAACAATTATATTTTCATGTTCATTGCATAAATGTCAAACGAATGATTGCATCATTGTGCTTTACGTTAGTGCAAAACGGAAAATTGCAAGGAAAAGTTAAGAGAAGTTAAGATGCTACGCTAAAAGTTTATTTGTCTTATCAAAAAAAAAAATAAAAAAGAAAATTTTTTACTTTGATTATTGATTATTTATAAGTTTTTATATGTTTATGATTTTACGTTAATATTTTATGCTATTTTTCATTCTATTTGACAAAACCACTCTATATGTGTGCAGTCGAGTTTTAAACCATAATGGGAAATTTTAATTTCTTTTCTTGTCTTCTACGCTGTTTTATGCTTTATTTATAATTAATAAAATTTTTGCATCTCTAAAAAAATAATGTAGAGTAAAGGAGAATATAATTAAATTAAAAAGGGGGAAAAAAATAGTGAAAATAAACTTAATAAATTGTTTAAAGGCTTTATAAATGTAGAAAGTTTTTCCCCTTTATTACGTTTCGTTTCATTTTGTTTTCATTTTTTAATGAAAATATGTTAATTGAAACTAATTAAGGATGATAAGGGACTGATAAGCGATTAAATGGTTAAGCAATGGTTTAAATTAAATACATTTTATAATAATTGTTTTCTGTTAATTTCTATTTACATGAAACATAGTAAAAGGGTCACCCTTATACATCTTTATACCAGTTGGTTATGTTGTGTACGAAATGAAATTTACCCGGGTAAAAATAATAATAATAATAATAAATTGGGCGACCACTAAACAATTAATTTATTTTTGGTTTTTTCCTCTGCGTTAAAAAAAAAAATATGTCAAAATTTACAAAGGGATATAAAAAATAAAAACGCAACACAATTAATCACAACCTGCAAAGTAATTTCACGAGGATTTCACGGATAATAAAAAAAATAAATTAAATTAAATTAACATAATCAAGTCGTAACATTTTATTTAATTTATATAATTTTTTATTAAGCTTTCTAACTGTCACAATGTGCTGCTGTTTGTTCGTTAATTTTGTTTATCAATGCTTGATAAAAAAAAAAACAAAAAAACAAAATGCAAACTAAAATAATGTATTTTTAGGAGTTTTTACTACAATTGTTCTTCTTACGTACTGCTGTAAATATATTAATGTAACAAAGTGCAGATAGAACGTACTTATACACTTAAAACAAATCTTAATATAAATGAAACATATCGCAAAAGACACTACAAAGTTGCTTTTATATTCTCAAGCAGGCAGACAGGCAAGCAAGCAAGCAAGCAAAAAAAAAAAAAATGTAATAAAAGCTCACTACACTCCCTCATTAATCATTTTGAATTTGCTTTTCGTTTCATTTCTTTTCGTTTTGTTTTTTGATAAAAAAATAAAAACCGAACCGTATACCAAGGAACAATAACGAAATTCTTTTTTCTTTTCTTTTTTTTCTGTGCTATAATAATTAATAATTTTTTTTAATAAAACGACAAAAAATCTCTTAAGACAAAAAAATCTTAAAGTTAAATTAAGTTTGTTTTAACTTTTATTTATTTTACCCCGTCACCCATTTTCATTTCTTATTACCAAAGAAGAATGAACGATTTTAAATGGAATCTTTTTCGAAGTACATTTACCGGTATTATTCTACAAAAAAAAAAAATTGTAAAATTCATTCGTCAAATCATATGTTTCATGACTTAAGTCTATACTTGGTATACACTACAGCCTTAAGATATAAAATAAATTAAATTTATTTCGAAAATATAAAAACAGAAAAGAAAATTCCATTTTGCTCTTTTATTTATATCTTTGTCGTCACAACACCCACTTTAGGGGTTTTTTTTTTTTTTATGTAAATAAAAGTCGAAACAAATAAAAGCAAATGATATGAAAGGAAATAAAGGACTTTTTCTATTATTATTATTATTATTATTATTATTATTATTACAGTAAATTCACGTAAATGTGAACTTCAAAGAAAGCCAGCTTGAAACAGCCTGAAAGAGCTCAAGAGAATTGTTTACAGTAGAATTAACATGAAATTGTCCCAATTGAAATATCCACTTATTTGTGCAACGATGCGTTTTATTCTTTTTTCATTATTATTGGCACTGATTCCACTAAAATAAAAAAATATTCTTTATTAATTAATTATAGCGAAATGTTGATATTTCCTGTTTACTTTAAGTTTGATTTATTTTGATTTAGTTTAGTTTAGCTCCCCACACACATTTTTCTTCTATCAGCTTTGTACATTTGTATGCTGTGCTTGCTATTGGCCTTCATACATAAAGCATGTAAGAAGCTTACCGTATCATATTATAGTTTTTTTTTTCCTTTCCATCCTATTTATGCCTTATTATTATTGGCTTATTATTATTATTATTATTATTATTATTATTATTATATTGCTAGAGAAGAATGGCAAGTAATCAATATTATAATTAATGCAAAATAATTAATCTTTTAGATTTTAGTATTATCGTAAGTTATATTGGCTGCAAATTACTGGAATAAATGTCGCTTAATTTGTCATCAATATTTTTTTTAATTTTATGTAAGAAAAATTTCTAAATAAATTCTACTAGAGATACGGGAATGTTTACAACACTAAACACTAAACACAAAAACATAAATTCATTTTATAATTCTCTCAACAAACTCACCGTCTCACATTACTACCACTCTGCCATATAAATTTTCTTTAAACTTTAAACTGTCTTAAAATCGAAGGAAAAAATTCCGTTTGTATGATAAAGAATGCCTGTCAACCGCTATATAAAATTTATCACCTGTGGGTTAACAAAAGTAATAACGTCACTACGTAGCTAGTTAAAGTATTAATTTCTAATTCATGGTTCATTGATTATTTATATCATTGTTGTTGTCTTTTCTTTTCTTTTTTTTTTTTTTTTAACGTACGTAATGTCGACCAAATCGACACTTAAGTTACATAAATTCTGCTAAAAAGAAAAACGTAAAAAATAAACGAGAGACAGTGGGAAAAGAAACTATCAAAAAGTAATTTATCAATGTTGCAAGACAGATAGGAAAATAGAAGAAAGTTTGTGTCCTTGATAAACGGAAAATATGAATTTAATTTAATAAATCTATCAACTAATCTTTTAATGATAAAAACTAATGTATAGAAAAGTTTGTTGTGATTTTATTCTTATGACATGACATGACATAAATAAATAAATAAATAAATAAATAAATTAAATAAAAAGATAAAAAAAATAACATAAAATACATTGGATTCTGGTGCTTATCTTTGCTGATAATAATGATATATAATTGGTTAAAGTCATGGAATAGGCAAATGTTAATTTCCCATAGTAACTACATATATATGTTATCAGAATTAAAATTTGGTCTACTGTTGCATGCTGCTGGTAGGGTTTATGCTTAATCACAAGAGGAGCACATTGATATTTTTGATTAAATTTATTTACCGTGAAAATTTATTTACGTAAAGAAATCTTAGAAAATGTTTCTGAAATAAACAACAACAAAAATAATAATCATAATAATAATAATAATGTGTACGAGTAAAAGCTTTCGATAATAATAATAATAATGGTTTTTTTTTGTTAACTTTTCTAATTTCTTAGTATTTAATTCTGATTATTATTTATCTTCTTTAATTCCACATAAATTTTTGATTTGTTTGTCATTTAAATTAAAATTAAAATTTTTGTCAAAAAACTTTAAATGGGATTTTTTTTATTTTTTAATAAATCTACTTAAAGCTACTTTACTTAAGCTACTTCAAAATAACCTCCTGTTCACGTCCATAACGACATTAGAAATGTTAAGTTTACAGATGGTTTACCCGAATTAACTGAAAAATTGGTTGTTTTACAGGAATGTAATCGTAATCCAGGTTTATTAATCGTGAAATTAATTAAGCTTTAGATAGAAAATATAAATCATAATCTTAAATGGTTTTTGGCCATTGGTACACTTGTACCACCTGCCTAGTTTCATCACTGTCTCTCTAATAAACACTCGCTTAAGCATTAAGTAATAAGGAAAAAAGGCAAACATTTATTTCAAATCAGTTTTATTTACTTTGCTTTTTTTTTCTCCTGCTTCATCGTACATAATTTTCTCTTTTCATTTTCATTTTCATTTATTAAATTATATAACTTGAAGGTTATTTTACAGAGTGTACATAATACACATTACTCGTATATTTATATTTATATAAATTTTCCTTAAAATAACAATTTTTTTTTCTTTTCTTCTTCTTGGTTTTGTTGTTATTGTTGGTGCTGCTGCTACTGCTGCTTATCTGCGCTTCCTATTTTTATTATTTGTTTCGCTTTTTTTCATTTTTTTTTTTTTTGTATATTTCTGATGAATTCGTTTAAGTTATTTAGCATTTGATGGGAATATAATAATAATAATAATAATCATAATACAGGTTGGGTTGGAGGTAAATTGATTATTTTATTATATTTGTATTATATTTTGAATAGGGAAATGTTAAATTTGTAAATAATATTCTTCAGGTTAACGGTTGTAGGTGTACTGATTTCTGTATGGTGCTAGAGTGTTTTTTGTGCGTTTTTTTTTTTTTTTTTACTAATTTATTTTATTTTAATTTTTATTTTTAATTTAAAAATTCAAAAATCAATTTTTTTTAGAAGCAAAAAAGAAGAAAAGAAATAATAACACAGAAATTAGATTTTATTTAAGGAAAATTTATTATGGAAAAAGTAATCAAATGCTGGGGGAAAAGATTGATTTTCTACGGTAACGGAGTAATATGGGTTAAAACGGGTTGCTCCCTTATTTTATTTTTCTTTTTTATTTTTGTATACACATCAATCTCTCATTTATTTATTATAGAACTTTTGTTTTTGGTTTTTTTTTTTGTTTTTTTGGGAAAAATCTTTTATTGTGAAATGATACAGATACAGAAATCTTAAGATAATATTACATTATTATGGAAGGCTGATTACATTTATTCATAATGCTATGCTATTGCCTTCCTTTTTTGTTTGTTATTAGATAGAGGTTCAGTTTCGAGATACAAAATATATGATTTAAACTCATCTGATATAAATAAATTATTTATCTCGATTTATTCATTTAAACATTTTCTATCTTTCTGTTAATTACAATATCCGCCCACATGTATATAAATATATATTTAAATCAAAAAAACATGAATCCTCGTTGACCAATTAAATGAAAAAAAAACATCAGCTTTTTATCCTTTCCCCCCCATTACACCTTTACTTATCTTATTCCCCATCGATGTTTTAGCTGAGCTTATTTATTTATTTATTATTCCTCCTCACCTTTTAAAACTGTTTACCTTAAGAAATAACCAACCAATGTCAACCAGTGATCGAAGAAAAAAATTCACCACAATCAACAAATTCAATTTCAATTTGAACAAAATGATATTTTTCCCACAACACCGTTTACATTTAATTTAACAAAATTAAGTTTTTTTCTTCTTTTTATTATTATTATTATTATTAGGAGAAAGCTTCCGTTTTTTTTTTTTTTTTGTATTGCTAATAGGAGAGGAAAAGACCTGTGAATAATGTGAAAGGAGTAAAAATCGAGAAAATTAAATTCAACAAAACAGAACAGAGTGCGTTTGGTATAACTAGGAAATAAGTTTAAGCTGGAAGTAGAGAAAACGTAGCACCGGCTTAAGTTTGTCACAGGAAACAATACGACTAATAACAATAGATGTTAATTTTTTTATTATTATCTTCTTTTTGTTCGGTGTTTGCTGCCACAGCGGCTCCTTACCATTTCCATTTTTTTTTTATTTATTCTTATCACGAAAATGTTCCATTTTTTTTATTTTTTTTCGTGTCCAGAATAATTTACTCAATGCTGCAAGTTCTTTTATGTTTTTTTTTGTATTCATTGTCTATGTTGGGTGATTTTTTTTCTTCATTCACCTCGGTACTCGGTGTGTCTCCTGTTGTCTGGTTAAATAAAAGACTGACTTGACTAGGTTAAAAGACTTTTTCGAGGTTTAATTTTTTTTTATACTTGTTTAAAAAGGATTTTTTGGCAGGTGGGATGTGTTTCTGTTTAAATAAAAATGATTGGTGTACAGATGTATAGAATATAATAGGGTGAAAGTAGTAAATTTTCGCACGTTTTCTCTTATCTTTTTTTCTTTTCGTTTTTTCGTTTTTCTGGTTTTGTTTTGATCACTTTGATAGGTTTTTCAGTTTTATTTATCGTTTTTTTTTTTTTTTTAAACATTGGGTTACCTAAGTTTATCATTTTGATGCATTGGGAGCCCGCAACTTGCTGTTCTGGTTTGTGAAGAAGGATTTGAACAATCTTTTCCATTATTATTTTTTTTTTTTTCGTATTGTTTTCCCTTTTTTTTCGAATTACACATTTGAATGATTTTCCCAATAATTGCTAATTTTTGTTTTTGTTAACCCTAAATTTGTTATCTACGGTTTGGCTATTTTCTCGAATATAATTTGTAAGCCTGTAACTCAAGAAATAAATTTTTCAGAGGCCTAGTTCCATGGAAAGATATGCTCAGAATCACAAAACGAATATTGTTGCCAACTTTCAGCATGATCCGAATTAATTTTTTTTTCGCCGAAAATTGAAAAAAAACCTGATGCCTAGCATGCATTTTTTTTTTGAAATTTCGGTGAAAAATCAAACATTTTTAAATGTGCTGAAACTTTGCAGGGATACTCTTTGGGATGTCCTGAATCCCTTTAGTTCTACGGGTTTGGCCGTAAAAATTTATTTTCCGAGTTGTGGCCAAAAAATGTGGATTTTACCCTTTTTTCCGCACTCAATAGCATTAGCTGCGTAAAGTTTTCACTAGACCCCATAATATTAGTTACAGCTTTGATAGATAATTCAATTCTGAATTCAGAAACATAAAAATATCACCTGTGCGGTTAGATTTGAATAAATGCGAGTAAAAATACCACGACTACTACACTAAAGCAATGGTTTTGGGCGTCCTAAGATCATAGAAAATTCGCAATTCGAGAAATAAATTTTTTAGAGGCCTAGTTCCATGGAAAGATATGTTCAGTAACTCAAAACGAATATTCCAACAAGTTTTCAGCATGATCCGAATTAATTTTTTTTTTTGCCGAAAATTGAAAAAAAACCTGATGCCTAGCATGCATTTTTTTTTTGAAATTTCGATGAAAAATCAAACATTTTTAAATGAGCTGAAACTTTGCAGGGATACTCTTTGGGATGTCCTGAATCCCTTTAGTTCTACGGGTTTGGCCGTAAAAATTTATTTTCCGAGTTGTGGCCAAAAAATGAGAATTTTACCCTTTTTTCCGCACTCAATAGCATTAGCTGCGTAAAGTTTTCACTAGACCCCATAATATTAGTTACAGCTTTGATAGATAATTCAATTCTGAATTCAGAAACATAAAAATATCACCTGTGCGGTTAGATTTGAATAAATGCGAGTAAAAATACCACGACTACTACACTAAAGCAATGGTTTTGGGCGTCCTAAGATCATAGAAAATTCGCAATTCGAGAAATAAATTTTTTAGAGGCCTAGTTCCATGGAAAGATATGTTCAGTAACTCAAAACGAATATTCCAACAAGTTTTCAGCATGATCCGAATTAATTTTTTTTTTTGCCGAAAATTGAAAAAAAACCTGATGCCTAGCATGCATTTTTTTTTTGAAATTTCGATGAAAAATCAAACATTTTTAAATGTGCTGAAACTTTGCAGGGATACTCTTTGGGATGTTCCGAACCGTTTTAGTTCTACGGGTTTGGCCATAAAAAATTTATTTGCCGAGTTATGGCCAAAAAATGTGGATTTTACCATTTTTTCCGCACTCAATAGCATTAGCTGCGTAAAGTTTTCACTAGACCCCATAATATTAGTTACAGCTTTGATAGATAATTCAATTCTGAATTCAGAAACATAAAAATATCACCTGTGCGGTTAGATTTGAATAAATGCGAGTAAAAATACCACGACTACTACACTAAAGCAATGGTTTTGGGCGTCCTAAGATCATAGAAAATTCGCAATTCGAGAAATAAATTTTTTAGAGGCCTAGTTCCATGGAAAGATATGTTCAGTAACTCAAAACGAATATTCCAACAAGTTTTCAGCATGATCCGAATTAATTTTTTTTTTTGCCGAAAATTGAAAAAAAACCTGATGCCTAGCATGCATTTTTTTTTTGAAATTTCGATGAAAAATCAAACATTTTTAAATGTGCTGAAACTTTGCAGGGATACTCTTTGGGATGTTCCGAACCGTTTTAGTTCTACGGGTTTGGCCATAAAAAATTTATTTGCCGAGTTATGGCCAAAAAATGTGGATTTTACCCTTTTTTCCGCACTCAATAGCATTAGCTGCGTAAAGTTTTCACTAGACCTCATAATATTAGTTTCTGCTTTGATAGATAATTCAATTCTGATTTCAGAAACATAAAAATATCACCTGTGCGGTTAGATTTGAATAAATGCGAGTAAAAATACCACGACTACTACACTAAAGCAATGGTTTTGGGCGTCCTAAGATCATAGAAAATTCGCAATTCGAGAAATAAATTTTTTAGAGGCCTAGTTCCATGGAAAGATATGTTCAGAATCACAAAACGAATATTTCTACAGGTTTTCAGCATGATCCGAATAAATTTTTTTTTCGCCGAAAGTTGATACAAAAATTGCCTGAAATTTCAATTATCGAAAATCATCAAAAATTCTGTTTTCACCAAGTACACCCAAATAAACAGCCTACAGCTCTGTCTTTATTTGTTATTTTTAGTTAATAATACATTTATGTATCCTGTGAAATGATATTTTATTACAAAATAAAAAATATTTATTAACAAAGGAAATTATGAATGTGATGAAAAATTACAAATGCGCATTGATTTGCTGTAATAAAAATTATAAAGAAATGGAGAAATGGATTTTTCCATGTCACGAAATGACTGAATTATTTAGTAGAGAGTTGATTATAAAAAAAAACAGGAATCTAGCATTTTCTGAATGTATTTTAGTGGTGTGATGTAAAAGGGTCCCGACAACGTGCAGTCGTTTCAATTCAGGCTTTTAAAACTCAACAATGATTTGTAAATTAAACTTGCTACGCTCCTGAACTGGGGCATACCCTTTAGAACACTCGTCAATTGTATTTTTGTGTTATTTTTTCTTCCATCTTATCACATTTTCAACAAAGGCGATGATGCTCAATACAATTCAGTTGAAACATAAATATTCTCATAATTTTTCAAAATTACGGGGATGCAACAAAGCAAGTAGACACGAATGGCGCCTAATTAGTAAATAAAAAAAAATATTTTTTCAACATTTAATTAATTAAAATCTATTTAAGAGAAAACCGTCAATTCATTTGTTTTCTTCTTCTCCAAAAACACTTTGTGTTCCAATTCGCGAAATTCTGTTTTAATTTCGACCGAGCAAAACGAAAACAAAATTCATGTTGTCCGTGGCAAGGAAAAATTCTGCTTAAAATTCTTTTTGTCTTGTAACATTTTAAAGAGAATTAAATGGAAACATTTCCATTGATTCTGGTTTATGGGAGGGTTGTTTTTTTTTTTTTTTTTGTTTAGTTTAGTTTGATTTTTGAAGAAGTGAAATTTAATCAAAGTTTTTTTTTTCTCTTTGGCTACAATAATACAGAGATAGAGAGAGAAAAAAAAAACCGAAATAATCCAACAAATTTTCTTGATTAAAGAAATTTTATGGTTTTTTTTTTTTTTTTGCCATTTTTCTACTCCTTTTTATTTATTTTTGGATAACAAATAAAATAGGGAAAGAAGAATGAGAGAAAGATAAACAAAAACTAAACTTGTATCCAAAAAAAAAAAAAAAAATCTTTTTTTTTTGTTGATTAACGAATGGTTTTTCGATTTATTTATTTATTTATTTATTATGCTTTTGTGTGTACGCTTGTGTGTTTTTTTCTTCTTTTTTTTTATTAAATTTATTTATTATTCCGTTCATGCAACTTACTGAAATATTGATAATTTCCCATAAAAGAGTTGAATAAAGTGATTTTCACGTTTTAATTCAATTTTAAAGATGAAAAATTATATGCTGTTGCTGTTGTTGTTGTTGCTGCTGCTGTTGCTGGTACGTTCCCGGTTGTTGTAAAAATTATATAATCATAAAACAAAAACAAAAAATGAATTTTAATGCAAAAGATAACAGCAAAAGAAAAAAATAAATAAAATAATGAAAAGTGGAAAAAGGATTATAATTGAAACAAATCAGAAAAATCAGTGTTGTTTCTTGCTTCGTGTTTCATATACCTAGTTGCCTTTTGTACGTACTACGTAGCAAAGTACAATTTCATCAATGCAGATCTTAATCTAGATCACGTTTCCTCTTGGTCTGTGTGTAACTCTATCGTCTATTTTCCATTACAAAATTAAATTATCATTTTGTAATTTGTTTACATCAACGAAAAATTACTTGTTACAAACGTTCAAGCATGACAACAATATTAATGCTTCTTTTTTTTTGTTTTTTTTTTGGAATTTTCATGAACTGGATTTAAAGAAATAGATAAATAAATAAATAAATAAATAAATAAAATAAAAAACCCGAGGAATACCACACATGGATTGAATTGAATTGAATTGAATTTTGTGATGTGAATTAGATCAGAATTTATTTTCATTTTTCTATATGTCTTGACAGACTTTAATACTTCCTAATAGACAAATAATATCCTTTCTATAAATATATTCAAACCATTGTAATCAAAAATTTACAAGTACACAGCATAAATTGTAGAAACATCAACACGTTTTAAGCTAATCTAACTTACAAACTAATATTCTCTATAAAAAAAAAAAAAAAGTTCCACCAACTGTTTAATTAAATATTATTTTCTCCATAATATACATAATTAAATTTTCTATTTAATATAATTTTAATATATAATTTCTCTGTTTTTAATTAATTTTCTTATATATTTAATTAACTGCACTTTGTCATTAATAATAAATTATTAGTAGGGAAATTTTACAAACTTTATGGTTTATGTCTTTGATATTTTATTCATTTCACCTGTTTTCTTGGAAAATTTTCGCTTTTTTTTTTTTTTTCACTTTAAGTAATAATTATTGCAAAAACAAAAAAATTCTCATTAATTTAATAAAAAAAAACTTTTAATTACATTTTATTCATAGAAAACTCTAAATATATCACATCTTTACGTTTACCTATAAAAAACGAAGAAATAAATGTAAATGAGGTGAATGAGGTGAAAATGGTTCCTTATTTTGTGTGGAAATAAATTGTATTTTATTGATTATGCTTAATTGAGCATTAAATTATTTATATTTTATTATTATTATTATCAATTTGGGCATTAACTGTTTTCTTTTTTTTTTTTTTTTTTCATAACAACGTTAAGACTCGTTAATGTTAAACTTGTTAGGCGCACACACACACACACAAAATATAAATTTAAGTGAATAAACAATTTATATTTTCATTGTAATAAAATAAACGAATAAATAAAAAATACAAAATTAATGAGATATTAAATGACAGATGAATTAAACTAAAAAAAAAAAAAAAAAAAAAATGTTTTCATCCCTAACGTTCATCTACCTTGTATTTTGTATCAACGATAGAAATTACTTTTAAACAAGTTTTTCTTTATGATTATTATTATTATTATTATGATAATATAACAAAGGTGAAGCATTGAGAAGCTATGAAAAGCTTCTATTTAATTGTTTCGTTTCGTTTTTATTAATGTTTTCTAGTGGATAAGGCAACAGAAAAATGTTTGATGTTTCATTCATAAATTATTTTTTCCCTTAATTGTCTTAATTGTCTTGAAACCGTACGTATAAAGAAATAAATACTTAAAATTAAGTAAAGAAACATTAGAGAAAGAGAGAATATAATAAAAAAAAAAAAAGGTTTATTTATATCCTTTATATACCGTCTGTTGTGTTTAGTTTCGTTTTGGTTGTTTAGTTGTTTAGGTTATAAAACCTCCTCGTCACACTTAGCCACTTTTTAGTTCTTTATTATTTTACCATTTATACTTGACCGTAGTATATCTTGTATATATTTATTTTTTTCTTAAATAGAAAATTAAATGAAAATTTATCTTTATACAGAGAAAATAAATAGAAAAATACACAAACTCTACAATTTGTTTAATTAAATAAAATGAAAAAAAAATTGTTTTTCTATATTTATTTGTATTTCCATTGCTAAATACACAAATAAACAAATAATAATAATTAAAGTTTATTTTTTCTTAGCTTTAGCTGTAGCTTTTTAACAATAATAATAATAATAATAATAATAAGGGAATAAAAGAATGAAATGTAACCTGAAGCATTTTTTTTTTTTTGTAAAAACAGAATAAAAATCATTAGAGAAAAATAAATAAATGGAATTTCGTTGACTTTTCGCTTTCGCTTTCGTTTTTTTTTTTTATTTTGCGTGAGTCTTCGCTGAATTTCCCTTTTTCTCATTTTTATTTCTTAAATATTTAATTTCTTTTATTAAATGTAACAAGACGTTGACATTAAACGTTTTTAAACATAGCTATTTTGGTTTTCTGTCTCTGCTCCTTGTTACCAGAATTTTATTATCTTTTCCTTTTTTTTTTTTTTTTTTTAGGTTTGATTTGGTTTCGGTTGTTGTCTTCTTGTTTTGGGTTTTTTTCTGTAACAACAACAAAAAAGCTTTTTCGCTTAGCTTCTGCGATGGGAACATTTATAGAATTTTTTTTTTTTTTTTTTTGGAAATAACTTCTTGAGAGCAAGAGACGTGATGAACATAAGGAACAAATAAAATTAAAACGAAAACTTTAATCGTTGTTGTTGTTGTTGTTGTTGTTGGCGGTCTTAAAATATTTACTGTGGAACAACGACGGAGACAATCTTAAGAAAAAAAAAAAAAAAAAATAGATTTTTCATCGGGTTTTCTACTTTTTTTTTTTATTTTCTTGGTGCTTTAACTTTGTTTTACTACAACGAAAATGTTTATTTGCTTGAAAATTATAATTTAATGTAAAAATATTTAAATTGATGACAACAAAGAGGAAAAACAGAAATTTTTTTTTCCCTTCTCATCATCCTCTGGTTTTATTTGTTGAGGAAAATAAATAAAACAAAAAAAAAAATTAATAATAAAGGAAAACAAAAAAATTTATATTTTTATTTTTTCTTGTGGGGGATAAAGCTCGCTTATCAAATAATAACACAAAAAAAAAAGTTTTGCCGAGTGTGTGAAGATAAGAAAAATATTGATACGAAATGGTTATGTGTGTTTGGCTTTGTTTTAGTTTCTTATTAATTATTTATTAGTTTTATTCCCGGCTTTTCTTTTACGCTCCGTTTTGATTAGGAAAAATTTCAATGAAAATAAAATTTCTTTAGCAAAGACACAAACTTAGTTCTGTTTGAACGGAATATTTTAATGAAAATAATAGGGGAAATAAAGCATGCGCACATTCACACATTGCACATAGATTTCCCTTTCTTAGAGAACATTTTTTTCCTTTTTTTTTTTTTTTTTTGAATAAAAAAATCTTTTTTTTCTGAAACAATAAAACAAAAGGAAATTTCATCGGTTACATAAAAAAATTCTTTTTTATTTTTTGGAAAATTGTGGAAAAACAACAAACTGGATCAGTGTGTTGTTGACATTCGAATGTAAATGACGTGCATCTAGTTGTTTACATCAAGTGACTTCAAAAGTTTCCTTTTGTATTAAAAATGTGATTTTGTTAAGGGAGAAAAATTATTAAAAATCTGTGAACTTTCGTGTCCCTTATTGAAAATAAAAAATTAAAAAAAATTTATTTCTTTTTGGAATTTTTGGTGTAGTTTTTTGGTTTTTGTTTTTTTTATTAATCACAAGGAACAAAAGTGTCAGTTTTGGATTTCGAAATGGATTAAAAGCTTCTGGTGAATTCTGGTTAATTTAATTTTAAAGGCGGAAAAGCAACGATAATTCTGAAAGTAAGTAATTTAACAAAAATAATTTTATTTATTTAACGCAGAGTTCCTAATAAAATTCGCAACACTTTAGAGCTTTCGTTAAATATCACACTTAAGCCGTTGGCTATAGTTAAAGTAAAACTTTTGCTCAAGTAGACACAAAAATAAAAAAATAAAAACGTGAAATTTATATTAAATAAAAAAAAGAAGGGAAGATGATTATCTCATTATAATGTCACGGCAGAAGCAGGAACAGAGGGATCTTAAAAAGACAAAAAAAAAAAAAAAATTATTTCCCTTTTGGGTGACTTTTTTTTTCTCTAGTTTTTTATTTTTTCTCTAACAAATCGCCAAAGGGCGGATTAAAAATTATATAAAGAACAGAACGAAGAAACATCCCTGTTGAAAGTTTCTTTTGAATGGTTTAGCATAAAGTTAGGCGTTTCAAGAAAAGAAAAAATAAACTTTATTGTCCTTTTTGTTTTTTTTTTTTTTTTTACTACTGGATGGTAATTTATTAATTTTTTTATTTATTTATTTATTTCCTGGTAATTAATTTGGTTGATTTCTTTGCTAAGCTTATTATTTTTATGTTTCTTTGCTATTTATTTTGATTTTTATTTGTTGTTAGAGCCAGGTAACGGTGAGGTCGTTGCTTATTTGGAAAATAATTGCGTTTTGAATATTAGAAGACTAGGGAGGCGAAATGTGGAGATGAAATGTGGAAGACGATGAAAAGATTTATATTCTTATGAAAATGATTTAAATTGTCTCTGTTACCTCTCGTAAGATCGTTTTTTCGTTTCCATTTCTATTGTACTTTCTACAATTATATTCCCTCATTTTTTTTTTTAAACATTTAATTCTTGTTTTTTTTTTGCTTTTTTTTTAAGTATTTATGTTTTAGTAGCTGTACACCAGTACTGTCTTTTTAATGATTTACATTGAGTCTCTCTGGTTGCTTTCAAAAAGAAACGCAATTCAACCGAACCAAATGTATTATTGTGTAATGGTAATGGTAATGGATATGGAAATATAACCGAGAATTGTTGAAATCACCTCGACTTTACATTACTTTTACTTTACTTTGTCCTGAAACATTTTATTTATTTATTTATTTATTTATGCTTTTATTATTGTATAAAAAGCTTCTTTCTTTTTTTTTTTTTTGCACACATTTTTGCATTTAGCCTGTCTTCTGCTGTGATTATTTTCTGTTTTTATTATTATCATCATCATCGTTGTTATTATTATTATGATTTCTTTGTTATTTATATTTATTTTTTGATGTTTTTCGTCTGCTGCTGTTTGAAAACACAACGACTGGCTGCCTTGTTTACCATAAGATGGTTGACTGTTATGTCGCATCGCAGGCTATAAACACTGGCTGAATATTATTATTTGCTATTTGTTATAAGCAGTGTTATCAACTTTTTCGCCTTTAAATTATTTTAAATAAATAAATAAAGACATGACAGTGAAAATATGTTTATAACTCTTTAAGCTTTTAAAGGGTTTCGGTTCCTTCACTTCTTTCTTCTTTTTTTATTATTGTTCTACAATAAAGACAGACTTTGCCTTAATAGGATTTTGTCCTTAGTTTATTTATTAAATTGTTTTCCATTCGTTTATAGAATAGATTTCATATTAAAAAAAAATATATATATATAAAAAAAGAAAACTTCGAATAAAACGTATTTCAAAAACATACGCCGCGACTTGGACAAGTTAATTTGAATTTTTTTTTTCTTGTTGTTGTTGTTGTTGTTGTGAGTTTTTATTTGCTTTTCTGAACTGAATCAAACCATTTCCTACTTTGTCTTCTTTATTTATTTATTCAGAACAGCAGCAGTAGTAGTAGTGGCAGAAGCAACAGAAAGAAAAAAAAAAGAAAAATTCTAAACAATCATCTAACCACAACAGAGCAAAACTAAGGTTTGCCCATCAAATCGTACAATCAAATATAATAAAAATTTAAAATCAGAAGGAAAATTAAAAGCAGACAAAAAAGAAAAAAATCTCTACAAACAGATTTAACTTTTTTAATTAACTAATACCCGGAGTTCTCTTCCGATTCTTTTTTTTTTGCTTGTTTGTTTGTTGTATAAATAGTATGTGTGGGCGCGTGTGTTTCTTTGAAAATTAAAAGCAGAAGAAAGTTAAAATGGAATAAGAAAATGAATTAAAATTGAAATGTTGACGTGGATGGCGACGTATAGCGGCTCTTCTGTGTGCTTTTGAACTTTTCGGCTTCATTAAATTTTGATTTAATTTTGAAACGATGAGGATTCATTCATTCATTTCACCGTACTGCAAAATGGTAAAGAGGGAAAAGGCAATTCCTTTTAATGTGGTCAATTATTTATATATTTAGTTCCCTCTGATGTTCCATTTGTAACCTTTCCAGTTCTAACATAATTCAATAACAGAAACATTTTCTCCTAATTAATTTCTTATTAATTAATAATAAAATTGGCGAGGTGGAGATGCAATCACCTTGTGTTTCTTACACTTAAATATGAACCCTCTAAAGATTTCTCTACCTTTATCCCATTACTATAAATAATGAGTTATTATCGGCTACACTTGGTTAATTGACTTCTTCTATCCCCATTTATATTTTTAATTACATTTGTCTGCCATTAAGTTATTTGTTGTTGTTGAAATTTTTATTTTTATTTTTATTTGAATTATGCTTAAGCTACGCTAATCCTTTTTTAATGGATTAAAAATATTTTATTGTTACGATATGACATTTATTGTTTCAATTATTAACAACAGCAACAATGAAAACCGAAGAAAAACTTTTTCACTCTCTCTCATTGTTTGCTTTTAGAAAAAAAAAAAAAAAAAAAAACTTTTCTTCGGTTTTTTTAATCTGCATTAAGCCAATTTAACATGAAACTTTTAACATTTCTACATATAAAATAATTAAAATAACTCAATGATAATAATTTTTTGTGTTTGTGTGTGTGTGTATTAGAGATATTAAATGCCTAACACAGTGTTTTCATAAATGAAACGAACTAACAACAAAAAGAAATGAAAAAAAAATTTTTAATTTTCTGGCTTCATGTTCGAAAATTTTATTTTTTTAGTATTTAAGACTTGTTTTATCCTAATTTATAGGAATTTTATTGTTTTATAAACACTAGGGGGGAAGACAGGGTTAAATTATAATAAAAAAAAAATAAAATCAAAATTTATTTTTGGTGTCTGTTTGTTTGTTAGCTACAGACAATTTTATTGTGAAACGTGCACCAATTTTAAAGGTAAATCATTAAAATTTCTCTATTCTAAAATATTTTACTTTAAATCGATATTAATCTTTGATTACGTTTTTTTTGAAGAGGGGTTAATAAACTTTAATTCACTAAAAATAATTAAAAAATTAAAAAAAAACCGCACTTCAAACAGATAATAAATAAATAAATAAATAAATAAAGGTTAAAGGGGATGAAAAATAGAAAATAGAAACTAAATAGAAACTAATAAACGAAATAAAATGAAATTAGTTTTAAATTGTGATAATAAATGTAGAGAAAAATTATTAACAGAAAAACGCAAAAAAAAAATCGTGAATTAGATTTTCTAAAATGATTCTCAAGGGTGAAATGAATTTAAACGAAAGTTTTTTAAAGTTGAATAAATATACTTGAACGTGCAGTAGTAGTAGTAGAAGTAGTAGCATCAGTAGTAGCAATAAGAAATAAATGGAAAATAGAGAAAAAAAGGGAAATCATGAACGAAGGTGTTGTTGCTTGTTTGGTTCACATCTAACCATCTTATCATTTCTTTACATTTTATTTCGCTTCTGGGGTGCTACCGTTACTCTTTTTTTTTTTTCTGAAATCAGATCAAAATTAGACAAATAACTATGACTAAGTACTTTTCTTTTGTTTTATTGACTTTAATTTACTTTGCTGTGTTCTTCCCCTTTTTGAATTATTTTAAATAATTTTTTCAATGGAGAATTCAATGCCCTGTGCTGTGCTGTCTTTGTTATTGTCTATCTGTACTGAGTCGAGCATTGTCCAGTCCAGCTTTGGTACGAAAATTTATAAACTTAAGTAAAGCAAAATTAACATTAACCAAAAAGAAAAAAAAAGGGAAAAAAGGATGAGACGTTTTATTAAGCAATTAATTTGCTAGAGAGACCAAACGTAAAAAAAAAAAAAAAATCGCTTTGTTCTAGAAAAAACAATTTCAGTTAATTACCTCGACTTAATTTAAAAATGTTGAAATTATTTCGTGTTTTTCTATTTAATTATTTTTACTTAAGTAAGCAGAGAAAGAGAGAGAAAAAGAATTGAAAATAATTGGGTTTGAAGCTTTACTCTGCTTACAATTTTCTTATCTTCATTTCTTCATCGTTTTTTCGCTGTTTCTTTTTCTGCTGGCTGCCCCTTTTTATTGTAACGAGTTAAGTTCGACATTTCATTGGGATTCATTGTGATGGTAATGGACAAACATAGAAGTAACGTTAACTCTAACTAAGTATATATTGCATTTTTTAAAAGGTGGATCCTAATTGCTTTCTATTTAGTTATGTTAATTGTGAATAATTTTTCTGTACTCGACTGACTGGCTGCACAGTTTTTAATTTTCTTCTTCTAGGTGTTGATGTTGGTGTTGGGGTTTTGATTAATGCTTTTTCCATGACATAAAAAAACACAAAATTTGTATAAAAAGAAATAAAAGTGTACTTGGATGGAAGTAAAGTGTAAATCCATCAGGAAATCTTTAGCTGAAATTAACTGAGGGTGGGAATATCAGCTCATACTAAAAACAAATTTGTCTCCTTTTTATAAATATTTTCGTCTTTTTTCCATTTTTTTCTTTTTTTTTTTTTTTTGGCAACGTATTCAATTAATAAAACTGCGGGTATTAAGTGAAGTAAAATACGAATAAAAAAAAAAAATAATAATATAATCTTTGATTTATAATTGATTCGAATGTAATAAATTTTGTATCAATAGGCAATTAATTAAACTAATTAATTGGAAAATTAATAAGCCATTATATTTATTTATTTATTAATTGAGCTTAATTTTGCTTTCTACTCATTTCAATTTATCTCTGTGTGCGCTTTAAATGTAGCAACTACATCACACCACAGCACAGCACAGCACAGTAGAACAGGGGAATATAATTAATTATTAAGTGCAGAATGGTAACAAGATTTATAAGAAGTAAATAAAATAGCAGAGAACAAACAAATTATTACACACTTGACCGGAGAAGATCAACTGTTTCCACTGATGTTCTACAAACATTTCTTAGTGCACTTTTAGTGCTATTATAAATGGGAAAAAAAAAATAAAACTCCACTACTTGACGTGATACTTAAGTTGTTTCTACTGTGTACAACATTTAAATTGGGTTGAGTGTGTTTATGGGTGAAACACTTACCATTTTCTTCTTCATGGTTATAAATAATTGAATTGATTTTTCTTGTTTTTTTTTTTACAAATCTCGTGTCTGTATTGAAAGTGCAATAAAAAAAAATTTTTAAAAGTTTCTCATGCTGTTTCTACTATTAGCTTTTTACCTTTTTTTTTGTTTTTTTTTTTTCACTTACTTCTTTTACTAAGTTTTCTAATACAAAAAAAAAAAATCCGAACATTAAGTAAAGTAGCTTAAAAACTATCTTGTGTAGCACGTGCTAGAATAACAATAGTTGGACGGATGAAATGGATACAGTTTAATGTGAATGTGTGTAAACAAACTAACCCAATCTGCTTCTTCTATTTGTTGTTTGCTCTATGCTTTACTATGGCACTGCAGTTGGTTCCCAACTGGTGGTAATATCTCTATTTAAAAACTAAGATTAAAATTCTCTTTATTTAATCCTTTTCTGTTGTAATAATAAACGGAGACTTGTTATTATCATGGAATCTTTAGTACAAAACTTAATAAACCGTTGACAAATTGTGGATAAATTGTGGCCGTGTACTGCTTCCATTGTTGACTTTTGTTAAACTATAAAAGTTTTGTGCGAGTGTGGTTCGTTATTGTTTAGATTATTTGTCGTGTAAGAAGAAAGCGAACAGAAGCAAACTAATGGACTGTGTCATGTGGATGACGAAAGTGATAATGATAATATTGTGTTTTGTATGTTTAAACGTGGGGGGACATGTGTAGGCGGACACATTTTTGTTTAGAAATAAACTGCTGAAAGCTTTCTTTTACTTATTAATTGAGGATTCTTAAGGTATTAAGAGTCTACCCCTCTTTCACTCTCTCAACCTACACAATTTTCCAGAAATATTTTTAAAAAAAATTCCTCTACGTTATTTATTAGATAGAAACTTTTTTTTTTTTATTTATTTATTTATCGTCGGTATTTTGATGTAAAGAATTTGATTAAGTTCATCGTCTTACTGCATAATACGATTATTTACTGACTTTATAATGCTTAATAAAAAAAAATAAAAAGATGAAAACACTGTATTACCGTAATCAGTAGCAGCATATTTAATCCCTAATAATATGGTCACATATGGTGCAGCAAACCACAGGTTGCCTGGATCACATTGTATATTTTAATCAGGGTAGGAACAGGGTGAAAATTAATTAAATTTCTTTTTTTCTCCTTTCTTTTTTGCCATTTAAATTTAATTAGATTAATATGTATATCCACCACCATCACCACCCACATATTTGTATTTTTTGATTTGGTTAATTTAGGTTTATATTTTTTTCCCCGTTTTATCGGGTTAGATTTTTGGGCAATCTGCCAATCTGCCAATTTGAATATAAAATTCAAGGTTAATCGTGATGATGCTTAGGAGAAATAAAAATAAAAAATAAATCAAAAGCAAAAGAAATTTAATAAAACTAAAATAGATAAGGAAATAAAAATGGAAAATGTAGCTAAAAAAAAAAAAAAAAATGGGAAAATTGGTGGAGGACTAGACAACAAATATTAGTTTACCAAACCCGCCCCGCCCCTAGTAAACTGCTTTCGTTTAACCGAATTTATTCATGTTTATGTAGTCATAATGACGGCGAAAGATTTTCACCAACAATTTCCATTTTTCTTCCCCCACAACACAACACAATAACAACAACAACAACAAATTTTGTACCCACTCATCACTAAATTTTGTTTATGATTTATTAATGTTGACAGGGTGGTTTTTTCTTCTGCTGTTTGTTTACTGCTCAAGAAACTCAAGAAGTTTTATTGACAAAATTTTCTTTATTGTTTTGTAATCTTTAATGCTTCAACCACCTCCCCCGCACATACACATACACATTTATATATTTAAATAAACAATAAAAAATTAATTAATTATCATGTTTTTTGTTTTATTTGCAGGTTTCCTCTACGCAGTGTCCTTTATGTTTTAATTGTAACAAAAATAAGAGACCAGAAAGCTTTCGCATTAATACAACGGACAATGGTTTAACGATAGTTGATTAGTTGTTAGGCAAAACGAAAAAAGCACAGAAAACAAAAAATGTTTTATCATTTCAAGACAAATTAGTGAATAAACTGAAGAGAGATTTCCTTCTTTCTTTCTTTCTGTCTTTTTCTTTTTGGTTGGTTGTTGTTTTGAATAAACATAACGAAGGAGAGGAAGTGGATTTTTGTGCGTGTAATCAAAGTAGTGAAAGGAAAGCTCAATAATAATAATAATAATTGTTATTGTTATTATTATTGAAATAATAATCAAACTAAAATCAAATATTAATAAGTAAAAGCAACCCTAATGTTTTATCATAATAAAAAAATTAATATTAAACCACCAACAACATCAGCAATAACATCGGCAATATCAACAAGGACAGAAATAACCATATTACAACAGCCACCACCCGTAAAGTCGGTATCTAATAGATCAGTAACAAGGAGCACATTATCAGTGGAGAAGAGTAAAAATATAAATTCGTCACCAGAATCATCATCAGGAAAATCAAAAAATCATATAATCCCTCCATGGTTTTTCAATAGGAGAATTTTCTACATTTTATTATATTTTCTACTTTATACGGTTGTTGTTGTTGACGCAACATTAAATGAAAATAATGGTAAGTGATTTTACAACGATTTTTTTTCTCTTCTATTTATTTATGTTGTGTGGATGCTGTGCTGTTCTTGATACGGAGTACTTCTGTTCTGGTTCTCCACAATCGCAGTCACCTTCTTGTTCTTGAAACATTATTTTAAATTATTCTTTGCTGTCTCTAATTGTTTCAAGTGGCAATTTTGTTTTGTCTTTTCTTTCATTACTTTGCTTTGCTTTGACAGTGGAGACGCCCGGTTTGTCTGCGTTATTAAATCCGCTGCTTGATAACTTTTTTTTCTTCTCTTTTTCATTTTTAATTTATTTTTCTAGCGTCATACAAAGTTGTCAAGTGTTTTAATTATTTATTTCTTTAATGTTTCGTTATAAAAAAATGTCCTTTTTCTCCTTAATTAGGCATAAGATACTTTGCGTTGTCTTAAGTTCGTAGCGTTGCCTCATTTTTCATTTTTTTTTTTCTTCACGGTTTTTATAACAATAAAAAGCTTTTCGCTTCTTTGGTTGCTTTAATGTTTTTCTAAAATTTATTAATGTCTTTGTTGTCGTATTGTTTATCCCTTCCAGCATTACTGTGTCGAGTTTTAGACAATTTTTCTTACTTACTAAGGAAGAGTAGCGAACAGATACAAAACTGCAGTCAGTCAGTCCATTTAACATAAATCAATCTTCGCCTTATACCTTTGGGGTGGGGTGTTTTTTTTTCTTCAAAATTGTACATTCCATGGTTCTATAGATTTAGGTGGGTGGGATATGTTAAAGCTGGTTACAGCGTCACATCGCTTTTAATTATTTTCCCACACACTGTTTGTTTATTGAAATAAAAAATCTAAAAATTTATTTCAGCAACTGTAAATCCACTTAGCATAACGCTACATGATGCAAAATCGAAAAGAAAAACCGAAAAAGAAATGAAACCAAAACCACAGGATTATTGTCGTCATTCAAAACAGCATCAAATCATAAAAACCATTGAGGATAAGATATGAAATGGCAACTAGAAAATAAAAGAAATAAAATTTAGAAATAAAGACGACTATGAACGTTATAAACGATGATTTAAAGGCTAAACATGAGCTAATAAAACGGTTAAAAGCTTCTTCTTCTTCTTCTTCGTCTTCTTTTCTGTTTTTTTTTCTGCTATCGTCATGAGACGACGACACAACCAGGGTGATATTCTTAGAATATTTTACTCTCTTCTATCTATATTTATGCATGATTAAAATTTAAATCGTTTCGTTTGACCTAAAAAAAAAAAAAAAAGAAAAAAAAGTGCTTTTTGTGCTTGCAGAATAAAAAAAAAAATTCAGATAAATCAAAAAGTTTTTAATAAGAATAACGAAGAAGAAGAAATTTTTTTTTTGTTTTTTTCGAAATTAAAATTGATTTCGATTTCTGATGCTAACATCGGTTGGAATTATCGCGTGATTGGAATGGGTGGGCTCTACCAAACCGCCAAACCACCAATCCACTTACATAATATTTGATTAATGTTTTTTTGTCATCTGATCACTGTGCGAAATGCACAGCTTTCCCGAATCTTTTCTTCATTTATTTTTACAACTTTCCGGTTGTTTGCGTTTTTTTTTTTTTATTATTTTACTTCGTCTGTGCGTTGTCTTATCAAAGCTGCTATCTAGTTTACGGGTTTAGCTGCGTTTAAGCTTGAGCTTTGGTACACTTTACCTATTATTAACACCTTATCCGTATCCGTATCGCATCGCATCGCAAAAGTATCGCACCGTTCACGGTGGCTTAAGCTTTTCGCCATTCTAGAGAAAGAAAGGAAAAAAAAGTTTTATTTTCTTCACGTTTTCGCTATTAGATAATTTTTTTTTTTCGCTTTGGTTTTTTTTTTTATAACTTTTTACTGATTACAATCAAAACAGCCGATCAACAAGACATATAGATGTACAAGCGCACGCACATATTGATAATAATAAAGCGAAAGAAAGAAGGGAAAATTATCGCCTGTTTTTTTTTTTTTTTTAAACCGCAAGTTTCTGTTATCGATGAATTATCAGGAAGTTTCTCTATGCGGTGGTGTGTCGTGCAAAGTTATTGCCAAGACATGGCAAATTGATGTTTAATTATTATTAAAAATGTGGATGCTGGATGTTGGTTGCCTACCACAAGAGAATCATAATTTTTTATCGTGTAATGTGATTTACATTTTCAACGTTAATAACGACAGCGAACAGATGTACTTTGCACACGCCTCGTGCACACCATGCCAATGACAAAGCAATAAAATGGACAAACAGCAAACTTTTCTCTATCGTAAAATAATTTCTACTTTTCTTATTTTTTTTTTATTAACTTTGTTGGAATTACATTTCCTCTTTCAACAAGTTACACAAATTCAACTGAACTTTTTTTTTAATTTTTTTTTTTTTATTGTTTATTCATTTGCTAGAGGAGAGAGATTATTAAATTAAATTAAATTACATTTTTCTAGTGAACAAGTTAGCTCGTAAAGGAGGGAGGATGGAAAAACAAATTTAATCGTTCGTAATTTGTTTATAGGAAGTGGAACATTCTTGTGGTATTTTTTCGTCATTTAAATTAAAATTTATTTTTTTATTTTTTTTGGTTTCAGATTGTTGTTTCCCCTGCTTCCCTGCTTTTGTGGTTTATTTTAATTGTTTATTTAATTTATACATTCTGGCATAAATATTATGCTTTTGATCGATTAGAATTATTCTTTAAACCCTTTGAATAATTCGGTTAGGGTTTTTGTGGTTTTTTCTGCGTTTATTATTATTTCTATCGAAATTAGAAATCTCCCTTTTTTTTCATCTTTTTTTTTTTTACTGGGTTTTCAATGAATGGTTTGTGCGTTTACTGTGAAGATGGGAAATTTCTGTTGTATTGTCTAGTTGAGACACCTTTTCTTTTTTTTTTTTTTTGGTTATTAGTTTACAAAATAATTTCCTATTTATTTGTTATTTCATCATCCATAAAATGTTTATTAATTAATTAATTAAAAAGAAATAAATTAAAAAAAAAACAGGTGAAAATAACAAAATGAAAACACAAAACAATTTTTTATTTATTTTTTATTTTATTTATTTATTTTTTTTTTTTTTCGTAGCACTTTAGCGTAAATATTTGTATTAAATAATTAATTAAATTTTGACAATTTTTTTTTTCTTTTTTTGTATGTATATAAATTTCCCTGTGTGTTTGTGTGTTATTTGTTGGTACACAGTACACAGTATTTGTTGGTTTTTATGATAATAAAAAGTTAATAATTTTGTTTAGCAGGTATTTTTAATTTATTTATAAACATGTTTTTGCCGCTATTTTTCCGCTATTTTTTTTTTTGTTGTTTGTTGTTTAATAATAAAAAAAATAATAATAATAATAATAATTATGTAACATGTAGAAATGTTAGCTGGTGGTTGGAAGGGTTGATTTTTTCGGTTGGTTTGGTTTGTGGTTTTTCTTTCTTTTTTTTTTTTTTTTGTTCAAAAATTGTCAGGCTTAATGGTATTAACATGCTTCAATAGGTTTTTTTTCCATATGTGTGTGTGTACATATTTTTAATGTTAATTGTGGTAAATATTTGTGCTCATTTTTTGTTTTCATACTTTAATTTAATTAAATGTTGCTTTAATCATTGATTGTCTTAGGGAATATAATTGGGTTGCTATTAGTACATGTAATATGCTTTAAAGCTTATGCTCTTGTTCTTAGCTCAACTATGCTATACTTGTGTGTTTGTGTAATGTTTCTCGAAAGTTATTTATTATTTAATAAATTAATATGCTTGACAGAGTTTGGTTGTAGCCAAAAATCGTACAGCCAGTTAAACGAAGAACATTCCCTTGGTTTGTTCTTACTTAATAAAATTCTTCTTATGGAAATAGTTTTAATTAGAGCACGCAAATATTCGACTATCGTTATAAAATACATAAAGGGAGGATGAATACAACAATGTCAAATTGGATATTCAGGAATTCGATAAAACAGAATTAAGACATCTGAGATTCAATTGCTCATAAATTTATGTTAAAAATTTTTCGGAGCGGAAATATTTGTGGACTCAATTCAAAACGTTTGACCAAGTTTGAGCTAAATTTAAAATAATTTTTTTTTTTCACGAAAAATGCATACAAAGTATCAGGAAAAATTTCAATTTTCGGGCGAAAACTAAAAAAAATCGTAGAGAGCTGAAACTTTGCAGGAATGTCCATTATGAGGTGCTGAATCGAGTTAGTTCTTGGAGTTTTCCGATTAAAAATTTATTTCTCGAGATATGGGCGTTGGAAGTTTAGAAAAATCAAGGAAATTCACATTTTTTTGTGTTTGAAAATTTTTATTTCAAAAATTTTGTTCCAAACGCCTACTTTTTTGATAGCGCCCTGTAAGATTATTTATTTCTGGATATAAAACACTAAAAACCTTAGATCTGGGTTCCATTTTGGCCGAGTTACAGCTAAAAATCCAGATAGACCACATTCTCAACCGACCAGATTGGCCATCTGAGACTCAACTGCTCGTAACTTTTGCTTAAATTTTTTTTCAACGGAAATATTTGTGGGGTACATTTCTGGACCCCATACAAAACTTTTCACCAAGTTAGAGCCAATTTAAAAAATAAATTTTTTTTCACGAAAAATGCATACAAAGTATCAGGAAAAATTTCAATTTTCTGGCGAAAACTAAAAAAAATCGTAGAGAGCTGAAACTTTGCAGGAATGTCCATTATGAGGTGCTGAATCGAGTTAGTTCTTGGAGTTTTTTGATTAAAAATTTATTTCGCGAGTTATGGCAACTAGACGAACAGGGAAATCATCAAAATTGATTTGTTTTACACACATGAGTAGTTGCAATCGATTAATTACTTTAATTATTACTTTGAAGTGCCCCTACGTTGTCGTTTTAAGTAACATATGGGGCGTTCCGAACAACTAAAGAAGAAAAGACAAAGAAAAAACTCTTTGAAAACTTTTTCGTCTTATGTATAGTGCTTTCCACATTGTACCAAGCACCCTTAAAAAGTTAACACAAAGTAAATAAAAGTAAAATAAGTAATAAAACGAAAAAAAAAACCCGAGGTAAAAATTAATAAAAAAGTTCAATAAAAAAAAAAAAAAAAAAAAAAAAAGGAAAGACCACCAGAGCTGTTGTTTTTCCCTTCTTCTACCACTTCTACTTTTACTTCGTTTTTTATTTAAACACAACATAACACGTGTTAATGTTGGCTATTCAGTACTCTGACACCTTTGACATTCTGTATTTGTTTTTCGAAGTTACTAATCTATGACTCTTGTAAAAAGTTGTTTGATGAAAAGTTTATTTCATTTAATGCTTATTGGTTAACTTTTCTACGCCTTGGATGACAAAGAATAAATTTAATTTCAATGAGGTGGCTAACTATCCGTACACTTATGTCTTTATTCCCTTGCTGTTAAATGGATTTCTCCCTGTGGTCTGTATCCAAATACTAACTGTTGTCACGGTAAGTGCTCTGATCGTTTTTAACATCAACAACTGCCCACTTGAGACGTGACTTTTACCAAAATGCACACCCACCCTATTCACTCTACCTTTTCTTGACAGGCATTGCGTTTCATTGCCAAAAAAATACATTTTTTTTTTTTTAAACCATCTGCACAAAGACGGTTTTTATTATATTATTTTGTAGCCATGAGGTTATTTTGTTGCTGGCTGTTTGTTAAATTCCGTGTATATTGCTCACTGTTGTCTGTCATTCATTTTGTTAAAATGTTAAACAAAAAAAAATAAATAAATAAAACGCAATAAAAATAAGTTTAAATGATTTAACAAATATTTTACAACAATAATAATAGCTACATAACAACAGCAGCAACAACTAAACACAAATAATGTTTGTGCAAAATGTAAATAAATAAATAAAAAGCAGTGAAACAACGAACAACGAAACATAAACTCCCAACAAACAACAAAAAAAAAGTGTATACATTCCGGCGAAAAACAAAAAACCTAAACCTAAAAAAGGTTCCTTTAAAAGTCGTTAAATTACATAAAAATAAAAAAATAAAATAAATAAAAAATAACTAAAGCTTAAAATTGGGGCCAGTAAATAAATAAAAATAAAAATAAAAAAATTATTACGACTGGGTGATAATGTAAAAGCAGCTAAAGTTTGTGATAATTATTAACGGGGGGTGATGGTAGAATAAAAAAAAAGAAAAAAGTTTTTTACTGTACGTTTAAGGACTTTTTGTCTTTTGCTGAGTACGCCACAGTTCTTTTGAGTCATTCGTCATATAATAGGCACACAGTGTTGATGAAAAGTGAAAAGTTTTAATGGGTGTTACACATATAAGAGAAAGTATTTCACCCTACGTTAAACTGTTAACAGTTTAATATTATTGTTGATGGTTTCATGTTAATGTTTAATGCTTAATGTTTTATGTTGATGTTGATGCTAATGTTTATGCTTCTGTTATTGTTATTCTTCTTTCCTTTATTATTCTCACCATGTTCAATAGGTTTTCTTTTTTTCTTTTTCTTTTTTATTCACGTTAGTAATTCAGCGAATATAATTTTATTTTATCATAACATGGTAAGATGGGTAATGGGTAGTTGTTTTGTGCTTTCACCGGGGTTGTGTTTTTTTTTTTTTTTTTTTTTTTTTTGGGAAATTTCTTTGATGTTGATCTTGTTATGTTTGCCTTTTTGTCCTTTTGTCGTTGTTATTAATTCTCTTCATCTTCATTGTTTTTCTGTGAAGTAACTTAAGATTTTTAAACTTTTTTTTTTTTTCTTTCTTTATTATTATTCCGAGCTTTTTATTCTTTTTTTATTTTTCATTGTTCTATACCATACATAGCTATTTTGACCACACTATTCAGTGTTTATATTTAGTTTTTGTTCGCTATAATTTTTTTTATTCCATTTAATTCGCAGTTTTGTCTGTTTTCTCTGAACAGATTTATTGATAGAAACGAATTTTTTTTTTTTTGCTATTTTATTAAATTTTCTTCATTCACCAGTTTTAATACACTTGATATTTATGTTATTTACTTGGTAAGAATAAAATACTTTCAAGTATGTTATTATGTGTTGTAACTTTTGGTATAAACTATAAAACTTAAAATAAAGTTGAGTAAATTAAAGTAAATTGAATTTTCTATGGAACTGTCTAACTATGGAAAGAAACCGTAAAACTTTATTGCTCCGCTATAACCACAGATTTATTTAGTCAATAAATTAGTGGCGGTCTTTCAACATTTATTTAATAATAATAATTGAAATAAAACTTTATATGGGTTGTTGTTTAGGACACTAAAACGATAGAACCTAGCCTAATTCACATTCACACTGATAATAAAGGATTCAATTAAATTTTATTTTTTTCAACTCTAACATCTCTAACACACTAACACCTGCACCCCATGTACATATTTATTAATTAAAATAATAAATAATATTAATTGTACGTAAGGGGGGGTGGAAAATTTAAGTGAAAACAGAATTTAATTAATTATTTATTTAGATACATAATATGTAGAAGAAAACATCGGCGTTAAAAATGCTGTAGGCTGTTATTAACGCTAATTTATTCACATTTTTAAATTTTTGTTATTTTTTTTTTCCTCCTTATTTTTATGTTTTAAGAATCAACATGTTGCTTAAAACAATATTTTCTGTTCTGCCATTAACAATCATCCGTAGGTTGTTATTGTTGTTGTTCAGTGTGTATGCTTCAATGTTTATGCTTCTGCTGTTATGATAAAAGAAAAAAAAAAAAAAAAAGTGGAATATTTCAATATTTATTTATTTATGTAGGCGTGTGAAATTTAATACTTTTTTTTATTTAATTTTACTTTAAAATTTCTTTAATTACATCGAATTGTTATTGCCTGCTAATAAACACCCTGTTTGGTTGAAAATGTTTTTTTTTTTTTGAATGAAAGGTTTTGAACTTTACTAAATACATGTGACGTTTCTTGGCGTTTTCTATGCTTTAAATTAATTTTTCTTTTAAAATAATTTCTTTACAGATTATTATAAATTAAAATTACAAAAGAATTTAAATCAACCGATGAATATTAGTCATTTTAATAATAATAATAATAATAAAACACAAACAAAAAAATTAATAATGAAAAAATTAATAATATTAGGTGAACGTAATGGTAATAGTTATAATAAATTAATTGATATAAATATAATAAATAATTTAACATTATCAAATATAAATATAAATATAAATAATAATAATAGTAATAATAATTTAACATTAATTAATAATAATAATAATAATAATAGTGTAAGTAAACAACAGAAAAATATACATTTTGGTACAAATAATTTAACAATATTAACGTATCAAGTGGGTTCAATTGCTGTATTACCGTGTGTTGTTAATTATTTAAATGATGAAACAACGGTAAGCATATAATTTTCAATTTATTTTTAATTTAATTTAATTAGATTAAACAATTTTACTAAGGTTTTTTTTTGTGGCAATGACACTAAACTAGTTTACTACTAACTACACTACTTGTGTGTCTTTGCTAACAGAGAAAACTAAACCAAAAAAAAAAAAAACCTATTAAATGTTTAAAGTGTTTCTATTGGGAAACATATTAAATGTGTGAATTTTTATTTAATGCATTTTAGATCTCATGGATAAGGAAAAAAGATTATCATTTGCTGACAGTTGGAATGACAACATATAGTAGCGATGAACGTTTTAGTGTTGTTCATTTGAATAATACAGAGGTGGGTGTAAACTCTAATAAATCAGTTTTTTTTTTTATTACACTCGTTGGTTTGAGAAGTACCAAGTACTAAGGATTGGTAAAAGTTTAGAAAAAAATTAAAAAAAAAAAACCTTTTCTGAATAATAAAAAATGTCTGGAAATTTTATTTATCGTTTTTAAATGTCCAGACTGACTATTTAAAGAAGATTCATTTTATTAAATAAAAGTTTACAAAGTGTTTTTGCAGCTTTTCAATAGGAGAATGATAAATGTCTCGTACTGATCAATTTTTTTTCTTTAATTCTATTCATGCAATGCATGATTGGATTGGATTTGATTTCTGATTTTTTTTTTTTTTTTTTTTTTTAATTTTATATAGGATTGGACCTTGCAAATAAAATTTGTACAAAATCATGATAGTGGGCTGTACGAGTGTCAAGTAACCACCCATCCACCAATATCTATATTTTTACAATTAAATGTTGTTGGTAAGTTTTGGCTGTTCGTTTTGTACCCTCTGGCTGGGTTTAAATAATTTAATTTCCATTTTTAGAAGCCCGTGCAATAATATTAGGGCAACAGGAGAAATATTTAAAGCCGGGCTCGATACTGCATTTAATATGTAAAATTGAGAAAAGTATTGAGCCGTCACTGTACATTTTTTGGTATCACAACAATCGGATGATTAATTACGATATGCACCGTGGCATTAACGTTTCAACGGTTAATGGTAATCTAAATTTATTTAATTAAAAAATCATCAAGGTTTTATTTTATTCTCCCGCTCTTTACTCCAGGTAATACATATTCAGAACTTTTGATAACACAAACATCGGTAGCTAATTCCGGTAATTATTCCTGTGTACCAAATAATGCTGTCCCAGCAAGCATTTTTGTTCATATCCTGAATGGTAATTTACACTTTTATTTTCTAATCTATCGCAGTTATAAAAAAAAAAAAAATAATAATAATTATTTTTCCACAGGTGAGAATCCAGCCGCAATGCAACATGGCGATCACAATTCAACCAGTCGAAAGCGAATCTTTTTCGCATTCCCTTTATCCATCTATTTCTTATCGGTTTTCATTCAACGGATTTTTTTATGAAGGAACAAAGATTCTATGTTAATTTTGTAATAATTATGTATATGGCGTGCAGGGTGCATAACTAAATCACATGTAACTAATATTAGCGTGAGCAAAAAAAGTGTGATTTTCAGTTATTCAATAAACAATTTTTATTATAAAAAAAAAAAAAAACAGAAATCCTTTATTAAGTAACTAAGTGTTCAGATATTTATTTGTTTATTTGTTAAATTAATTAAAAATTTGTAAATTAATGAATGAAATAAATCTTCTTATAATATATATAGCTGAATATAGCTGAATAATGTCTGTATTGAAGTTGTATAATTTTTTTTTTTACGCCAATTTCTAGGCTACATTATTTACTTATTGAAGTAACGAATAAAAATAAATTAAAGTACAGTTCACAATACGATCTGCATTATCTCTATATCTCTACTTGAAAACGTTTTTAGAATTTATATATATTTAGATTCGACGGGATAATTGTAATATTGTGCAACGGGGCGAAGGTTCTGTGTGGTACTCATGCCAAATAACATTGTTGCTAAAATAGTTACTACGCCTTGATACGACGTAATTCTCAAGACATTTGTTACTAGGATAGCAGAACGGTGCATAATTCAGGCAACTTAAATAACACAACAACAATTCTTATTGGCTTGCCGCATGCGGTAAAATAATGAATGAATTTTTTTTTTATGACATTCATAACATTTGTATGCGGATAACATAAGAGATAGGATTTGTGATATCGGGGGATAGTGTAGTAGGTAGTTGGTAGTACAGAAAAATAAAAACAATTTTTTTTAAATAAGTAAAAATTAATATTTATTATTTATTAATTATAATTATATAAGTTTTTGTTTTTGTTGTTTTATTTACTTTTTATTGTGGTTGTTGTTTATTTAATTAATTAATTAATTAATTTATTAATTAAATAATTAAACTTTGTAATTGTAATTGTAATTTTTTTTTTATTTTTTTAAATTTTGTATAAAAGAAGTAGAAGAAAAATAATAATAAAAATAATAATAAAAATAAAAATAAAAAACAGAACAGAATTTCATCAGAGAAAAGAAAAAACAAAAAGGATAAACGAGTTTTTCCTTTAATTAATTAATTAATTTAAAAAAAAAGAAAGAATAATTTAAAAAAAAACCGCTTTTAAATGGCTGGATCTTCACCGTCCATTGATTCATCTTGTACTGTGCTGTCATCACCGACGCCTCCACCACCGCTACGTTTTGATGCATTAAGGCGCGCCGAACTAAGACCCATTCCACCAACGCTACGTCTAAAATAATTTTTTTTTTTTTGTGTTTTTTTGGGGTTTTTTTTTTTATAATTTTTATTGTTTTTGTTTGGTTTTTTTGGTTTTTTGTTTTGTTTTTAGTTGAAAAATTTGAAAGAAATTTGAGTTGTGGTTAATTTTTGTCACTTAATTAATGTTAAAAAAGAAAATTAAATATTTTAAATTAAAAAAATCATACATAGTAATAGAAAATTAAACACAAATATAGCCAGGACACGGGGGTGTGATTATTTGGTTGGTTGGTTGTAAATCAAATTTTAATAGAATTTTTGTACAAAAGACATTTAGAAAAGGAGGAAAATGTATGATGATTAAAGTAAATGAAGTAAATGAAGAGACAGAGATGAGATTTGAGCAAGAAGCATCATAAAGAGAGAAAGATTTTCTTCCCTTTATTCCAGAAGATAAGCTTTTATTAAATATTTACCTCAGTTTCGTTTTAAGGGTATTCACTTCGCGTGTTAACGCCTCCTGACTCTCCATCATATCCTCACATTCACGTTGTGCTTTACGTTTTTGTGTTTTCTCCTTTTGTATTTCCTCCTCAGCTTCATCCAAATTACGTTTCAATGCCTTGACACGGTTATTAACCTAAAATAAAAAATTATAATAATTAATTTTAATACCAGGAATAACATTTAATGCCAATAGAATTTGTACCTTCTCTATTTGTTCCTTGTACTGATCTGATTGTCTACGCTCATCCTCAATATTCATAGATAATTCTTTTATTTTTTTGTCTAACTTCCTGTTACCCTTCTGTTGAAGTAAACGTTCCTTGGTCTCATTCTCCAATTGCTCCTCCAAATTGGTGATTTTATTTTCCAAACCAGTTATGGTTGCCTTTATCTTGGTACGTTGTGCTGTCTCGATTTCACTTAATTTTGCTTTTAATTCCTTGTTCTGACGTTCGAGCAATGTCTTGGCATTTTCGTGTTTCTGCGTATTTGATTTCTCTGTAGCTAATTCTGTTGTTAGTTGTTCAATCGTGAGTTGTCCCTTGCGGTTGCGATCAGTCAATAATTCAGCGTTGGATTGTTCCTCTTCGAGCTCTTCCTCTAATGATGCGATACGGGCCTCCAAGCGACGTTTCTCATCAATCATTAACGAACCCTTGTTGGAGTTCGAGTTTATTTCTTCTAATAATTCATCACGTTCGGTTTCGGCGGCACGCCTTGATCGCTCTGAGCTTGACAAGTCCTCATTCAATTGCATTACCTCAGCTTCTAATAATTTGACTTTACGCTCTGCATCTTTACTAGTTGCTGCCAATTCTTCCTTGGCGGCCTTAGATTCTTCAGCATCACGTAATGCATCCTTAACTTGAAGTTGTAATTTCTTGGCATGTTTCAATGCATCCTCTTTCACCTTATTATGCATTTCTAGTGTTGCCTCCAAATCTTTCAAATCACTTTCCAACTTCTTCTTAGCAGCTGTGGCGGCAGCACGCTGTTTGCGCTCCTCATCTAATTCTGCCTCTAAGTCACGTAATGCCTTGACCAAGCCACGGCGTTTTTCTTCGGCTTGTTCCTCCTTTGCTTGAATATCGCGTTCAAACTGTGCACGTAACGCTTGCATGTTAACCTCGAGTCGCAATTTAGCATCCTCTGTCAACTGCAAATCGTCCTCTAGTTCTTCATTTTGTGTACGCAACTCAGCTAATTGACTTTCTAATGTACGTTTTGCTTTCTCTAATTCATGAACATTTTTATCGGCAGTTCCCTAGAAAATAAACCCAGAACTGTAAATTCCAAGCAAGAATAAAACAAAATATAATTTTTAAATTACCTGTGAATTTGCCAATTCATCCAATTCACTTTGTAATGCTTTACGCTTTGATTCAAGATCATCAATTTTCTCATAAGCTTCATCTAATTCGCGGGTCAACGATAATACTTTTGTTTCCTTTTCACGGGAGTCACGTTCAGCGGTGTCACGCTCCAATGCATTTTGTTCACTAATTGCCTTTTCCTCTGCCAAAATTTTATCAAAGTTTTTCTGTTTTTTCTCTAATTCAAGAACCTAAAAATAAGACAGAAACGAAATGTCATAAAGAGACTTAAATGCTATTAAAACAGAAAACCTACTTTAGTCCTTTGTGCCTCCAATTCAATTGTGGCATCTTCTAATTCTGATTGTATCTTCTTCTTGCTTTTATCAAGACGATCATTTGCTGCTTGTAGTTCTTGAATTTGTCGTTGTAATGCTTCGATATCTTTGTTCAATTTCTTACGATTTTCCTCCAATTCCTTAATGAAATCAGCTAAACGAAAACATATTTTTTGTTTGTTATTCCAATTTTAGATCGATTATTATTATTTATGTTACTCACCCTCTTCTTCTGATTTCTTCTTAATTTCCTGCATGGTTATTGTCAATTCGGTTAATTTCTTTTCGTAATTCTTTTTCGCCTCTTCATCTTCTTCTAATTGTTCCTGGAGTGCTTCCTTCTCAGATTCAATTTGACGTAACTTCGAACTAAGTGCCAATTTTTGGCGGGTTTCCTCCTCCAAAAGAGTTTGTGCTTCTGTTAATTGTGTTTCCATGTTGCCGGCTGACTTAATTGCGGCGGTGGCTTTAAGTTCTGCTTCCTCTAATTGTTGGGTTATGTTTTCACATTCCTGTTGTAATTTTATTGATTTTTCTTGTAATTCAGAGCGCGCTCGATCAACTTCAGCAAGTTTGACTTGCAATTCGGCGATTTGTGATTCAGCTTGTTTGCGACGACGGTCATTCTCTTGACGCGATGAATTTACGTTACGTAATTCTGTGGCCAAATCTGCATTCTCAGCTTCCAAAGTTTGTTTAGATTTTTCTAGAGCAAGACGAGTTTTTTTAGTATTTTCGAATTGTTCATTAAGTACAGATAACTCTTGGGAGTGTTTATGGCGCATTTCTGCTAAATGTGACTCATGTGTGCCAGTCTCATCTTCTAGATTCTTTTTAAGTGTGGCTAACTCTTGTTCACGTTTTGTTCGGAGTTCTTGTTGCGCTGCAGTAGTATCTAATGAATCAAGTAATTCACTCTTGAGCGCTTCCAACTCTTCACTAAGATCGCGACGGATTTTCTCGGCTTTGGCACGTGCTGCCTTTTCAGCTTCCAAATCTTCTTGTAATTCAGCCAATTGTGATTCCAATTCACGTTGGTTCTTTTGTGCAGTTGCTTTTGCTGCTGACTCTTCGTCGACACGCATTAAAGTTTGGGTCAACTCGTCTTCGCGTTTCGACAATTGTTGATGCATTTCATCGATTTGAATGCGACGTTCGTTGATCTGTTCTTTGAGATCGGCGACTTCGGTTTCGATTTTGCGTTTAGACCGGTCTGTCTCTTGTCGTTGTTGATGATCTTTAAGTAAACGTTCCTCAAGCTCTGCTATTGTGGCCTCATGCTTGGCCTTCAATTTTGACAAATGCTTGGCTTTCTCTTCTTCTTCGGCTAAAGTCTGTGACAGATCATTAGCGCGTTCCTCGAATATTTTTTTCTCTTTCAATAATTTCTGATTTTGATCATCTGTAGATGCTAAATCCTCTTCGTATTTCTTTATTTTTGCATCGAGCTGCACTTTCTCAAGTTGCAACTTTTGACGAGCAGCTTCTTCTTCCTCCAACTGTTCTTCTAAATCTTGAATATGCAATTGCGCTTTCTTCTTCTCATTGCTCAGAGAATTTACACGCTCCTCTTCTTCTTCAACTCGTGCTTCCAAATCCTGCATCATCTCTTCCAGCTCTTGTTTACGTGAAGCTAAACGTACACGACTTTCCTCAGCTTCAGCACACAATTCTAATTCAGCTTGCAACTGTTCTGCCAAGTGAGTTTTTTCTTCTAACGCCATTTGATATTTTCTCTCGTATTCCTGTGAGTTTCTCGCTATTGTATCTAATTTCTCACGAACTTGCTTTAATTCATCCTCCTTCTGCACTAACTTCTCTTCTTGCTTGGTCACCTCCAATAAAGGCTTGACCTTAGTGTACAAACGCCACCATTGCCAATTGCGCAATTTTAAGTAGGCTGCACAATTTCTCTGGATAATACGTATGGCATTTAATTGTTGTAAACGTTTTTGATAATTGCGTCGGGCTAACAAACCACGACAGAACGCTTGGAAATTGACAATCAGATCGGTAATCTTATAATCGCGTTCCTCTTCTAAATGTGCCAAGACACCAGCGCGGAAGAAAATTTTTGACTGACCAACACGGAATAGATTTGAATCTAACTCTAAAGCTTGGATCATCTTCTCGCAAGCCTTCTTACCATCCATGAATCCTTTCGGTATGACATTTGGAGTCAATAATTCATAACGCTGTCTAAATTCTTGGAATGGTATACGATTTGGAAAACCTTGTCTGCATATTCTAATACCTTCGAGTACACCATTGCAACGTAATTGATCGAGCACTAAGGGTGCGTCAATTTTACCCGCACGCTTCTCGTGATTTGGGATAATACAACGTACGAAGTTGGGATTTGTGTTTCTTAATGTGTCCATCAATTTAGCCAATTGTTCTTTGTACAAATGCGAAACTGTGCGGAACATACCTTTACGAGTGCGTGCACCAAACTGTGTGTCAGTCAATGCTTGTTGGGCCATGCCCACAATTTCAGCATCTTTCCAGATTTGACAGATAAACGTATCTTGAGATGCCTGCAGTAATGAAACAATATTCTCATTCAATGGGTCCATATTCTTCATCAACCATTTGGCAGCTGAGTAATCTACTTTACCCGCGTAATGAACAATAGCAAAATCGGCTACACCACGGAAATCAGTTTTCATGAATTTCGGATGCATTGAATGTGCTGATACAAGTTTCTCAACAAATGTTTTATCAGTGGCTTTGGGGAACCAACATTCTTCATCTAACAAAGCCATAATACCACCTGGTTTATCAATTAAATCAATTGTCGGTTGCAAATCTAAACCGAAATCAATAAACTTCCATTCGATTCCCTCACGTTGATATTCTTCTTGTTCCAATATGAACATAGTATGATTGAACAGTTGTTGCAACTTTTCATTTGTATAATTAATGCACAACTGTTCGAATGAATTTAATTCAAATATTTCAAAACCAGCCATATCAAGGATACCAATAAATGACGCTCCTTGTCGTTTGGTGCGATCCAAAGAACGATTTATTCTAGTCACAAGCCATTTAAACATTTTCTCATAACATGCCTTGGCAATTGCCTCAACAGCGAATTCCACTTGTTCCTTGGTCTGGGCTTTTGTTACAAAATCACGGCCAACCTTAATGCGGGGTGTCAAAAATGCACGCGTCATATCTGTTACATTTAAACCTAATAAATGTGCGATCTTTTGTGCAACTGTATTATCGGGCAACGTTGCCTGATCCGAACTACGTTCTTGCTTAAATTTCATACAACCAAATAATAAAACGGCGCTAACAATACGAAATATTGAATTAAAATCCTCCTGGGTCATACCCATGATATTCATACTTTTAACAGTTGCCTGAAATTCACCAAAATCATCAACGCCGGGCACTGGTAAACTACCGTTTGATAAAAATGTATAAGTTTTAATATCATCCAAAATAAAACGTTCTCTTTGTTCAGGCGAGGCACCAGATAATAATTGATAAAATATATGGAATGTACGTTCATCTTTAGCTTGACGTATAGCACGTGATTTCTCAAGTAAATATGTTTCAATATTTGCACCGGATATATAACCGGATGCATCAAAATTTATACGAATAAATTTACCCTAAAAATACATAATAATTAAAATTACAAATAAAAACATAATTATTAATAAACCTTGCTGTTAGGTTAGGGTTAATTAATCCAAAAGATGAAAAAAAAAATACTTACAAAACGTGATGAATTATCGTTCTTAACAGTTTTTGCATTACCAAACGCTTCTAATATTGGATTCGCTTGTAATAATTGTTGTTCAAGTTCACCCTAAAAACATTAATATATATTTAGATATTATTTATTTATTTACTATTTACATTAAAATATGAAATTACACACAAACAAATAGATTCTCAGCATGCAGAATAAAATTTATGCAATTAAAAAACACAAATATCATGCATAAATGAGAATTTATTCAATAATAAAAATATTTCAATTACTTGCTGGTGAAATATAAATTACAACAACGAATGGTTCTTGTATTTACTATAAAATTTAAATAAATATTTTTCCTGCATCAATTATTATTTTATTACTTAAGTAGAAGAAGAAAGAAAAAGCGTTTGAATGCAAATTTGCAACCAAAAAATAAATTTAATTAATTAAATATATACAAATTTGCATCATGCTAATATATGTGGTGGTGGTGTAATAAAAAAAAAAAAACACCAACGTGCACTATTTGAAAATACGCAAATCTACGTTTCGTTTTTTTTTTTTTTTGTTTGTTTTTACTTTTAAATTAAATCTGATAACGAAAATAATGAATACAACGTGATTTTCTAATTAATATTATTAACAGATTTATTATTATTATTCTATATTTTTAATTAATTACTATTTGTCGCGTTAATAGAGATAAAAATGATCATGAAATAGTGACTTTTGTTTTACGGACACAACAAACCCGCATATAAAAATTATTTAATTTTTTTTTATTTTATTCTCTATTGTATTCTCTATTCTCGTTGCTTGTTTTCTTATTTTTCCAACAAACACAATACTGTAATAGTGAGTGTTTCGATTAATATTCAATTAAAAAAATATCTCGACTATGAGGGAATTAAATAAAAATATTACAATTGAAATATATCTGTCAATAATATTATCAACAAAGAAACGACTGCAACAACAACAACAATAATAATAATAATAATAATAAATTAATTAATTAATAGAACATTTAATGCGACAACAACTATTTGACAATTTCTGATTTTAGAAAATTTTTTTTTTTATTATTAATAAATACTTTACCGCAAGTGTTGCTGTTTGACTCGGCTGATTTTAATCATTTTTATTTTAAAAAAAAAATAAAAAAGGAAAAATAAAATATAAAATATAAAAATTCATTTTGCAATTATTTGAAAATGTATTCAATTACAAAAATAAATTTAAAAAAAATAAAAGAAAAAAAAATTTGTAACAAGAGTAACTGAAATTCGTGTTTTTTTTTTTTGTATAAGCGAATAATAATTACGTAATGTAATTGAAAAAACAAAAAAAAAATCAAGAATAATGAAAACAAATCAATTAGAAAAAATAATAATTAATTATTTTGTTAATTAAAAAACTAAATGTATTGGTGTCGACCCGCTCCGTAGAATCATCATCAGAATAAATTTCATCCAAATCTTATGTAGCAATGTTTCACACCCAAACATATCAACTTGGCTAAAGCATATTTACCAATTAATTCAAGGCAAGGTGACACCATACACAGCATAATCTACTTAATAAATTTAAATACATTTAAAAAAAAATTGTTTATACTTACAATGATTAAGGCTGGACTTGGTCCCTGTTTTCAGTTTTATTTTTTTTATTTATTTACAAAGAATTTTTACAAGAAAAATTACCACAAAATAAAAAAAATAGAAAAAAAAAGAAAAGAAAAAAAATTTACATAAATTAATAAAATAGAAAAATTATAATAAAAAAAGTAATTTTTTAATTCAATTTACATATTAAAAAAATATATATATATAGTTTTTACATTAAAAAATTAAATTAATTGGAGATCCTAATCTGACAGTTTATTAGCAGCAGCAGTAATAAGATTGGTGGTACACGGACAAACAATTTTTGTGTCATGGCTAAATAAAGGGAAATTCTGTTTCTACTTATTTAATTAATTATCCAGCAATTTATAACTACACAAAATTAAACTGACATCTAAAATCTATACGGTAATTATAATATATCAAGCCTTATACACTTCAATTAATTAATTAAAAAAAAAAATTATTAATATATGGTCGTATGTAGTCAAGTAAAAAAACTCGACTAATTTGTTACGTTACATTACCATCCATCGAAAGTAAATAGCTTCGCTATAATTTTTCGTTCAATCAAACAACTTGGCATTTAAAAAAAAAACTTTAACCTAAATAAATATCTAATAACAATTTTATTAATTATTTTTATTTAACCAAATATAAAAAATTCGTTAATTTCTCAACTTGTTGAAAATTGTTGTGTAATCAAAAAAAAAAAAATTCATTCATTCATAATTCATCACCATATAAGGGTTAAAAATCACATTTAAGATACAAAAAAAGCATGACACAATAATCTCTTAACCATATAAAGAATGTTGTTTAGCAGTTCGTTCAATTCTTTTTGTTAAACTTGTAACGAAAAACCGCTGTTACCGCGCTTGTTATACATACTTTGTAAAAAAAAACTAATTTTTGTGTTTTTATAATAATAATTTCCCTTCTCTCCATTCATTTTTATTCAATGACACACACCAAAAATATATAAAAATATAAATAGATTCTCTCTCTGTCTAAGCTTTAAAATATTATCATCAAATTTGTCTTATGAATAATTTTATGTTTTAACCAAAAATGGTTTCTAATCAAATTCGTATGTGTATCGAATTAATATAAATTAAATAATAATAATAATTAAAAAGAAAAAAAAACTTACAGCACCAGATCCTTTTGGCTTTGAGGCAGCAACATATGCCAAATATTGTATAACTTTTTTTGTATTTTCTGTTTTACCGGCACCTGATTCACCTGTACATAAGATCGATTGATCTTCACGATCTATGAATTAAAAAACATAAATAAAGAAATAAAATATTATTCCAATAAAACTATAGTAAAATACAGGATGCATTGTATATTTAATAAGGAGACATAAAACCGTAGATAACCTTTTTATTTTTAATAATTTATAAATTAATACCCTGTTTGCTTTTTGCTTATTTTTATTTAATAAAACATAATAACAGGCGAACATTTTTATCACCATTTATGGTATTGTTGTAAATAATAATAATAATGTATATAAATAATATTGAATATCAATAAATAAATAAATAAGGTCAATACAACACTATACGATACGACACAATACAAAAACAAATAAACACAATGAGATAATAATAATAATAATAATTTCTTTAAATATTAATTACACAAAGTAAAGTAAAAAATTATTATCGACACCTATTATCTAGTTAATAATAATATAATTTTAAATTCTCTCCACCATTCTCTTTTGAGCCTGAGCCTGTGTCTTGAAAAACTCATCAATAAATTTAACGAAAAAGAATTTTAAAAAAAAATAAAATGACGTAATTTCAATACAATTTTTGTTAAAAAAAAAAAAACAATTAATACTCTCTATCCGTAGAGCTATAAGCTATATAAGCCATGATAGTATGCTTACTTGTTAGTCTAAACAACAACCAGCTAAGCTATTTTCTATAATTTATTATTAAAGCATGAACGAAAATGATATTAAAGTTATAAGAAATTGACACAATACCAAATATATTACAACATTTTAAGCATATTTGTGAGAAGAAATAAAAAAAAAAGTTTATGTTATGAATCATAATTTGTGTGTTTTCTTTCTTTCTATATAATTCCTTTATTCCGCGCGCTGTTCATTAAAATTATAATAATAATAACAACACTTTTCTGCTGTTGTATTGTGTGCTCTCTTGTGTTATGTTCAATGTTGAAGATGATGATAAAATAAAATTTAAACAGGTTTCAAAAGCAACAACATCAAGAAAAATACGTTTTTTTTTCAAAAATGTTTCTTTTAATAATTTAATAATAATAATAATAATAATAATAAAGAAGGAACCACATATAATATTATTAATAAATAAATATATAATCGGTATTATATTTACTTTATCTAATATCTAATTTAAATATACAGAAAAAAAACCTGTAAATAATAGAAAATAGAGAGGTAATAAGAACATAAAACAAGAAACCGCCATCCATTGTATCATTGAACAACCATATAATATTCATTAAGAAGTTAATAATGAAAGACACTTGCTGGTCTGGCTGCCGTTACAACAACATATACGACACATATAAAAGAAATATTTAATTTAATCTTTAATAAAATTATTAAAGCAAGAACAAATAATAAATCTTTATTAAATGGTTGGTTAACTGGTTGGTAACAGTTTAAGTGACACAAAAAAAAATTAAGAATTTGCAAACACGGTTTGTGTCTTTACTTTGTAAAATAAACAAACACTCACCTTGTAACATTGATCTGTATGCTGTATCTGTAATAGCAAAAACATGTGGTGGCACCTCATGACGTTTTATACCCTTATATCGTTCCATAATTTTTTCAGTGTAAATTGGTAATTTTTTATAAGGATTAACAACGACACAAAAGAGACCAGAATATGTCTGTAAAAAACAATAACAAAAAAAAAACACAAATAAAATCATTTAATTTATATTAAGCCATTTATAATAAAAACAGGTAACGTCCTCAATAAATAAATAAATAATTACTTCGTTTGCATTGTATGAATCATTTTTCAACAAATTCCTTTATTAAATAACAGAGAAATGACTCAGTCATGTATCGTGTGATGTATTAACTGCACGCAAACAACTCTTTCTCTCCAAGAAACAAGGTACCATTTGTATTCTCATAAAACATGTTGGCACATTAATTAATTAATTAAAATAAACAAACAAAAAAAAATATGTCTCCTCTTCCGCCAAATTAATAATCAATTTCTAGTGAAATATGTTTTTTCATGAAAAGCAAATTCCATGAATATTTCAATAATTAATTGACATAAAAATAAGGTAAATGTATTCACTAAAAATTCCCCCATACAACAAAAAAAAAGGGAAATAATTACAGATAGTGATAATTAATAATAATAATTGATAATAATCATGATAAACAGTTGTGTACACAATTATACAGATGAATGAATGAATTATTATTATTATTTAATTATTTTTCTCTTATTAAATAAAATAATATTACATTACGCATAAACACCAACAACCGCCCACAACAACAAATAAAGAATCAAATGATAAAAATCAATTTTTTTTTTTAGTTTTGTTTGTTTGTTCAATTAAAAAACAATTTTCAAATAAATTTACTAGGAAAATTAAACAAAAAATAAAATTGCTGATAACAGAGACACATAAAAATAAATTAAAAATAAATTTAAAAAAAAAAACAAAAAAAAACAGAAATATGTAGTCATCGCTACAAATCGCATAAATAAAATTGTTATCAAACAATTGAATGGTTTTTTTTTCTTCATTTAAATTGGGAAAAGCAGCAGTAGAAAATAATGACATAAGTCAAGAAAGAGAAATACATAAAAGGTTGGGTTGGATATGGTTGAGTGGTTAGGACAGTGTGCGACATACCTTTTAATATTTAAAAAAAAATATTTACTTAGTATTTCGTTGAATATTATTATTGATTAAATCAGAGTTACGAATTTGATAACAAAATAAATAAATGAAACAAATGAATTTTCGTGTTATCAGCTCGTTATTTATTTTTATTTTTGCAATAAATACCGCTTATAAAATTGTTTAGATAAAATAAAATGAAATAAACGTAGTGGTGAAGAAATACATTTTTTTATAACATAATTTCAGACATTCATCAACCAAATATTAAAAAAAAGAAATTTTAATTCGTTTTAAAAACATAAAGCATTCCCCATTTGGCGGCAGAGGCAAATATATTTCATATTAATTTTTATTAAATTATTTGTGGATAAAATTGTGGAATCAAAAAAATGTTTCTTCAATCAGCAAATTTCTATCTGTCGCACAATAATCAATTCTATTAGAAAACAAATTTATTAAAAATCATAAACCAATAAATTAATTAATTAAATAATTTTTTTTTTTTTTATCAATTTATTTCTAATAAAAAAATTTTTTTTTCTTATTCTTCTTCTTCTTCTTCTATTATTTAATCAGTGAAGAAACAACAACAACACCAACACAAAATAATAATAAAAAAGCAAAAATTTTTTCAATTAGAATTTTTATTTAATAGTTTTTTTTTTTTTTTTATTGATTATGAACTTTGTATATTTATATATAATTTACGATTATAGCTCTAAAGTGATTTGATAAATATTTAATTCGCGTTGTGCAAAATTATTGCAACTTTATGCTGCTGCTGCTAATGCTTTGTGGGTGGCTTTTTTCCAATGTTTATTATAAAAAAAATAAAAATTCTTTCATTCATTTATTGACATTTTCAGTAAGTCAAGCGTTTATCAGGATAAATGTTTAAACCATAATTAAATAATGCATTTAAAAATCCGCAATGTTTCAAGTGAAAAGCAAAACGATTAAATGTCGTCATATGAATTTTATTTAATTTCAGTAGAAATAAACAGAAGCCAACAACAAAACAAATGTTTTTTTATTACCTTTTAAAGTCATAAATAATGCATTAAAAAAAAAAAAAGAAAAAGTTTTTGAACTAACAATTTTATAAATAATAAAAAGTCATTGACATTGGTGTAAGTAAGGTAGGTAAGCCAAAAAATGATTATTTCACACCAAATCTGAGTAGTTGGTTGCAATCTTGGCTATTACATTACAAATGCTCATTAGAGCGCCAAGCCAATAAATATGCCAAATATTCATTAGTCGTATCACTTAATATAATTAATTTTAATTTGTTTTAATTAATAAAATTCTTTTTACTATGGTGACACCACCACCGTCACAAAAATATTTCAACAATTTTTTGTTTATGTCTTCTTCTTCTTCTTCTTAAATCAATCAAAAGCGATAAAATTTTGTCTTATGAGTAAGTAAATGAGAGATGATTTGATGATTTCAAGAAGAAATCTATCTACCTTTTACTTGGTAAATAAATATGCAAACATTTTTGGCAAGAACATTAAAAATAAAAAAAATAAAAAATACTGAAAAATTCTTTAAATGACTACAAAGGTCACTCAATCAAAAATATTTCTACTCTTCTCATTATAATAAATATTTTTCTTTCGTAAATTTTATGATGATTCGTTGCTGTTGCTGTTGTTGTTATTATTGTTTAAAACTTGTTGTTTATAAAGAAACGTAAAAGAAAAAAAAATTATTATTATTATTATAAGAAAAAATCCGCATTCAAATTAAGCACATGGTCAACGTAAAATTAACAACCAAAAATAACACAAGACAGCAGAAAACACAACCCATGCAATTAACTTGCATTACAAGAAGGAAAGAAAAAAATGTATTTCTTCACAACAATAATAACCCACCACCACCACCATCACCACCACCAAAAAGTTATTGAAATTTCTGTAAAAATATATTTTGGTTATTAATAAAGCAAAGAAGACAAAAAACAAAATTATTGTTTAATTAAATAATAATAAAATAAAAATAAACGAAAACAACAACCAACAAAATGAAACATATTGAGGTCAAGATGTTAACGTTACAGCGAATGATGATGAAAAAAAAATTTAATTTTTTATTTTTCTTTTTAAATCAACAATAATTGTCTTTACTTTTTGTGAACAATTTAATTTTAATGCATTTTTCAATAAATTAAGTAATAAATAAATAAATAAAAAAAAAACAACAACAAAACAAATTAAGAGAAATTGAAAAAAAAAAATTGCCAAGTAATGTAAAGTAAAGGAAATTTAATATCGGGTGGTTTATGTATTAGCTAACTGACACTGACTAGGTGCAGGTGAATTTTTATAATTAGTTTAATGACATATTTTTTTCTTAATTTGAATAAAACTATAAATAAATTAAAACAAACAAATAATTTATTTTTAGAGATTTATTAAAATAAAATTTAAATGAATTTATTTACTAATAATGAATGAAAATAACCAACAAGAAGAAACGCCAAAAAATAAATAAAAAAATGCTATTTTTACTCATCTATTTTTATTATGACATAAATTTTGTAAAAGAGAACTCCCCAATAAAAAATATAAATTAACAAGAGTTAAAAAAGTTAATAAAAAATTAATTAATTAATGAAAAACAGGAGAGAAATCCAAGCCACGCAAACTACACGCACAAACACAAAGTAGTAAAAAGTTAAAATAAATAAATAAATTGATTGATTAATGGTTGTGTGTGAGATGTGGTTTTTGGGAATTAAAACAAATAATCATCAGCTAAGTTTTGAATTTATTTTTACACTGATTATCTCATAGAAATCTCTGCATGTCTTTATCGAATTTTTATATTAATATCCGCATTGTTATTAGTGTTAATACACTCATTTTTCCAAAGAAATAAAATCATTCGAAAATAACCTAAACAACAAAAAAGGCAGACCCATGGCCTGGCATATAATTAAACATATCAAACACATGTGCAAAAAAATATGCTGAAATCACCAAATTATTTATAACACAAAAAAAAAAAAAATAAGTTTTTACAAAAATTATTACTGGTTTTATCAGAAAAAAAAAAATTAATAATTTTATAAAAATATTATCGCGAAAGGAAATTGAAATGAAAATCAAAAAAAAAAAAAACAGCAAAAATACCCATAATAAATATGAAAAAAAAAAAAAACAATTAATTTAATCAAACGAATTTCATTAATCGAAATTATATTATTTTAATTAAATTTATTATAAAAATAAAAATAAAAAATACAAAAATTAAATTACTTGATGCACTCGATTGGTTATAATTGAAAACCAAAGCTAAAAGCAAAACCAAAACCAAAAAAAAAACAAAGAAAATTTATTTAAAGTAACACAGCAACAGTAGATTAGCGTTAATGTAATCAATACATGTGGGTTGTGTGGTGGATCAGGTTTATGCTGTTAATAATAAATTCGTTTTGCTGCTATACAATAATCTATGATTTTTTGAGAAAAATAATCAATGTGTCTAGTCAGACTTGTACCAACTAATTTACCTACTCTACAAATAGTGAATACAACAACCAAATAAAATCAGCATGATTCTGATACTGTGTTACAGATATACAGTGTGTGCTAGATGCATCTTCAAAACTACTATAACGACTTTCATAATCAAAATTAATTAAATTTTTGTTTATTTTCTTTGATAAGTAACAAATTAAACTTCCGTTTTCAATATAAACAACATAAATTAAATAAAAACTGAAACCGAAACGAAACTAAGATATAATTATGTGTTTATGCTACCTTTACCTTGTACACAACACACAGTAAATGTATGTAACCTACCTTCCTACACAACATACAAACAAATTTGTTTTTATTTCATCAAAATTAACTAATAAAATCTAACCACATAAACGATAATTAAGTAAAATAAAGCTAATATATAATAAACCCCACCGTACATTCTGTTTTCTCTTCAATGCATTAGTTATTATAAAAATTAATAAAATAACAGAAAATTCAATCAAATTAACGCATAATTTTAATAAATTAAAATAAAAAGGGAGTCGCAACAACTGACGTCATTTACGATATAATTTCAAAATAATTTTTATAAAAATAAAACAATAAAAGTAACGCATAGTCGTGTGGTGTGTGGTGTATAAATAACAACCGAAAACAAAGCAATAATATTAATAATAATATAAAAAAAAAACAAATTATTTTACTTAGCATAAACCGGAAACATAATGTAGATTAGTTTTTTTATGTTTTATAATCTTTATACCATAGTATTAGTAACAATACTAAAAATGTAAAAAAAAAATAAACTAAAGGTACGTAAACGTGACTAATGTTAAAACAGAAATGAGCTGAATTTTCCCTTTATTTAATTTAACACGACTAAAGCACTCTTCTTAATCCAGAAAAGTAACAAACATAAAATTGCATAAACAAGACAAATCAGCAAACAACAATTTTTTATTTCTTCTTACGTGTGTGTGTGTGTGGTGTAGAGCAACTTAGTTAATAAGTTAATTAAAGTAAAAATAAAACAAGAATATAAATTAAAGAAATTAAATGTTTTTAAACATTTTAATCAAGTAATAAAGTAACAAGAGTCAGGTAGTAAATAGGCGGCAGTTGGTGACATATTTATTGTACAGAAAACTGTTTTTGCAAAATCAATGAAACGTGAAACGTTGAAGAAACGAATGTCAAAAAAAAAAAAAAAACTTTCTCGGTTTAAAATTAAAGAAATATCGATTGTTTTTCGTCGACATCACTTAATGACTTTAAAATTTTAATTTTCTAGACGGCAGACATCGTTAAAAAAAGACGTAGCAAAATCGTTTACAATAAAATATCAATATTCTGTCATCTGCGATTACATGGAAATATTCGGCGTCACATTACACTGCAACCTAGTCAAAAATACCAAAGAAATGGAACCAAAAATACTGGAAAAATGTAACAAACAAACAAGACAAACAAAACAAAAAAAAACCCCGATGATTAATAAATGACGTCAATAGAAATTACAGGTGTTTTTCGTTTAATGTTTTTATGTAAAATTAAAATACAATTAGCACCAGAAACAATTATAATAAATTACCATAAAAAATGTGATAATAAATAATGAATTTTAAATTTAAATTAAAATTGTAATCAAATGTTGATCACCCAATTCGCTTATCACATTTTTTCATTGGTTTATAAATTTTCTAGAGCGGAAATATTTGTGGGGTACATTTCTGGACACAATACGACACTTTTCACCAAGTTTGAGCCAATTTAAAAAATAATTTTTTTTCACGAAAAATGCATACAAAGTATCAGGAAAAATTTCAATTTTCGGGTGAAAATTTAAAAAAATCGTAGAGAGCTGAAACTTTGCAGGAATGTTCCTTAAGAGGTTCTGAATCGAGTTAGTTCTTGGAGTTTTTTGATTAAAAATTTATTTCTCGAGATATGGGCATTGGAAGTTTAGAAAAATCAAGGAATTTCACATTTTTTTGTGTTTGAAAATTTTTATTTAAAAAACTTTGCTTCCGATCCATTCTTTTTACGTTTCGTCCTGATACTTTATTTATTCATGAATACAAAACACTAAAAATCTTCGTTCTGCGGTACATTTTGGCCGAGTTGCAGCTAAAAATCCAGATAGACTACATTCTGAACCGGCCAGATTGGCCACCTGAGAATCAATTGCTCATAACTTTTGCTTAAATTTTTTTTCAACGGAAATATTTGTGGGGTACATTTCTGGACACAATACGAAACTTTTCACCAAGTTTGAGCCAATTTAAAAAATAATTTTTTTTTCACGAAAAATGCATACAAAGTATCAGGAAAAATTTCAATTTTCGGGCGAAAATTTAAAAAAATCGTAGAGAGCTGAAACTTTGCAGGAATGTTCCTTAAAAGGTTCTGAATCGAGTTAGTTCTTAGAGTTTTTTGATTAAAAATTTATTTCTCGAGATATGGGCATTGGAAGTTTAGAAAAATCAAGGAATTTCACAATTTTTTGTGTTTGAAAATTTTTTTTTAAAAAACTTTGCTTCCGATCCATTCTTTTTACGTTTCGTCCTGATACTTTATTTATTCATGAATACAAAACACTAAAAATCTTCGTTCTGCGGTACATTTTGGCCGAGTTGCAGCAAAAAATCCAGATAGACTACATTCTGAACCGGCCAGATTGGCCACCTGAGAATCAATTGCTCATAACTTTTGCTTAAATTTTTTTTCAACGGAAATATTTGTGGGGTACATTTCTGGACCCCATACGACACTTTTCACCAAGTTAGAACCAATTTAAAAAATAATTTTTTTTTCACGAAAAATGCATACAAAGTATCAGGAAAAATTTCAATTTTCGGGCGAAAATTTAAAAAAATCGTAGAGAGCTGAAACTTTGCAGGAATGTTCCTTAAAAGGTTCTGAATCGAGTTAGTTCTTGGAGTTTTTTGATTAAAAATTTATTTCTCGAGATATGGGCATTGGAAGTTTAGAAAAATCAAGGAATTTCACAATTTTTTGTGTTTGAAAATTTTTATTTAAAAAACTTTGTTTCCGATCCATTCTTTTTACGTTGCGTCCTGATACTTTATTTATTCATGAATACAAAACACTAAAAATCTTCGTTCTGCGGTACATTTTGGCCGAGTTGCAGCTAAAAATCCAGATAGACTACATTCTGAACCGGCCAGATTGGCCACCTGAGAATCAATTGCTCATAACTTTTGCTTAAATTTTTTTTCAACGGAAATATTTGTGGGGTACATTTCTGGACCCCATACGACACTTTTCACCAACTTAGAGCCAATTTAAAAAATAAATTTTTTTTCACGAAAAATGCATACAAAGTATCAGGAAAAATTTCAATTTTCGGGTGAAAACTTAAAAAAATCGTAGAGAGCTGAAACTTTGTAGGAATGTTCCTTAAAAGGTTCTGAACCGAGTTAGTTCTTGGAGTTTTTTGATTAAAAATTTATTTCTCGAGATATGGGCGTTGGAAGTTCAGAAAAATCAACAAATTTCACATTTTTCCGTGTTTGAAAATTTTTATTTCAAAAAACTTTGCTTCGAACTGATTTAATGTAGTCAAATGAATTTATATAAATTTTTAAAGGTCAATTACACTGTCTTGCCAGTATAATTATTCCTTAATGAATTCATTTTATCATCATTTCTTCTTCTTTCTTTTTTTTTTAGCTTTTTTAAAAATATAAAATACTTAAATTAAATAAATAATTACAAAATAAAAATGTTGTTTGTGCGTTTTTTGTGATAAAAAATAAATTAATAATTAATTGAGCGAACAAATTAAACAAATATATGGAACTATGGACAAACGGCAAGTAATTGGGTATCATCATCAATATTAATTAACAAATATTAAGTAGCATTTAATTAATTTATTATTTTATTTATTAAATCTGCATATAAATATAATTGGTGGTGCTTGGTTGTTGCATATGAATATTTATTAAATAAAAAAAAAAAACAAAAATAAATCAGAAATGCAACCAACCAACCAAATAGGTCATTAATAAAAATGAGGCATAAACCCGCCAACAAAAGTCTATAATCGATGATGTAATTATTGTATCAACAATGTAGTGTGTTGTAATGACAGTAAATTGTGATTAGACAAAATATAATTAAAAGTAACAAAACGACTATTCACTGTTGTAATAAAGGCTTAAAGTTGACAACTTGACATGCAACTGGTAAACCAGTAAACAAACAGAGACACGAATTCCAGTAATAAATTTAATTTTTATTTTTATTTAAATAAATACTTCTAGCCAATATATTTAAAAGATAAAAATAATCAAGACGCTTTTGCTCTTCTACCAACAATTAATAAAAGAAATTCATACAAAACTGATGGGTTTTAAATTTTGCTAATTTATTCTATAAATCTCTTCATTCTTCTTCGCTTACTTATTTTATTTCATACAACAAAGAACAATAAAAAAAAATCTGACTTAAATTTAATCTGCCATTTCTTTTAAACATAAATAACAATAAAATAAAAAGAAATATTTTTACCATATTTGGTAATTTGTGCTTTTAATTTCTTCGTATTAAATTATAAAATAAATAAATAACACAAAAAGGTTGACATCGTATCAAAATTACTCATTAAATAAATTAAATATTTAGGTTAAAGCAAAAAATAATTAAATTAAATAAAAAATATAATCATTTTGCAATAATAATAATATCATAATTTAAATTTTATGTAAATAGAAAACAAATATGAATCACTGTTGTGTGCATGCAAACGCAAACAAACAGCAACAACAGTGTAAAGAAATAAAGAAAAGAAATTTTAAAATCTGTGTAATTATAAATAGCGAAAATGTTGATTCATTAATTTTATTAATAAATTCATTAATAAATGAAATGGAAATTATTAAGAATACGAAGCAAAAACAAAATTTCACTCAATCAGAATTTTATTAGCTTCTGTGTCTCGATGAACAAAAAAAAATTTCAATAAACCGATTTTTTATGTTAATTTTATAAAACTTATCGCGGGATAAGTCTTTCCAGACACCATACACCACCATGAAATTCTACAACCAATAATAATAATTTTACTTTCATTTGATAAAATTTCAATAAAACGATTTTTTTATTTATTTATTTATCATATATATGTAAATTCCATCCTCAAATAACAACAAGACACATTCAAATGTGTAAAAGTTGCAAACAACTATGCAAAACCAACACAAATTCAAAGAAACAAAAATAAATATATATATATATATAAGATATAAATATGCAAATTTATTTATTTATTACAAAATTCAAATAAATAATAAATAATAAAAATAAAAAGTCAACAAAAATTTAAATTACATTATAGAGAATTATTAGTAAATTAAATTAAATTAATTTAAATAAATAAATAAATAAAAAAAAATTCCTTAATTAATTACCTAATTAAATAATAAAAATACATTCAACTGTCATAATTTAATCGCAATTAATCAATTATTATAAAGTTTTAATTTACATAAATAAATAAGCAGATTTCCACACATTTTTTTCATTTTTATTTTTGATATTATTTTATTTACATTACTTAATTGAAATAAAATAATTAAAAAACAAAATAAATGAAAACAAAAAAAAAACATTCATCATGTCGCGAAATAAATAAAAAATAAAAAAAAATTTGTTCTTGAAGAAAGATTCTTGAACTTGAAATGAACAAATAAAAAACTTCGTAAAGAAAGAAATATTTTTTTTATTTGATTAAGTCGCAATGAAGAGTGACGCGCACTTTATTATATTTTAACACAAATTAAAAATCAACAAACATAATGATAATAAGTGGTAAAGAGATGACAAATGTAAAAAAAAAAAAAATCATTTGCAAACAAAGCAATTTTGTGTGTTGACGCAAAAGGTGAAACAAATTTCCACAACAAATTTATTTCAGAAAAAAAATAGAACAGCAACAACAGCAGCACACCACGTAATTTATTAATTAATTTATTTATTTATAAAACAAATTATTAAAATAATAAAAATAAAATGAGATACAGACAGATGAGTAAATGTGGAAAAAACACAACAAAAAGGAAATTTTTTCTTAACAAATCATCAGATTGCTACCCAAGACAGAAACCAAAGCGAAAAAAAACATTTAAAAAACTATTAAAGATGCAAAAGAAAATTGAATTTTCAATGTTTTCTCACTCATCAACCATAAAGAAGAAAATGAAAATAAATAAAATCAAAAGTGAAACAGTTTTCTGTTTATAGGAAATATATTAAAAATGAAATAAAATAATGATCAAGTGTTGATTGCATATTACAAAACAGCACAAAACATAACCGCAGAGTATACATAAAAATACGACAAGCAAGCAACAAAGATAATAAAAAAAAAAAACAATAATTTTATGTTAAACATTAAATAATTACATATAATTATTGTTTGTAATAATTTTCTTATTAATATTATTTTTCGTCTCGTTTAAACAAAGTATGTGAACTATGTAATCGACGGAGTAATTCAAACGAAGAATTGTATTAACGCATACACCAAAAAAAAAAATTAATAAATCTGTGATTAATACCATTTATTTAACCATTAATGGTTGTTAACGTTAATTTTTACTTAAACTTATATTAACATGACATGATTAATGGATTAAAGAAAAATATTAATAATAAAAATTATATAGCCAAGACACATAAACTCTATTTCGTTTCTTCTAATAATTTTGCTAACAAGATTTTTCTGACGTTTATACTAATCTTTTTTTTTTTTCTTTTAATTTATTATGCTAGTGTATTGACACTGAAATGAATTTTTCTTTAAGAAAACCAACACTAAAAACGTGATATTCTAACAGTTTGTGAAAATTTTGTTTATTAAAAAATAATATGATACGATGCCAGCCAATTTCATCTAGATATAAAAATATTTGCTGTTGGTGTGTAATGATTATGCTGTTCCTTCGAAATTTTATTTAAAAAATATATGAATAAAACCCGGATCTTAATACATTAATCAATATACTTGAGGAAATTTCTTTTCTTTTCTTTTTAAAAACAAAAAAATTAATCATATTTCGCGTTATTGATTCGTTATTTGTAATAATTAGTCACAAAGAAAACTCATCAGTGAGTGAGTAACTATAATAAAAATTATTTTCATGTTATTATGCGAAACGTTATTAAGCATAGAAATCAAAAATAATTATATATTTTGAATGCATGCAACAAATAAAAATAAAATTGAAACAATATATGTGCGATGCATTAATGTGTGTTTTTTGCTTTTTCTATTGAAAAGCAGCAACAGCGGCGTCAGCTTCAAACATTAAATTCAAAAACAAGGTAAATAGACGACCTTCAGAAACTTCGATATTGTTCTGATAACAACATAAATAATTAATATTTATTTTCTGTCTTTCACTTCCATTTGTATATTTTTTCATTTACAAAACAATATTTCACCGCACAAATATATGTAAAGCGCTCACATTTTTCTCCATTAAATTTTTGTAGCAAATTATGAAAACAAATTCAACGTTTATAATATAGGAAAATTCAATATTTACTTATTCAAAAAAACAAGAATAAAAAAATAATAATTATTATTATTTTTTAATTACAACAATGGGAACAATAAATTTTTAAAAATATTTGGAATTTTTAAATACCGAGAGTTTTGTGTTGTTTTTTTTTTTTTTTTCTTTCATTAAAAATAATAATTATCTGATAAGACAAGACAAGTAGTTTAATTGTTCTAAAACAAAAACAAAAAAAAAAAAAAACTAAAGAATTTACTTAATTATTTATCTCTTTACACAAATTGTAATTAATTTTATTTTATTTTATTTTATAAAACTGTTATACAACATAATTAACTGGTATAATCGGTGTGAATATTTACTAATTAATTTGCTTTAGAAATACCTTAAAAGGCGGCATAATTATATTTTTTTTCTCTTCTCTTCTTTTATACTTAAATACATAAAAATTGATCTAAATTATGAAAGATTGAAAAAATAATGCCAAACCTTAAAAAGAAATAAGATTTTTGAAAAAAATTAGCAGCTAATGTCAACGTTACATAACCCATAAACGACACAAATCAACAAACATAAACGAAATAACCTTGATTTTTTGTTTTTGGTGAAACGTTTTATGATTTTTTATTTTTTGTTAACCAAATATAAGTTTATTACTGTCGTTTATTGTCTTAAACATGAGCATAATCATTAATAATTTATCAATTTACTTAACTTTAGACTTTATCTAACCGGACGTTTAAAAAAAGAAAAACGTTAAACAAGAAATTCACCAATAATAATAACAAAAAAAAAAAAACTGACGTCAGCTTGATTAATAATTTAATTAATTAACATGAAGCATTACATCAAGTGAAATTATGTTTCTACTTCTTTTTCTTCTTTCATAAAAAAAATAAAACAAAATCATAATAAAAATTTATTTATTATATAAAACGAAATTCCATAAACATCCGCTAAAGTATTTACTTTTTTTTTTTTTTAGTTTTTAACGTTTTATTATATTTGTTGCGTTCGATCGTTGAGATTTTGTTTAAAAAAAAAAAAAAGCATTAATAATGCAGAGCTTGTCAAATTGTTATTTTTTATTAGATAAGTTAATTAAAAAAAATATATTTATTATCCACAACAATGAAATTTATTGTTATAAAAAAAATAATAATCGTTTTGTATTAAAAATAATAATAATAATAATAATAAGTAAGGGAGGACAAAGACTAAGAAAAAGTGAATTTGTCACCTAGTTAGAAAAGATAAAACTGATTAACAATGAATGAGACTAGATAGATTCATTATTTAGACGAATAGAAACAGATAGCAAATTTTTATTAATTCAAATACAAAGATTTCAATCAATGAATGATAATTTTACTGTGACTAATAATCTTACATTTATATTATTTTTATTAAATGATTCATCAGCAAACATCATCATCATCAGCATCACCATCACCATCGTCGTTTAGAGTCTGTGTTTTAAAAACTAGATAAACGTTAGACGATATAATTAAATAAATAAATAAAAATGCGTGTTATGTTAATTAATTAAATCAACGTCTCTTGAGAATAATTATATATTGCTGATTTCACCAAGTGTTAAGGTTAAGTCAAGTTTAATACGTTAAAAAAAGAGAAAACTAAATTATAAGCAAAAGTATTTGTATTTGTTGTCATTGAGGCATGATTAAATAACTATTAAGTAAATAAGTAATAAACATTTTATTAAGTCATCATCATTTTCAATCTAATTTTTGTGCAAAAAACACCTGAATACACAATTATGTTTATTCATACAATAATAATAATAATAATAATTTATTAATCAAATTAACGACAAATTTCTATATATTAAATTTAAACAGAATTACAACAGCAAATAATCAAATTTCAACGTTATTTTTTTTTTTGCATAAATTTATTCATCACACTGTGTACTCAAATACATCAAAAAAAAAATATTTATTTATTTTACGTTATGTGTTCAATTCTTTGTGTTTATTCAGAAAAATAAAATTTATTTCACTCAATTAAGGTCCACAAAGTTGTATTTGCGATGTAAATTATTTTATTCATTTATTATTCGGGGACGTTACCTGTTGAGAAAATAAATAAAAAAAAAATTTCTACTTACATAAATTAACCCCGAATAATATCGATCCTTGATATTATGTAACACAGATGCTTCATTAAGGCATGTCAATTCTGCCATATCCTCGACTTTATCGAATTTTGGTGGATTCATTTTTTGTATATCATCAAGTAATATCATGACACGTTTACCAGTTTCAGCCAAATCAACTTCGACTTCATCACCGCGTTCACCTTTTATGCTTGCGGCAACAAAGCCCTGTAAAAAAATAAAGAAAAAATTTTTTAATAAGATTAATTAATAAAAATGGTCTCTTTGCTGGTGAAATATAATAAAAATAAACAAATGGTTTGTATCCTGGATTCAAGCAGGCAACCAATTCTCCTCATGCAGTCGCTGAATATACAACATTTTTCAATTAAACATAATTAAAATTTAAATTAGATCAATCAATTAAGGCAAAAAAAAAAAAAAACAAAAAAGAAAAGAAAATTCAATAATAAACAAAAAAAAAAAAAATTAATAAAAACTAAAAGAGAAATAAAACACGAGAAAATAACAAAAAAAAAAAAAAACGACAAACAACAAGTAAGTAAAGTAATTATGTCTATAAGAAGTAGGGGAATGGAATGTTAAATGATTGAGTTTTTTTTTTCTTTTTATTTATATTTTCGTTATTCTTTGTAATCATTTATATATTTTTTTTTTTCTCTTTTTAATTTTTTTAGTAGTTTCTTAGTCTAGTCAAATAAAAAAAAAAAAGTTTAATCTTATTTTTTATTCATTTCTAAATTAAAATGTAATGTTTTTTTTTTCATATAAAAAAATAATAAAAGTTATTAATTATAATTAATTAAATAATTTATTACTATATAGAGAGTGTTTCAAAAATAGTTTCAATGGGTAATTGTGCAAAAAAAAAAAATTAGTAAGAGCACCATGGATCTTAGGAAAATAAGGAAATTATTATAGTCAAGACACACATAAAAAAATAACTTTTCTTATTGTTATTTGCGAATAAAAATATCGGCGTCATATAAAACAGGACACACCCTATGTACTTAATACATAATGAAAACGATTGAAAATTCAAGAAAACAAACAAAATTAAATGCAATCATTGATCAATGAATAAAATATAAAAAAAATAAAATAAAATTTCTGATTTTCATTATTATTATTAAATTTTAGACTCTTTCAAGTTAAAAGATGTAGGTCAGTCAGTTTTTATTTTCTCATTTTTTTCGTTTTCTTGTTTAAAACAACAACGCATAGCTTGAACAGTAAGTGACTTGTTCTTGCGCATTTCAATCAATCAAAAAATGTGTACACAACATCATTACATAATTTATTACGATTTTAGGCATTGAATTTTAAGAGTAATTGTTTTAATTAAATTTCCAGTATAAAAAACGTCGAATCTTTTCCCAAGATATCAACCAGCATTAAAAATTCTCCATGAAAAATAAAAAAAGACCAAAATTGGCAAAAGCGAAATAATCGCCAAAAATTCAACATTTAAATAAAATAAAATTTCATATCAAGAAATTTATAACACCGATGGTGGTATTGGTGGTAATGCGTTTAATATTTATTTATAAAAAAAAAATTCTTATGTCGTCTGTTTTTCATTTTTGTTTGATTCCTCTTTCTCTGCCTTACCAACTATATTTAATTAAATTTGTCTCTCTTTTTTTTTGTTTTTTTGTTTAATCCATTTCGATTTGAACGATTTTTTATAAAAAGAAAAAAAAGACAAACAGTGAACAACGAACAAACAAACAGCAAGCAACCAGCAACAATTTCGACCAGCCAACCACACATGTTCATGAATTTTATTCTTCTTATATGTTGATTCTTCTTCTGTTCTTTCTTTAATTTTATTTATTTTAATATTAAAAGTCGAAATAACCACAGAGTTCAACAACATACTTTTACGTAAACTTCCCCGGTATTCAAAATACAATTTACATCCAGTTGAAAGGGTTGCAATATTTGCTACCTGTTTGCAAAGTGGTATAACAAATACAAATTGGTATAACGAAAAGTAAAAAAAAAAACTCTCCACATTAACATTGAGGAAAATTTATTATTTTCCTCAAATTTATTGTTTAGGTGTGAATTTTACATGATTTAACAACTTCCTGAAGTTAAGAAGAAATCATTTTTTTTTCTGTTAATTTTCAACCAACACCACCTACATACCACATAAACAAAATTTTGTTAATTCAATGTGATTTTTTTTCTCTGTTTTGTTATTTTAATTAATTTATTTTATTTTTTATTTGTGCAATTACCGTATAAATACCACATAAATAAAGAGTAAAAACGAATCTTTAGAAACAAAAACAAAAAAAAAGGTGAACCACCTCTGATATCTAAATAACAAAAAAAAAATATATTTTCCTATACATCATTCTCATTCATTCGTAAATTCATATTTCTTCTTTCATAATTTTTGTTCAGCTGTATAATATTCATAACAAAAAGTTACATTTATTACGATTATTCTTAATACATTTTTTTAAAATTATTATTAAAAATGTACGAGCAAACAAACACACAACACAACGCAAGTAATTAAAACAGCAAAACAATTTATTATTATTATTTTTTTTTTTTTTTTTGATAAATAAACAAATAAAATCGATAAAAATTCGTAACAAATTTAAAAAATATTTTTAATACTATTTATGGGAGTGTCGCGAGAGCGCGGTTTATGTATTTCAATTCATAGAAATTATAATAAAAAAAAAAAGAAAAAAGAACAGAAAGTTACGTCAACAACAACAAAAAAGAAAAAAAACGTCTTTTTCAGCGATATTCAAAATTTTTTTTTAATTAAATCTAAAAAAAAGCGCGCAAATCTATTTAAAATTAGAATAATAAAAAGCACAACAATATACAAAATACTCAAAAATAAATTAAATGTTTCAGTCCCATGCAAAAATATAATAATAAACCGGCTGGTGTATTTATTATACACTGTTGGCCTCACATGCCGGTTAAGTGTCGCCAAAATAACGTTAAACGTTAAAAGTTTTATTTCATCAAAAAAAAAAACCAAAAAACCTCAAAATAACACACGACGACGACTATAAAAATGTATTATCCGCGCTTTACAACAATACATGTTAACGTGGAAAGAAAAAACATTTAAATATTTTTCATATTTCTCGCATATGTACCGATACGTAACGTTATATTCAGTGACGAATGTGTAGTGGTCACACATTACTCTCGCAACAGACAAATCGTGTGTTGGTTTTGCCTTTTTTTCTTGTGCAAATTCAATGTAAAATAATAATCCAAAAAGAACAACAAATAAAAGCTAAAAGAAGCATAAAAGCTAAAAGCACACCACAAGAGTATAAAAAAAAAACTTGCTGTGGGTTTTATTACTTGAAATAAATTAAGAAAACAGAATTCAATACAAAATATTTCGCTTAATTAATTCACCTAGGTCTGAAATATAAAATCTCTCCAATCGAGTGTGATATTTTTTTGCGGAGAATAACTTATCAAAGATCCAATCCCTTAACCTTTGCATGTTTGAAAAAGCTAAAAGAAGCCAACTTTACACAAAATTGTTTTTTTTTTTATTTTTATTATTTATTAAGTTGCATAAAAAAGATTTATAGAGAAAGAATAAAAAAGAGATCAGCAGAAATAGCAAAAAAACAATGAAGGTCATGTAACACGAAACAAGGACGTTTCGTTTGAAAGAAAACTTGCGGTAAAAGAATGCAATTAAAAAAGCTAAGCTTTTAATTGGAATTTAATTTTCTACGAAGCTTCAAATCAAATTGGATTTTTTTCTACCAAAAAGTGAAAAAATTAGCTGTGACTAATTGAGAAAAAAAAATCATTTTAAATATTCTACACCTTAAAGCAGACACACATAGACACCAAGCTAAATTCAATTTAAAAATCATAAACCGTCAAGTATTGCTGCACCCGTGAAATAATTATTTTTCATTCATTTTTGTCACTTTTATCATCCAGAAAAAATATTTAATTCAAAAAAATTGTCATCAAAGGAAAAATTATAAAAATGAAAACCAAGAAATAAGTTTTTATCACAAAACATGATAATTTTTTTTATTTTTTTTTGTTTTCTCTTTAAAATAAATTAATTTTTCTTATCAAACTAAAGTACGTAAAAGAAATAAAAAAAAATGTTTACTTAGAAAAATAAATAAAATGCTTATGAGTCAACTGAGTTATAATATTAGTTACAATAAAAAATTAATTAATTAATTAAAAAAATATATAATTTTATTTTAATTAGTTAGAGTTCAAAGGAAATTAATTAATATTACATGGTGTTTTCATTCGATAATTAATCAATGTAACAAACCATTGAATTTACATAAAAGATGAATAAATTTTTTGACAGTTCGTTTCTGCTCTATTGTGATTCATTTTTTAATTTTTTTTTTTATATTAATTTTGCGATCCTATATCATCGTCATTATGGTAGCGAGAAAGACGGAACTTCATTACGATTCGCATTGCATTAGCTTTTTTTTTTACGTTTTTGTGGTTTAATATTGGCTATAGTCACGGATATTGCAGATGACAGTTGGCAAAATAAAACCAAAATAAAAATTTTCTTTATCAACTTTGTATAAAATACGTAAAAATAATAAACACGCACACACAAAACGTAATAAAGGTTTTTTTTTTTTGTTTAATCAAAAAATTAATGAAAAAAAGCTGAAAAAAGAAAACTAGTTGAATGGACGAAAAGAAGAAACATGGTTAAGAGACAGACACAAGCGGAGTGATTTTGTTCGTTTGCTTGTTGCCTCTGCTTAAGTGTTTTATTTTTGTGTTTCTTCATAAATATTTATTTGGTTGCCAGTTACGTTTATTTAATAAATAATACGCAATCGTGGGGCCTTTTTATTTTAATTTTATTTGTTCCATGTTTGCTTTGCTTGATTTTTCAATGTGATGACGATTTAAATTTTTTTTTTTTTTTGTATTATTACCTGTGATTCATGTGGCACCCAAACGAGACGTTTTTGTGTCCATTCTGCCTGTGTTGCTGGGTCATTAAAGGGATTCCTTTCGACCGATAAGTATTTTAATTCGGGATCATTACGATCGACTGTTTCCTCAGACATTTTTGTAAAATTTTTCTTTTCTTTTTCTTTCTTTAACTTTTCTTACTTCAAACAATTAGAAAATAATAATATTCCTTTTTTATAACGTAAACTTAACACTTTTATCTACAATAAAAAAAAAATTTACTTTAATAAATTAAAACCAAAAAACAAAACTAAATAACAAATAATAATTTTTTTTTTTTAAATGCGGCGTAAAGGCATCAAAAAACAACACAACACATGTAAAAAAAAAAAAAACAACAACAACAACTTTATTATTGTGAATGTAATCTTTTTTTTAAAGTAATTCTTGTGCTATTGTGTAAGTGTATTTGTTAGGTTTTGTCTTCTTGTTATTTTTCTCTTTTTTTTTGTCTTGTTCTTGTTAAATGATGGTGACGGGACGAAATTCTTTTTTTTTTTATTTTAATTTTTTCTCTACATACGCCGACTTTTTTTCTTTTTTTTTATTCTCTCTCCTAAGCAAATAAAATTGTATTTATTTATTTATTTTTTTAGAAAAGGAAAAAATTAACACAATAATTAACGTATCACTTGAATTTTTTTTCTTTTTTTTTTATCTTTGTAAATTAATTTTTTCCTTTAATAACTTTATTCTTTTACTTTTCTTTTTCTTAATAAAACCGCGACTTAACACTAAGTACGATGAGTGACTTGATTGCCACTCAACACTTTCTCGACTGACTTGCTATTTGACTGTTATTTTTGTGAATTCGGTTTTTACTTCTTTTACTATTTTCTACTTCTCTTATGTTCAATCGCATATATGAAAAAAAAACCATGTAAATGTAACCGAAACTGACATAAATACTGTGTAGAGTTTACACATCATCATATTATTGCCATATATAAATGCGCTTACCTCTCCCACCCATCTATTTTGCGTATATAAATTTATGCATACCACACCTAATAAACGACATTTTTGTATAACATATTTTACATATATCTATAAAATATTTACTTAAAAGAGCATAATTGATAAAATCTAATCAATTAAATATGAATAAACAGAAAAAAAAGATATGCCGGCTAATTAAAATAACATGATCAAAAAGTCTACAAAACGTAGTACTAGCTTGCAAAAAAAAAAAACAACAAGCGAAAAATAAAGTTTAAAAGAAAAACGAAAAAAAAAATGATTCACAATGCGAAAAATTCTAATTATAAATAAATTAAACACAAACATTTTGATTTTATAATTTTAATTAATTTAATTCCATAGATAATATTATATTTATAATTTTTAATTTCTTTAGATCTTTCTCTTATTTTATATATAAACAAATAAAAACATAACCATATTTGGTATGAATAACACAAAATCAATTTTTTTTTCTACTCTCCCAATGTTTTTATTAAATCAAATAATAAAGAAAAGAAGAAGAAAAAAAACGTTTTTTTATTATTATTTCTTTAATGTAAATAAAAATAATATTAAATTGCATAATAATAATAATTATTATTATTATAAATAAACAACAAATATTCAATTATATATGTATATACGAGCACAATAGGTAACAACTTGTCAGTTGGCTCATAAATCAACGAAAAAAAAAATGCTGGCTGAAAGCAATATTGACTTAAAACAGCAAAAAAACAAATTAAATTAATTAAACCAAAGAAAAAGTTTCTTCTACATTTATGGTAAAGAAATACAAAGCATAATATAAATTAATTAATAATTGTACAAACAACAAAAAAGAAGGCAAGCAAAAGTGTTAAATAGACAAAAAAAAAAAAAAAAACTCCATTGATCTGTCTTCTAAATTTAGTTCAAGCAAATCATAATAAATAAAACTTTGACTTGAAATGTACAACACAAAAAACTACAAATAATATAAATAAATATTTAATTAAATTATAAACAATGTAAAACATCGAGAAAATATTAAATTTAATTAAAAAAAAAAAAACAATTTTGTTAGCGAGCAGCAAGCAAGCAACAGGTTGTCTATGCTTAAGTCAAAATTTCTTTCCGTCTTATTTTTTAAATAACTTAATTAATAATAGTGGATATTATTTTATATAAATTTTATTTGCTTTTATCACGTTTTATAATTACTTTATTTACCTAAAATTAGATTTTTGTTTGTGTTTGATTTATAAATAAAGTAAAGTAAATTCTTATCAGAAATTATAATAAAAGTGCTATTATTGAATAATAATAATATAAAGAAATAAAAGGATATTTTGTTTATACGTTATAATTTATGTGTATTTTTGATTTGATTTTAGTATTTCCTCAGTTTCATTAGAATTAATTCCTGCAATAATATGATGATTTTTTTTTAAATTAAAATAATTATTTGTTCCTGTTGTTAATGCTGTAAATGTTGATAGTGTGGTTGATGTTGGTGATGGTGCTTTTAATATTGGTCCCATCATTGTTATGGCTGTAATCGTTTTTGTATTAAATTATTTCATTCATCAAATACAAAAATTATACGAACTTACCATCAATATTTGTTGTTGTTGTTGATTCACCAGCTGTTGTTTGAGCGATTGTTAATGATGTATTTGTTGTTGATGTTGTTGTTAAAACATTTAATTTATTTTGATAAAACTTTATTGATGTATTTAAATTATTATAATTACAACAGCTACTTTCTAATGGGGTGTAATTTGAATGAGTTTGAAGTTTATTTAATAAATTTGTATCAAATGTTGTTGCATGACTCGGTCAGAATTTCAAATCCTTAAAAGAGAAATGGAAAAGAATAGAAATTTTGTTATAACTTTAAAATAAATGAATGAGACACTAAAACACCTTTATTGCTTGCGGAAGATCAGGTAATTTCATATCTTTTATTTGTTGTGGAATATTCATACTTTTGACAGCACTAACAGCACGTGCAGGGGCTGCAGCTAAACCAGCCTTGTTAATTAAATATAAAACATGTTAAATAGCAAAACAAAACAATACTAAACACACACTCAATATACAATTATACAAACCTCTTGCTTTACTAATTTATTTTGTTCTTCGATTCTCGCTAATATATCAGACATATTTGTCTGTAAAACCATACCGCCCATCACTAACTCTGATAATATATAATGAACAGAGTCCGCATGAAAGATTAAATCTAATTCACAGACATTTTCAAAACATTTATCTAACGTCTCAACGAAAACCTTTAATGAAACAGAACGATTAGATAATTAGAAAATGATGATTATCCAATTCAATTAACTTACTTGAATTAAATCTAAAATACCCAGTTCACTTTCCGATGAGTCAACACAAAAGACAAAATACAATGTTGCATAGTGGCGATAAATTAATTTATAATCTGATCCACCGATTAAACTAAAAAAAAAATGTTTTATTGAATAAAATTTAAGTAAATAAAGGATGAATGAAATACAAAAGTTTACCTTCCGCCCTCTAAAAAATTACAAACGTTATCATCACGCTTCGATACTAGCTGGAATGTTTCTTTAATTATTTGTTGCTGCATATCTTCTGTCTATAATTTAAACAAACAAAATCATTATTAATTTTTATGTTGTAATGACAAAAACTCATTTGCATACAAAATATTGATAAAATTTTGACAGTCTAGGCTTTCCATGATTATTAAACACTAAAATTGCCTTAATCATTATATATTTTTTTCGATAATTTATTCAAAAAACAAATAACTTAATATTTTAAATTAAACTTTTTATTAATTAAATTATAAAATATATACAATATTGTGTTTATATTTATGTATTATAACTAATTTTGCAAACGTCATAAGCTTATGTCAAATACATAAAAGCTTTGTAAAATTGACATTTCTTAATCATCCAGAATATAATTACCGGTAATAACCGTAAACATATTCTGGTACAAATAGCTAATTTTTTATATAATGAAATATTAAATTTACATGAATTTATTCGTGTACCCTGTTATGTTTATATTTTTTAACCTGAGATTAATTAATTATTAAATTAATTAAATAACTAAAATGACTGAAGAGAAAGATAAAGATGTAAAAGAGTTTACTTTGGAAGCTGATAGTGAATTACGGTTCGAAATAGAAACAAAAAATGAGAAAGTTGTTGTTGAGGTTAGGTTCTTTGTTTTGGTTTTTAATAATCTTTTGAAAGTTCTTTTTAAAGATATTTTTTTGATATCATTTTTAGTTAAAATCTGGATATGCTGAATTATTTGGTACAGAGTTGGTGAAGGGAAAGTCGTATGAGTTTTTAACAGGTGCCAAAGTTGCAATATTTACATATCAAGGTTGTGTGTTGGAAGTAAAGGGACATACCGATGTAAGCTATGTTGCTAAAGAAACACCAATGATACAATATTTAAATTCACATTCAGCTTTAGAGCATTTACGTGCCTATGCTGAGGAAACAAATACACAAGGTCCTATCGCAATGGTTGTGGGACCAACAGATGTTGGCAAATCCACTTTATGCAAAATATTTCTAAATTATGCAGTGAGATTAGGACGTAGTCCAATTTTTGTAGATTTAGACGTTGGCCAAGGATGTATTTCGATTCCAGGAACAATTGGTGCTTTATTAGTTGAACGACCGGCGACCTTAGAAGAAGGATTTTCACAACAAGCTCCTCTTGTCTATCATTATGGTCATAAATCACCTGGCGAAAATGATATTCTTTATAAAATGCTAATTACAAAATTAGCCGAAGTGACATTAGGAAGATTACAAGCTAATAAAAAAGGTAAAAAAGAATAATTTGTAATTCAAAATGATTTTAAATTAATTTTGAATGACTTTTAGCTAAAGTTAGTGGAATGATTATAAACACTTGTGGATGGGTCAAAGGTAATGGCTACCGCCATTTATTACACGCAGCGGAGGCTTTTGAAGTTGGCGCAATTTTTGTATTAGATCAAGAACGATTATATAATGAATTGTTGCGTGATATGCCGACGTTTGTAAAAGTTGTTTTTCTATCAAAAAGTGGCGGAGTAAGGAATAATTTTAATTGAAATATTTCTTGTGGAATAACCGATTAAACCAATTTTTGGTTATTCAAATTGTAGGTAGTTGAACGCAGCAATAATGTGCGAGGTGAGAGTCGTGACCAACGTGTACGTGAATACTTTTATGGTGAACGTTCTCCATTGTATCCTCATTCATTTGATGTTAAATGGTCAGAGTTAAAAATTTATAAAATTGGTGCCCCAGCGTTACCTGATTCTTGTATGCCCCTAGGAATGAAAGTAACTAAATTATTCAAAGTTATCTTTTGATTTGAAAATGTAACTTAATATTTCTCAAAATTATTACAGGCTGAAGACAATATGTCTAAATTAGTGCCTGTACAGCCGGGCCCAGCTTTGCTTCATCACATTTTAGCAGTAAGTTTCGCCGAGTCCACAGATGAAGATGTATTATCAACAAATGCTGCAGGATTCATTTGCGTGTATGCTTATTGATTTGAAATATATTTGAAAAATAACGAATTAACATTTTATAAACATTTAATAGGACAAATGTGGATATAGATCGACAGACATTAACCGTTTTATCACCACAACCAAGACCTTTGCCAAACACAATTTTACTGTTATCAGAACTACAATTTATGGATAGTCATTGATTTATCATTTAAGTAAATGTAACTTTTATAAAGTTTTGTTTTACTCTTTTTTTTTAATTAATAAATGTTATTTAATGGAAAATTGTTCTTATTATTTGCTTTGGGCAGCCCTGATTTTAGTAGTGAAGGTGCAGTAATGAAAATTATGTCAGTTTCGGTTTTTTGGGTTATGTTCTCTTATCATTATTTGATTCTCAAAAAAAAAACATAACCTAACATTGCATATTACGAAATAATAAATAGAAAGTAGGAAAGTAGCAAAAGATAAAATGTACTTTAAATACAATAAAAATTTATCAAAATTATTAAAATACTACAATACAAAACGTAATATAAGTTCAATAAAATCATCAAAAGAAATCCGCAATGAGTTTTTAAATTATTTCATAAATGAAAATCAACATACATTTATCCGGTCTAGTTCAATAGTGCCGTATTGTGATCCGACCGTAGCCTTTGTAAATGCCGGAATGAATCAGGTTAATTAAAGACCAAATAAAGCAAAAATTAATATTTCTGAAATAATTTTCTACTGTTTTTGTTAATAGTTTAAAAATATATTTCTTGGCACAACGTTACCGTCGTGTAAGAGAGCTGCAAATTCCCAAAAATGTGTCCGTGTTGGTGGAAAACATAATGATTTATCAGCAGTAGGTTTAGACGGTTATCACCACACATTTTTTGAAATGTTAGGCAATTGGTCATTTGGTGATTATTTTAAAGTGATTATCTGCTAAAAAAAATAATAAATAAACGGAAATTCAGGCAATTAGTGGTTTTTTTAATTTTTTATTCTCTAGGAGGAAGCGTGTCGCCTTGCGTGGAATTTGTTAACAGGACCATATCAAATAGATCCGAGTCGCCTTTACGTAACATACTTTGGTGGTGATGAAAAATTAAATCTGCCACCCGATTATGAGTGTAAAGAGATCTGGCGCAGTTTGGGGTAATTTAAGAAAAAGTCTCCTCTTTATTATTTTTACTTTTATTTATTTTCACAGTCAAAATTCAATTTTTAATAAAGAATATCGAGTGACCGCATACTTCCGTTCGGTGTGAAAGATAATTTTTGGGAGATGGGCACAACAGGCCCATGCGGTCCATGTACTGAAATCCATATCGATCATTTACCAAATAGCAATCCAGAGTTACGTGCGAAATTTGTGAATGCCGACTCTCCCGATTTAACCGAGTTATGGAACATCGTTTTTATTGAATATAATAGGTGAGCAGCATTACATAAATTGCCCACCCACTGAGAACATGAATTTTTTAATTAAATTATTAGACAAGCAAACGGTTTGATAACAAATTTACCCCAAAAACACATTGATACCGGAATGGGTATGGAACGATTAACTGCCATTCTGCAAAACAAAACGAATAACTATGACACAGATCTATTTACACCACTATTTGATGTTATTCAGAAGATGAGCAAGATGCCAAAATATGGTGCAAAATTTGCTACGGACGCTACCCTAGATATTGCCTATAGAACATTAGCGGATCATGCACGTATGATAACGACTTGTATTGCCGATGGAATGTTTCCCGATGAGAAGTATACGAATTGAATTAATTCTGATTTCAACTGACTTTCATTATTTATTTTCCCTTTTCTTCTAGTCACAAATTACGTAGAATTCTGCGAAGAGCTTTATTATTGACGGAACGTACTTTTAACAATAATAACCTTCTGTTCGAGCTAATACCGGTAATAGTGAACATACTAGGTGATACCTACATGGAACTAAATAAAAATTACAAGCAAATAATCGAGATAATAAAACACGAAGATGAAATATATAAAGTGTTACGTGACAGCAAGAAGCACGAGATAAATAATTTATTAAATAAATATAATTATCTGGATGAATTGGATTTGTATGATTCGGCGGGCTTTATAGATGGTTTCAAGGAAATTAAAAAGTTAAAAGATAGTAAAAACACAGATGCAATACGATTGGATGGGAACTTTTTATTTAAACTCTACGACACGTATGGCATAAATGTGGAAAACATAGAGAGACTGTGCTCGATTGAGAATGTTCCATTTGATCGTGATGGCTTGGAGGAAAAATTATTGAAATATAAAAATAAAACGAAAAATCTACAAACCTTAAAGCAGCTGCAATCCGATTACAACAATATACCAAGCAGTAATTCAGGGAATAATTTGGAAATATTTGATGAAAGTCACATGATTAGCATTGCGAATATATTAAAGTCAGTGAATATCAGCAAGACCGATAATGTTCATAAATATAATTATAGATACGATGAGATAAATAAAAAATTCCTCATCGATAAGTTAACGACAAAGATTGTATTGATGATTAAAGATAAGGAAGTGATTGGTGAAGTTAACAATGAGAATACTTCCAGTAATAATTTAATTCACGTAATAACGGGGAAAAGTAATTTTTACTACGAGTCTGGCGGACAATCAAATGATTACGGGGAGCTAGTGATAGCTGTCAATGGTAGCAAAGAAACAAAAATGTCCATAAACTTCATAAATAACATAAATGATTTTATAATACATTCGGGTTATCTAATCAGTGGAAAGTTTAACCAAAACGATGAGTGCTCCCTAGTTGTTAATAATGAAAATCGTACCGGGAATATTCTCCATCATAGTGCCACCCATTTACTTAATGCAACAATTGATTATCTGTTGAAGTTGCCCAGCTATCAAAAGTCATCGCAAGTGACTAAGAATTCCTTGAAATTGGAAATAAATGTGTACGGCAAGCATGTTATTAATAAATCTGTATTGAAAGATATTGAGATGATGGTGAAGAATTTAATTAAGAATAAACTTGCGATGAATAAAAATTTAATCACAATCAACGATTTGTATAAATATGAAAAATTGAAAATAATTCCAGGTGAAGTATATCCGGAGAATGATTTACGTTTAATTGAATTTTACGACAAAGAATTAAACTTCCATTCGTGTGAGCTATGCTGTGGAACGCACGTCCATAACACAAGCGAATTAAATGATTTTTGTATAATAAATTTCAAGCCATTGGGTCGTGGTAAATATTTGTTTAATGCAGTTGCTGGAGATTCTGCGGTTCAGGTAATGCATCAAGGAAATAAACTTTTTTTTTTAATTTTCTATTCTAATCTAATGACCTGGTTTGTATTATGTTCAAGGCCCATCAAATAGGTAGTCAAGTGTACGAGGATGTTTTAACCATAAAAAATGACGTTGACAACGGAAAACAAACGATTGGTGATTTGGAATCGCGGATACAACGATTAAAGACGATGCTGCAACACGGTTTCGATGTAAATGTTATTATTCCGTACATTATTAAATTGGAGTGTCTAGAGATATTAAATAATATCCATAAACAGATAAAGGATGCGTCTAAAGAAAGCTTACGGTATGTTTGGTAGTTTGTTATCAAAAATAAATTAAATTAAATGGGAAATTTATCGTTTTTGTAGAGAATTAATTGAAATCGAGATGAAAAATTTATTAGAGGAGCGACCAGTAGAGAAATATCCATTTATAGTACATTTTCTGACAGTTTCCGCAGTTATGGAGGATATACAATTACAAAAGGCAACCCGTTGCTGTAATAATCGACCAATTATTGTACTCTCATTAACCGATGGTATTGTTAAAGCTAGATGCTGTATCCCACAGGTAATTTAATTCCATTTCATGTAACTCCTTACCTTTCTTAAATTTTTGCTGGTCTTTCCTTTGCTTTAGAATTTTATAAATGAGAATTTCACCGCCGATAAATGGTTATTAATCATTTCAAAAGTATTCGGCGGCAAACTGCATCCACCGAAAGGACAAAACATTAATGAGATTTGTAATATGAAAGGTAAAAAGGTGAATACAACGTTGTTTGAGGAGCAACTGGAAGATGCAATACTTGAGGCACAAGCCTATGCACAAAAATACATGTGATATTATTATTTAGTATTAAAAGCCATTATTAATTGTAGTTCGTTAATTTATTTTTTATGATTATAAATAAAAAAAAAAATTAATTTTATTTTATTTCATTGATTTTTTTATAATTTTCCTTTTTACAACATTACCACCTCTATCATATTCAGTTAAAACTATTTTTTAAATGATATTAAAACCTAGCAATTTACTCTATGATACGAAACAGTTAAAATACAAATCGCCTCCTTAGTATTCCTATTACAGAACAAGCATAAAATATAAATAAAGAATCTGACAGGAGGAGATGTGACAAAAAAAAAACATTTTTTTTTCATTAGACGTTTTATTTAGTTAATTTGTAAAAATTTTTTGTTAATTAATTATTTATGCTAAAGGTAATAATAAAATGCCAGCAATATTTCCTTGTCACGGTATTAGTGCGTTAACAAGCAGCAGTCGTATAATTGTTCATCGTGATTTTGATCTATTTGCGGCGTTAAAATGCCATTATGACTTCGATGGTAATGTCGCCTATTCAATTGTTGACAGCACAAACGAACCAAAAAATGTAAATCACATTGGAATTGGAATGAAATAATAACAATTAATTGCATTTGTGTTTTTTATTATTAAATTGTTTATAGGTCCTATGGGGTTTTGGTGATTTTCATCGATCAACACATTGGTGCCCTTTTAGCACATGCTGTCCACGGGATATTGATTTGATATTTATTGATCGTGATAAAATGCAAGTGATGAATATTATTAGGGAAGGAAACCGTATCGCTGTTTATTCACCAATTAGCCATATAATCGGATGGGTAGAACAGAAAATCGTATTATGTAAATGCAAATACAAAATGATAATTAGAGATCATTGTGGTCGAGTGTTATATAAAGTGTGCATCGGACCGAAATGTTCCACAGTAAATAAATAAATAAAAAAATTCTATCTATGGAATATTAACTTAGTTATTCTATGTAAAAATAGATTCTTAAAACAAATAACGATACATTGGGATCTATCAAAAAGATCAAGCGCAGCAAAACCGTTTCTAATTTTTTAATAAGTGTACCAGAGTCATTAGATGTTGAAAAAAAGGCCCTGCTTATTGGAGCGACAATATTTATGGTATTTATATATAAATTATTTTATGATAATTATTATTTTAATTATATAACAAATTAAGGATCAATATTACGGTGAAAAGAATAAATGTCCCAAAAAGAAGAAAAAGAAAGGGAAATGTTGATTTCTATGCCTTGTTGTAACATGACACTCATTTTGTGTTTTTTTTTTTTTATTGTTTTCTTCTTCTGTACAAATTTTCTGTTTAATAATTAAATTATTTTGTTGTGTTATTAATTAAAAAAAAATGTTTTAGATCTTTTGATTTTTTTTTTTTATAATTTAATTAATAATTCTGTAAAACTGCAAAAAAAAAAATCTTCTCCACCATGGTACAACAATGACATCTTGAAGGAATTTTTCGAAATAATAAAACGAAATTTTTCTCATTTTTCATTACATAAATTACAAATTTCTCTTTATTTATTTAATTAAAAAAAGAAAAACTGTTTTTTTTTTTAAATTAAATATAATATATACTAAGAAAAACAATAAAAATGAATATAATTAATTAATTCTTAATTATATTAAAAATAAATTCTTATTAAATAAAAATGTTAGAATGAAAGAATAAAAATGTGAATAAACACAAATAACATATGTTAAATAAATTTTCATTTAATTAATTGATTGATTAATGAATAGCTTAAATTTTAATTTATATTATAATTTAACAGAAAAACAATTATTATATATATATATATATAGTTTATATTATTTATAAGAGATATAAAATAATGTATTTTACACTTGACGTAATCACACTTTTTTACATTTATTCAATATTTTTATAAAATTATTAATATTACTCATATATACACGAAAAAAAAAAAAAAAATAATAATAATAATAAAATCATTAATTAATTAATTACATAAATATAAATATCATAGAAATGAATTTTTAATTATTTTTTTCATTTAGTTCATTTAAAAATGTCTATGAAAGTTGCTCACAAAAAATCACATTTTCTTTTTTTTTATTATTTCTTAATTTCTTCTCCCCTTTATCATACATTTGCTATTTTTTTTTTTAATTCCTTACCTCTTGAGAGATAAAAATAAATTTTAATTAATTAATAATGTGCTGTGTGTGTGTGTGCCCAGGGAGGGAGATTCCTATTTATTATTATTAAACAAAAACTACCAACAACACATTTAGCAAAGACACAATTTTTTTCTCCTTAATTTCTTCGTCCAAATAATTTTTTTTTTTTTTTTGTTAATAAAACAAAGCAAAGAGAAATAAATAAAATAATTAATTTAAAAATATATATATATATATATTTAACGAGAATGGCAAATAATTCTTTTTCATTTTTTGAATTAATTTTTTAATTTTTTAATACTGACAATTGGACAAGAAAGTTATTAAAGCCGAAAATAATAATTGAAAAAAAAAAAAAAAAATATTCGCATGTTAATTATAAAAGTAAAAGTAAAATAAAATAAAATTAGGCAGGCAAATAATAAATAAAAAAAAAAAAAAAAAACATCATAATACAATAGGACGGACAGTTTATAAATAATTTAATTATATTAATAAATAATAATAATAATAAAAGAGAGAAATAATAAAAAAATTCACCTAAATATACCACGCTCACACTGTTGTACTTTCACCATGTTTGAAATGAAAAAAAGGGGAAATGATAAAACTCAACAGCTAAGCAAAAAAAAAAAAAAACACGAAAATCACACACGGGAGCTTATTTTTTAATTAATGATTTTACTTTCTTTACATAACGATTAATAAATGTTTTTTTACTACCTGCTTTATCATTATTATTATTATTATTATTATTATTATTATTATTATTATTATTATTACCACTATTATCTATATTATTCATTAGATTTTTATTATTATCATCAGTGATTGAGATTGTTGAATTAATTGATGAATTTTGATAACTCGAATTGGTTATTTGCGACAAACTATCACCGTCATCTGTATTTACATTATTATCAATATTGTTATTGTTCCTAATATCATCCTCATCGTCATCACCAGACGATGATAACTCTTTGCTGTATTTGTTCTGCATTATCGAATTGTTTATGGTGATTACTTCATTCTCGCACGGTTGCTCCGTTGACGATGACTCACCAGATGAGTCAACTTCATGACTTCGCTCCGGTTCATTATTCGATTGTGGATTCACTTTATTATCCATTAAGTTTTCCATGCTTCTACTATACTCTTGATTATCGGGACAAAGCAATTCATCATTTTCATCTAGTAAATCCTCTAAACTCCTTGACTTCCTATTATTGCTTTTATTCATTAATACATCTTTACTCGTATTTACATGTTTTCGCTTCACTATTTTACTGTCAATATTATCTTCACTGTCAATTTGTGCTACATCCGAGGCCCCCTCATTTATATTACTGTGTTTAGTGCTATTGCTAATGTTACTGCTAATGCTATTATTATGATTATTATGATTAATCTTGTCATTATTGCTGTTAATAATTGTTTTAATATTTGTTTTGTTATTGGTATTGGTATTGGTAGTGTTTGTGTTATTGCCGCCAACATCTAGTAAACCATCTAAGCTGTGACTGCGCGCTCCAATGTTTGGTGGCAATGGTGGACGATGTGTTATGCCAGCAGCAGAGCTCCTTCTATTGCCACTTGTGTTCATTTTATTATAATCTTGAGAACGTGTTGGGTATCGCGGTTGTACTAAACGGCTGCCTGTATTACGTCCTGGTGAACCCATCAGCCACGGTCTAACCGGACTTGTAGATTTACTAAATCTTGTATTTGGATGTGGCTGTAATTTACTGGATGTCATAAGTGTTGCACCGTTGGGACTCGTGGTTGAGGTTACTGCGGGCGTTGCTCCACCTGTTGTTGTTCCTGGAGCTGCTACTGTTGTACCAATTGCTACTGAGGGGCTATCTAGTCATTCTGAAACACGTCCTGTACTTGTACCACTTCCATTAACATCTTTATCACTCCCTTTACCTGAATCATTACTATGCATTCTTTGATAAATTGGCGGATTTTGTCGATTTGTTGACGCCGTACTAGGTGTACTAGGCGTTACATCACCAATTGTACGCGGATTACGATTTTGGAACTCTGAACGTGCATTCAATTCACCACGCATGAACCTACATTCAATTAATACAAAATCAATTAAAATCGTGAATTTCACACCGAAATTAATTTTCTAATTACCTTTCAAGTTTGTCCACACAAGCATCCTGATAGTCGTGTATCCATCGTACACCATTAAAGTGACAGACACTACGCATATCTTCTGGCAACTCTTCTGGCTCAGGCCATTGGAAATTATCAATTATTGGAATGATGTTACAATTTGAATTTAATGCTGCCACAATTTCCTATTGAAAAATAATTTATAAGAATCATCCAGTAAAGAGGAAGCAAAAACACAAAATAATCATCCTTACCCTATGAACCCAATCTTTGCATTCAAAATCTTCGTTACAACGTTCTAGTGCGCGCGGTGTTAATACTAATATAAAATGTTTTGCCTGTCTAATACTTTGTAACAGATTGTTATCAAATTTACCAGCTTCCAACCGTTCGACATCAATAAATACGGAGAATCCTCGTAATTGCAAGTGAACCTGAGATTTCAATAGAATTAGGAATTTTTTTCTTTTTCAACCTTTTTAGTAGTTTTCGAATTACCTTTAATAAGCTGGCCAGTTGAGAGCCATTGCTACGTCTATAACTGACGAAAACATCCAAAGTCTTATCCATACTGTCCTCCGACGACAATGACAACGACGTCTCCATGCCTTTTATAATATTCAATATCCTTAAGCGATGGATCGAATTGTTGATGCCGCATTCAGTGATTAATTGGTCATCGGTTAGGTTACGTAATGATTCTTTGTCAACGCCTGCGTTTAACATTGAATACGTGTAAATACTGTACTCTGGGCCGATGTTTTGTAAAAATGTATTCAGATTGGCAATATCGCGTGATGAGTAATCAGCCATTTTCTTTAAGTTTTGTAATTCCCTTGTAAACCTGGTGAATGAATAATCAATTAATTTTTTATGTAGGACGAATAAATTTGAATAATAATAAAAATATAAATAAAAATAATTACCGTCTCCGCCTGATTCCATTTGTGATTCCAATGTCATCACGCAAATTCTCCTCATTTAATTGCAATAATAAATCACCGTCAACACGTGAATCGTAAAAATTTCCCTCATATTCGGAGAAGCCAATTTGTTTCACCCATTCACGAACGTCCTCTGTCGACCACAAGGGTACTTGCTGTGATAGTTTGTGAGGCACCTCCTCGCCAATTAAACGTAACGCCTGTGCAGCAAATTTCGATGCAATCGCATTTGGACAGCTAGCGACATTTTTTAACGGTTCTATGGCACCAATTTCACGGAATATTTCTGTATTGCCTTGCTCCTTCTTAATGCCAGCTTCCATACAAAAATGGAATGCTGCTAAATTTCTAGCCTCTTCACGCTTTGAACTCAACACGGGAACTAATCTTTGCAGCCAATGCTTACTCTGACCATGGGCATGCGCTAAATTCGATTTGGCAAATTCTGATGGATTGTGTGTTGTGACAAACGGCTCCACGAGATCTAATGTGCCAGACTTTAATACTTCAGCTTCAATCTCTTTATTAGCTACTAAAACGGCAATAGCTAAACAAGCGTAATATTTAATATTATCGTCGTCATGAAATGCTAATGGGAATAACCACATGGGAACTTTTCTATTAATCATTGCTTCTTGGTTCTCCGCACCGCCATACAACGATAAATTTGCTAAAGCTCCGGCACAATGTCTCAATGTTTCGACGTCATTCTTTCTGCATTCAAACAGTACCGCATCTAAGCCACCCAAACGAATTACATCCGAGCAAGTGCCCTCGCTGTGCTTAAACAAATGTTCTAAGATTCCGGTGCCCACACGCGAATGATCTGTCTTTGAATTTTTTGTACAAAAACAAGCAACATTGACCACCTTGTCCAACCCGTTATCGACGACATGCGAACGATTTTCTGTCGTCAAGCATTGCTCTAGTAATCTCGCCGATGAGAATTGCATATCCAGATCACCTTCGACGCAATTTTTCATCAGCAAGTCCAAGCCACCACTTTGACGCAATGTATTGCACAGACTCAAGCCCAAGTCATGACCGTACGTGGGAACAGCCCATGCACGTCGCAAAATATTATTTATATTGTCCAAACTCATTGGTATCTTCTTATGCTGATCAGGCCAATGCAGATTTTTAAAGAATTGATCTACCCACCCCGTGTACTTTTGTTTTGCATGCTCAACGTCCTTGGTGTTGCTATTCGAGCACAATCTTTCCAAGTCCTCAAAATTCGTTATGTAGTCATTATCCAAAATATTTCCGTTCATTGATTTCGACATCTTGGAAAGGAAACAAAAAAAAAAAAAAATTAAATTAAAATCCTCCGTCTAGAGAAGCAAAAAAATAATAAAATTTACCTGTGATGAGGAAATCATGCTGCTGCCCGTACTACTAATGCCATTCTTTGTTATTGTGTAATTGGATTGTGTTGTCGATGCTATATGCTTCTCTTGATTGAATATGCCACTCGAGGTGACCGTTTGTCTAGCCTGTGCCTGTGCCATTGCCTTCTTCTCAGCACTAAATGTATCACTTTGGACTTTAATACTACTTGCTGCCACATTATTTGACTCTTGCTGTTGTATATCACCTGATTTCAAGGATCTTGCTTCCTATAAACATACAAAAAAAAATTAATTTAATTAATTCACAATTCTAACACCTTTTCAATAGAAATAAAATCTACAATCAAACTAATTAATAAATCAATCGCTGTATGAAATTACGTAGAAAATGTCCTTGTAGACAGTTTACACAGTTTAAATTTCCCTACAAAAACAACTGGTACGCGCCACTGAAACAGAAACGCAACACTAGTGAAACATCAATGAAACGTCAATAAATCGCACACAGATAAAACAAAAATTTTAATTCCTCATTACTTTATAAATTATTTATTTAATTTATGAATGTTAATTTGCCTCCAACACAACAAGAAGAATAACAAAAAAAAAAAAAATAATAATAATAATAAAAAAAACTTTTAAATTAAAAAATATTTTCCGTGGTAAAGTAATAAAATAGCGAAAAAAAAATTTACGTTTCTTGGGAATTTTCTTCATAATTTCGTTGTTGTTTATCAGCCAAAAAATCACACACTCACTCTCGCACACACACGCGTGTTATTACGTTAACTGCTACTGCTGCTGCTTCTTCAAAAATAAATCCAAAAATAAACTTTGTTTAAACTAATTTATGTACTGAAATTTTGAGGTGGTGGTGGTGGCGGCAGCGGGTGGTGATTTTCTTGTGAATAATTTTGTTCTTTTTGTTTTTTGAATTTTCTTTTCTTTTGGATTAAATTGCTAGCCGTGTGAGATTACCTTGTCAAACTCTTGTACAATTGGAATTTCTCTGACAATACTTGTTGTGATTAGAGGTGGTGGTGGTGGTTGTTGTTGTGGCGGTTTATGCTGTTGGAAATTTGGCGGTTGCTGAATAATGAACGGAGTCTGCGGTATTTGCGGTGTTGATGGAACGGTTGAGGTATTCGGTTGTGGTGACAACGGACACTCAATTAATGTACACCGTGGACTCAGGGGACTTAATGGATTATTATTGTAATTACTTTGCGGTGTCATTGGCAACTCAATTATAGGGCTTGGTGATCGTGTTGGTATAAAATCAGATTGCCCAGTCGAACGAAAGACCCCTTTACGCACTTTCCACGGTGCATGATTAGACATTTTCGTCTTATTTTATTTTATTTCTCTTTTTCGCACTTAAAACATAAAAAAAACGTGAAACGAATAAAACTTTTCAACAAAATCCATTAGACGTTTGTAAATTTATTAGCTCCTCGTTTTGTTTTAATAACACAACAACACAGCACAACACAAGAAAATCCATTAATAAATGATTAAGCGACGGAAAAAACAAAAAAAATCTAGATCACAGTGAATAATAAAATTTTTTCTTTATTTATATAAGCGAAAAATAAAAAAATAAACACGGATATCCTTTTGCAAAAATTAACGGACGAACAAACAAAACGGCAAAGAATTAATAAATTAAAAACGAAAAAAAAAAAATTCATTTAGCAACACAACCGAGTTTAAATGAAATGAAACGAAGAAAACCAATTGATCAAGTTGAAAAATTGTTTTTCGCATTTCACAAATAACAGAAATTTATTTTAAAATTTTTATTTTTCGTTAGCTACATAAAGCCAAGTCGTATTGGCATCTTGTTGTTGCTTCTGCTGATGTTCTCGGTTCGTTGTTTAACGAGTTGTTAGCTGCTGTGTATTGTGACAAACAAACTGGGCAATCATTGCAAAGCCAATCATTCCACAAATACAATAATAAAGGATAAAATTTTTTTTTTTTTTTTTTCATGAAATGTAACTTAACTAAATATATTAAAGACAAGAACCGAAAATACAACGAAAAAACACCGATAGAAAATACAAATTTCAATTTACACAATGAAAAGTTGAGAGAAAAAAAAATGCTTAACGACATTTAAATTAAATAAAACAAAGAAAGAAAAACAGAAATAACTTATTGTTTGTATTAAAAATTAAAAAAAAAAAAAACTTATTAATTACTGACGTCAGAATTAGGCAAAGAAAAAAAAAGAAGAAAAAAAAACAACTTTTTTTTTATTAACATAAAACAATAAAATACTTTACTAAAGCATCTCAATGGTAGAAATAAAATGAAAACTAACAAAAATAACTTTATTTATTAGTTTATAAATATAGAAAATTGTTTTTTTTTTTAATTATTTATCATTATCAAGAAATAAAAAAATATTTTCAACCGCACAACTATGGTTAAAGTAATGACGTCAAAATTTGTTTCTTGTTTCACATTTTCTTTTTTTTCTTTGTTACATAAACCTATTATTTGTGTTTGAATTAGAATAAGTTTTTTAAAAGTTAATTAATTAATTAGTACAGTTGAGATGTGTTGAAAAACATTTTTCAATTAACTGGGGAAAGAATGTACAGTGCATACCCCCAGAGTAACACTACGTTTATCATTTAAACAATGAAGAATTAAATTTAATAAATATTCAGATATATAGATAACGAATAACTGAATAATAAATAAATTATAAAAATTCGCTACACACCTTAAAAAAATGCAAAAATATATTTAAAAAAAAAACGAGAAATCAAACAAACAGCAAGTGGAGGCGCCCAGTAATAGGTGAATAATTAAAGCAAAGTAACAAACCAAAATCACACAATCGGATAGTAAATTATTTAATTATAATTATTAGATAAACGTTATATTACCATAACACCTTTTAATGTTTGACGTAAAAACATTTTATTAGAATTCATATGTTGAATACACTTTATTCTCAATGAATTACCCATAAACATGTTTGTTTAACAGCAAAGCTTTTATTATGGGTAAATATTCGGCTTATATTTTGCTTGATTAATAATTATATTAACATTTTCTTTAAAACCACTTCTTTAATTCACTCAATAATTTAACCTTAAATGAACTTTTGTTACCAAAACAAAAACATTGACACCAACAGAGCATCAGCACAATTCAGCTGCTGATTTCACTAAAAACTACCATCGAATAGAATTTTATTCAAATAAAAAAAAAAAAAAAACCACGAACTAAGGGTGGAGAGGATAGAATTTTTTTTTTTACATTTGCCGACGACTTGGCTGGTGCTTCGGTTTTATTTTATGTTATTTTGTAACTTTATACATTATTCCAATGTCATTCATGGCTACACAAAATAAAGAAAAAAAGGAAAAAGACATTCTCATAGCCTTTTTCGTGTGGTTCTCGCACAAACCTTTTCCGAATAAAGAAATTTAAATAATTAAATTAAATAATAAAAAAAAAAAAAAACGAAATTTAATCTCAGGGTGAAACTTAGTATACAAAAGGATTATTGATCGAACAAAGTTTGTTTTATTGAAAGCTTCTTAGTGGAAAGTAGAGCAACAATAAAAAGCAAATACTTTTCACTTTGTTTATTATTATTCAAAGAAACGAAACTAAAAATCAATTAAATAATAATATCAGCACGCAAATATGTGATAAGGTGGAAAGGTGATAAGGAGTGCAACACTCACAGTAGTGTGGTGTCTAGTAAATATTGATTTTGTAACTAACCTTTAACATTGCAGCATTTTCTTCAGCTGAAATTCCATCCATTTCGACACGATTTCGCATTGCCGCCGCTGCACTAGATTCTTTATATTGTAAATCGCCAGCTTGCAATTCTTTAGTTTGTGCTGAGTTAGATGTTGCCTTCAGATAAAACAAAAAAAAAATGGAATAATTGCAGTGACTTTAACAGACAAAGCGTAAAAGCTTTTTTATTTACCTGTTCACTACTATAACCATCGGTGACGACCTTTGTTTTTGATGCAGACGTAACACGTTTCTCGGCAAATTTCACGGTGTCCCCATTATTTGTGTTTACATTTAATTCCCCATTTGTTAAATCCGGTGGCACAATCATTTGCATTGTTGGTGATAAATCTAATTGTAAATCATTATCCTGTGTCGGTGTATCAGTATCGGGAAATGTAACTAAAGGCTCTGACTCTGGCCCATCAACCAGATTCTCAAATGAACTACGAATTCTATTCGACGTAATAAAATAAAAAATTATTTATAAATGTGATTAAGAAGTGAGATAAATTTTTGTTTGTTTGTTTACCTTTGTTGTAACTGACTCATTGCTGAACTGTTTGAAAGCTTTAAGTCACCCAGTGCACCTGCAGCAGTGTTATTACTATTTATCGGTGTTCTGCCCATTGACGCTAAATTATTTATTTCAGACATTGAATTTTTAATATCGCTTAAATCACGTTTCAGGGCATGTGCTTTCATTTCCGATGTGGACGACGATGAGGTTACGTGATGTAAACGTTGTGATGATGTTGAGGTGGACGTTGATTTGGCAACACGTGATGTTGTTGTACTTAACGATGAGGATGAACTAACCTGTAACAAATGATTAAAATGATTAAAATACTGAAAAAGCTTTAAATCATAAGAAAATCACGACATCTATTTCTAAACACAATAATTACACAAATTATACCTGGTTCAATGCGATTTGAAACTGATTTTTTTTTCTCACGTTTAATAGATGTATTTAGTGATTAGTGATAGAAAGAATGAGGCGAAAATAATTTAATTAATTATTTATAAAACAAGTAAACTCAACACTTTAAACTTAATTAATTATTTAATATTTAGTTTCGTTTAATATTTCGTTTCGTTTTTATAAGACAAAAATTGTTGTTTCGTCGATGGCAATTATTGCACTAAGAAAAATACAAAATTTTACTCATCTATTTTGTTTTTGTTAATGAAATTAATGAATTTTATTTTTTTTATATAAATACAATGATGACTGATGAAGTGCTATTATTGTCATTAACTACCATCCGTTATAAACGTATTGAAACAACAATTATACGAACAAAACAGCTTAAATATGCTTAATTAAGACTTAATACTGCGTTGAAAATTATCATAATATGTGTGTGTTTATGAGATTTAACGAGAAATAAAATAAAATAAAAAAAAAGGCATCACTTAGCCAAAAAATTGACAAAAATACAAAAAAAAACAATTTCAATGTCGTCATAGGTATTCAGTAAATTTCGATAACTTATTATAACTTCGCTTTATTGTTTAATTCTTATTTAATTATTTTAAAACAACAAAAACAACCGGTTTCAGTTAGAAATTACACACAGAAATCAGAAGATGTGTAAAGGAACTATCCGGATAAGTCAAGCAAAGGGTTTTTAAAGGTTCAACGAATAATTTTCATTTGAATCGATACTTGATTATAATTGGTAAAAATAGATGTGATGCAAAGCTTATAAGAAGCCACAAAATTAACACCACAAGTAATACCATAAATCTTAACACAAATGATTATTCTAGATTCGCAACAAACACATTTTTAGTTGATATGACTAAGAAATTTTTTCTATAGAATTAAAGAAAAAGTAAACGTGAGCTAAGTTAATTTAAGTCAAGTCATAAGTGAAAAAATATAAATATTTTTCTTTTTGAAAAACATGTCTGTAATATTAAGAAATAAATAAAATAAATAAATATTACATATTTTCTATTATATTCTTGATGAAATGTACAAATGTACAAATGTAAATAAGTTAAACCACCCACAACAATTTGTTTATAAGAATTTAAAAACAGTGACGTGGTGTCCACGATACATTCAGTCAAATTGATCAAATAATTTCTATATTTCTAAATTTACGTTATGACGTATTGTTTTGTGGCTATTTTTAAGTCAGTTAAATAGTCAAGAGAAAATTTTAATTGATTCAAAAAGATTTACTGCATTGAACCGACTGCAAAAAGAAATTTCGTTCGTTTTGTCCTTGCTAAAATGATTTCGCTTCCTTATTGTTATTACACGAACACAACAACAAAAAAAAACATTTTTTTTTTCTTTCGTTTAAATACCTTAGCCTGGCTAACCTGTTGTGACGATGATGTCTCTTTAACACTGCTCGAACTGCTACTATTCATTATATTTTGTCTAGCTGCCACCGATGATCCTGTTGTTAAACCAACTGTTGTACCCGGTACTGTTACTGCTGCAGCCGTTGTCGTCTGATTGATACAATTATTTTTCTTTTGTAAATTTTCTAGTATCGCCGCCATCTCTGGACTTACATGTTTTGTTGTATCAGGAAAATCGGCCATCTAAAAATTAAAATAAAAATCAAAAAAAAAAAAAATTATTTAATTAAATTAAACTTATTAAACAAATGAACTAAAACAAAAACAAGAAAAAATAATAAAGCAGCAACAGCAGCAGAGAATTACACTTAGTTTGGACATAACAAAGCGGATAGAATGTGTACACAACTTATTATCCATATTATGTTGATTAAAAACTAATTAAATCTTTAATTATTAATAAAAATTATTCATTTCTATTATTATTATTATTATTATTATTATTATTGTTGTTATCAATTAATTTGTGATTCATTTTTATCGTTTTGCGTAAAACAATTTTTTTATTTTTTTTATTACATTGATAAGAAAGTTTGTCTTTATTTTCGTTTTTTTATGTGTATGTGTGTGGGTGCTATATTTATTTAATATTTAAAGAACAGAGCATTACACTTTGTGTAAATAAAAAAAAAATAATAAAAATTCTACGCTTCGTTTTGGTTTAAAAATATTGTGTGAGTGATTTATTGATTTGCATAAATATATCAAACACCACCAGAGATTATGCAACCAGCACTTGTTATTTATATATAATAAGCATTACGGTTTGTTACTTTGGTAAGGTGCAAAATAAAAAAAATTTCCTCGATTACATTTCGTTACTAGAAAACAATATAAAAAGGAATGAAGCTTTATACGGAAAATTACTATTTACAAATAATAATTTAATTTGTTTTTTTTTTGTTTTTTTATCGTCGTTGAAATGAAACAACAACAACCACTAAAAACATATTTATACCGCCTAATAAAAAAAAAAAAAAAAAATTGTTAAAACAGATAAGCGAAGCATTAAAAAGTAAAAAAAAAAATAAACAAATTGTCACCTTTGTTTTGAAAAGCATAAATAATATTTCATAATAAATAAATAAATAATTTAATATAAATAAAAGTAAACGTTGGTAAAGTAAATTATCATTTTGAGAAAAAGAAAAAAAAACAGATTTTAAGACAATTTGTGTTTTATTTTTATTTATTAATTTGAACATTTTTATTACCACGCAAAATTCATACCAAGCCCATAACTAATTTTTTTTTTTTTTTTCATTTTACGTTTCGTTTCATTTCGTTTTTAATAATAATTATTTTATAGTCATGACAATTTCTAGTTCGCCCACATTACAAATAGGAAAAATAATAATTTAATCTTTTTTTTTTTTTTTTTTAATTTCTATCTGGTTGTTGCTGCTACTGCTTTGTTATATTCTTGAGATTTTTTTTTTCTTTTCTTTCTTTATTACAGTTTGATTTACGGAATAAACTTTTTCGTTTTGTATCTGGAGCTTAATTAAGCTTCAGGGTTGTACAAGTAAAATAAAAGACAAACACACCCTATCCAGGATAACAACCATAGCACAGTGTTTTTTCTTCCCAAATACAAATTGTTGTCATTTATTAAGCAAACAATTTTTTACATCATTATAATCGAGGTTAAAACATTAAATTATTGAGTGAAAATACTGTTGAAAAAGTCATAACACAACACAAGCATAATTAATAAATATGAAACGTGCATGATCTATGATTTATAATTTGTATGTTACATTGTAGACAGAGCGTTTATGTAGCGAGAATTACAACAAATTATTTTAAATCACTGTGAACAAATTATTATTATTTTTTTTTTTGTACAAAAAAAAGCGTAAAAAATTAAAAAATATACAAAAACATTAAAAACATTAAACAGAATTTTTTTTTTAAATTTTTTTTTGTTTACATAAAAGCAGAAATTTATTTCTAAGAAACACACAATGGTTTGTGGTGTTAGTGGGCTTTTTATTCGACTGTGTATGGGTGGCTGGATATTTATTTTTTTATTATTATTATTAATAATACTTTTTATGTAAATATTTATTATGATTATATTTGTTTTAGGTTTTTTTTTTTTTTGGTTTTACACTCGTTTCATTCATTTTTTCTTTTCTCTCTGGTTTTTTTATTTATGCAAATGAACAAACTTTTCAGCGACAATTTATTGTGAATAAGTTAATTAATGAATTTTTGTGACTGTTAACAAGAACTTTAAAGTACAGTAGAAACATTTATCGAAACATTGGCAGCTTAACAAGTGTTTAGAGAACATTGCGAAAATATAATCCACCAGCTTTCGCTTGATATTATAAAAAAATTTTCATTGATTCCGTACGTTAAAGAAAAGATATCGATATAGCTTAATGTGTGTATGCAACTGTATGCCTATGAAAATATAAAGCATGCAACACAAGCTTAAATAATTAAATGAAAATCCTGTTACGTATGCAGCAAATAATTTAAGCATTCAAATATATGCTAAACGCAACTAGGTTGACCTTATAGTAGCTACCTATCACACAAATGATAAGAAACTTAACCCATAAGCACAGCACAGTAAAGTAAAGTAAAGTAAAATAGCAAAACCCCATAATCATTATCAGAATTTAAATCATTAAATAAAATAATTAAAAAATTCTAATAATAAAGCAAACGTACATTTCCTGTCTTTCAAAAACAACAAACAAAACAAAAAATCTTATCAAATTCTTATTAGTCACACAACCATTTGTCTTTTAATTAAGTCGCTTTTTTTTTATTAGTAATTAATTAACAAAACATTCTACATTCATATCTGGCTATTAATAACAAATAAAACTTATTAAAAACGTTATAACTTAGTTAAGTGACTTGTGTACAAACACAGTGAAAGAAAGAACAACAAATGACAGCCAACGAAATTGTGATTCATAAAGTTTAATTTAATTTTTTTATTTTTTTTTGTGAATAATTAATAAAATGACCAAAGAAAATACTAAACACTGGAAATAGTTTGGTTAAAGACGTAAACATATCTGGCGAAATGATTTGAAAATAAAAATTACGCGATGATGACACTTTTTTTTTGATTGGAAATCATTGACAAGTTCAACAATAAACAATATGCGATATAATTCTCTAATTTTTCGAAATTAATTCTCCTCTTTAATTACATCATTCACATTTTTAGGTTATTTGTTTATTAATTTGTTTGCCTTTTTTTATTTGGTTAATTTTATTTTAACAATCAATTTGCTTTATGTTGTTTTCTCTGTTTAATTACATTCCAATGATTTAATTTTTTTTTATATTTTCAGTGCTTTGATTGATGATAATTGGGCTTTTTGTTTGCTTGCGTTTTTTTTTTCATCTATTTTCTATTTGTTTTTGCTCAATATCTAATTAACATATGATTTTGAATGGTTTAATTAATTAAATATATATTATAGATACGAAATTATTGGGAAAATTATTTTTTTCTTGTTTAACAGAATATAATTAATAATTAAAAAATAAAAAAAGGCAGAGCCGTAACTGAAAATGGTTATTAATTGGAGTGGCTATAGCTTGAGAAATAATTTTTTTTTCAGCAAAAAAAAATTAATTCGGATCATGCTGAAAATTGGCAGGAATATTTGTTTTGTGATTCTGAACATATCTTTCCATGGAACTAGGCCTCTAAAAAATTGATTTCTCAAGTTGTGAATTTTTTAAGATCTTAGGGCGCTCAAAACCACTGCTTTAGTGTAGTAGTCGTGGTATTTTTACTCGCATTTATTCAAATCTAACCGCACAGGTGATATTTTTATGTTTCTGAATTCAGAATTGAATTATCTATCAAAGCAGTAAATAATATTATGGGGTCTAGTGAAAACTTTACGCAGCTAATGCTATTGAGTGCGGAAAAAAGGGTAAAATCCACATTTTTTGGCCATAACTCGGAAAATAAATTTTTTATGGCCAAACCCGTAGAACTAAAGCGATTCAGAACATCCCAAAAAGTATCCCTGCAAAGTTTCAGCTCATTTAAAAATGTTAATTTTTCATCGAAAATTTAAAAAAAAATGCATGCTAGGCATCAGGTTTTTTTTCTTCAATTTTCTCGAAAAAAAAAATTAATTCAGATCTTGCTGAAAATTGGTAAGAATATTCGTTTTGAGTTACTGAGCAGTTCTTTCCATGGAAGTAGGCCTCTAAAAAATTTGTTTATCGAGTTGTGAATTTTCTAAGATCTTAGGGCGCCCAAAACCATTCCTTTAGTGTAGTAGTCGTGGTATTTTTACTCGCATTTATTCAAATCTAACCGCACAGGTGATATTTTTATGTTTCTGAATTCAGAATTGAATTATCTATCAAAGCAGTAAATAATATTATGGGGTCTAGTGAAAACTTTAGACAGCAAATGCTGCTGAGTGCGGAAAATAGGGTAAAATTCACATTTTTTGGCCACAACTCGGAAAATAAATTTTTTTCGGCCAAACCCGTAGAACTAAAGCGATTCAGGACATCTCATAGAGTATCCCTGCAAAGTTTCAGCTCATTTAAAAATGTTTCATTTTTCATCGAAATTTAAAAAAAAAATGCATGCTAGGCATCAGGTTTTTTTGTCAATTTTCGGCGAAAAAAAAATTAATTCGGATCATGCTGAAAATTGGTAGTAATATTCGTTTTGTTATTCTGAACATATCTTTCCATGGAAGGCCTCTAAAAAATTTATTTCGCAAGTAACAGGCAAAATATATAACAGGAGAATGAAAAATTCACTTTACTTGATTTCATTGAGTTTATAAAACTGGGCTTTCTTGACTTTTTAAGCACGCTCATAATTATCTAATTAAAAACGAAACCTTTGACTAGTCTCATTTGAATAAAAAAAAAATATTTTTTATTATTTCACAACAAAATTTGCAAAAATCTAAGTCGCAAAACAAAATATAAAAAAAAAAAAAATACCTCTGAGGCTTAATAGAATAAAAATAATTATTTAATAGCTTTTAATGAATTTATTTAAATATTATTTACTGGAAAAAATAAAAGCTTTAAAACTTTAATCAAAAATTATAATAAAAGAAAAAAAAAAAAAAAACTATAATTGCGACTGGGTATTGTGTTTATTTATAACGACGGTGAGTTTAGTCGGTGAAACATCAATTGCGGAATAATAATTAAATTTATTATTGATTTATTGCAATAAAAAATAATAAATAATAAATAAATATTTAAATAAACTATTTAAATTAAGCGAATTAAATTGTTTATAATAAAAAAATCTATAAACGCGATATATATAAATAGGCGCCACAGTAATACTTTATAGAAAAATACAATTTGAACAATTAAATTGAATAATAAAAACAGTAGTTTGGTGCCACACAAATATTCGTTTATAAATGAAATATTGTGCAGAGGTTGACTAGTAATAAGTTAACTTAAGCTAAGTTAAGTTAAGTTTTAAACAAAGGCGACAAACGTAACAAGACCGCATGTTATTAATTTTTCAACAAACCAAACCAAAATTAAGAAATGTGCTGTGTAAATAAAATTATTAATTTGTATAGTAAATGATTCATCAATTTATTAACAACTTTTAATCATCAGCATCAGCATCATCATCAATAATAATAATAATATTATGAAATTATATAACCAAAGGTGAATACGATTATTTTTAATTGATTAGCTGAACAATAATTTTGGACTTTGATGATTATTTGCTAGAAAAAACATCCTTTTTATAAATTCTAAAATTATTATATATCGAAACAATTAAATTTCGTCTATTCTGTTTGTTAAAAAATGTTTTTTATTTATTTTTCCATCAACACCAAGTATGGTGATAACGAAATAAAGTCAAGGTTAATACTTTTCTCTTGTTTTTTCAATTAATTAATTAATAAAACCAAAAATAAACAACACGGCAAACTCACGTAAAACATATAAAACTAATAAACGTGTCGTCTTCTACCTAACACAAAAAAAAAAAAAAAAAAACATTAAAGTAAATCACCAAAGTTTCAAACCGTTAGACAGACAGATAACAAACTCTACACAGACAAATTACAACAGCAGAACCAGCACACGATAATTTATTAGTTTCCCATAGCCATAGAAAAGCCAAAAATAAAAAAAAATTATTTTATTTTTTTATTAATATTTCATTCACCACATGACAGACATGGTAAAAAAAAAAATTTTTATTTAATTTTACTTGATTACCATATAATAAACGAAAGAAGAAGTAGAAAAAAACTCTACATGGTAAGGAACGGAATAGTCGACAAAAAAATACATTTTTTCTTTATTTTTTGTAATAACTTTTATCACGCAATCAAAAGTTAAATATAAAAACCCGCCAAAAAAAAAATTTAATAAATTAATAATAAACAAAAAAGAAAAAAAAATGATAAGAGAATAAATTTGTTTTTTTTTTTATCCAATACTAGCAACGTAACAAAGTAACAGCGTTGGCAAAATTTTATGAACGTGCCTCGGTTGTCTATTATAAGCGGTTATATGTTGGCTTAGTTAAATAATGAAAAAATAATTTTGTATGGATAAAAAATTCATCATAACACACACATCAGTGTTGAATTAATTAAACTAAAAGATTGTTACCTGTGTCACATTTAATTTAATTCAATTTTTTTAGCAGGCAAAACTGAAGAAAGAAAAGAAGCAAAAAACAGAAACAGAAACAGCAATAGCAACAATACAAAAACTTAAATTTTTTATTTTTTTTTTTTGTTATTTTCATTAATTAATTAATTAACTAATTAAGCATTTAATATTAATTTATGCTTAAATTTTTTGCTATTTTTACATTTGATCTTAAAACGTATTTTTAGTATTTTGATTTTATTTGTTTTTAGTGTGTTGTGTGTTTAGACAAACAAAAAAATTGATTGGTTAAGTTCAGGGACGGTTTGAGGTACGATGTACACGTTGTGATTGTGCCCACATTTTTTTATGATTAAATAATTTATTAATTGTTTTTTTATTAGCAGCTATAAAATTGTGTCTATAAACTATAATAAAATTTTCGAGCAAAACAGAACAGAAAACAGAAAGCACTTAAAATAATGTGGCAAAGGAAATTATTACAGGAAATTGTTGACGAACAAACGAACAAAACGTAACAGAGAACAGTGAAATAATTGAATATTTGAATTTGGCAAATTAAAAACGATAAAGAGGACTAACCGAATCAAGGAACTTTCTTCTAGCCTCATCCATGCTTTTATGTATTTTTTTTTTTTTTTTTTTTTTGGTAAAATAAAAAATTAAAGAAAATAATAATTTGTTTAAGCTTTTGCCGTGCTTATTCTTTTCCCTCCTAAATTAAATAAAAAAAAAAAAAAACATAAAAATCGATTAACCACTGATTGTTGGTTTGTTTGTTTGTTGCTGCTGCTGCCTTCTGTGTTTTTTGTGCCTTTTTTCTATTTTCTTTTTTTTTTTTTTTTTACGTTAAGTCGTAAAATTTAATAATTTTATGCGTTACACGCCAAAATAAATAAATTTTTCTATACAAATTTATTTTTTATGACTTTTATATTGTTACAAAAGTACTAGGCATGTTGTTTGTTGTTTGCTGTTGCTGTTACTGCTGGTGTTATTTATTTATTTATTTATTATTACTTTGTTGTAATCTTTTTCGGTTTTATTAATTAATTATTGTTTTATTAATAAAAACAAAAAAAAAAAAAATAATAATAATAAATGTAAACGTGTAAACAAATAAACAAGAAACTAAATAATAATAAAAATCGGAGAACAACCTCTAACGTTAGCATATTAAGCAAAGTTTTAAAAATCAATTAAATTTCGTAAATAAATAAATAATTTTTTTATCTGATTTACTTTTTTGTTTACAATTATTATTGTTAAGCAATTAATTAATTTTTTTTTTTGTTTGTTTTTAATGCATAAAACTTGTTACATTTGTTGTTCGTTCATGTTTTTATGCCTTTGTACAGATTTTGACAGATTTTTACCTGTTCCAAAACCTACGAATTGTCTCTATTTTTTTAAAAATCTTTTTCTGCGTTGTTTTTTTTATAATTAATTTATTAATTAAAAACATAACAAGGAAAATAAAATAAATATTTTTTCTTACTAATTATGGATTGAAACGTTTTTCATGTTGGGGTTTTTTAATTATTTAAACAATTTTTTTTTTTTGCTATTTTAAAGAACAAAACGAAGAAAGAAAGAAAAAAAAACATTTGCGGTGTTTTTTTTTTAAATCCGGTTAATTGTTAAATGTAACAAGAGGAAGGAATAATCTTAGAGTAGCGACGGCTCTTAAACGCGTTAAGTAATAACTAATGTAGGCGAATTAAAGGTTAAGGATACCGGATATATGCTCTTTGTGTTGTCGTTTTATTTTATTTTATCTTATTTAATAACAAAAAAAATTTAATTAGTGACCTTGGCTGGTTAATTTAGTTTAAATGAGCAAAAAAAAAAATGTTTTTTTATTTCATGAATTTTTGTTACTAGTAAGTAAATTTAATTTAAGTTAAGTCTTATGTAAATAACAGAGTTTATTTGTTGACGAAACTTTAAAAATAAAGAAAACAGACAAAAAATGATTTTTTTTTTACTTAAATCACTAAATAAAACCAAATGAATGTGCATATAAATTGCATTTTCAAGTTTATTAGCCGTGCGACTATTTTTTGTTTTTGTAGAGTAAAAAAAATTAAGTTAAGTCACTTTGCATTATTATTTTTTTTTTCTTTTTTGTTGCTTTTGTAATTTATTACAATTCCATTTAAGACTAATTAGTCATTGCAATTCTTATACAACAGAAAATACACTTGCTTACGCGCTCAGCTTAAGAGTTAAGCTGAATAATTTTGATTTGATTAATTTAAATAAAATAAAATAAAAAAAAATTATTCAATGAATAATCAACAATCACGATTAATATTTTTTTTTTTTTGTGTTGTTTAATCAAACGAAATACCGATAAACAGAAAGGATAAGTTTATTGTCCACTCCTTGAATTATATAACCGGTAGCACAGTATAACACAGCAACAGCGAATAACAACTAACCGTAAGGTTGTCTTAATTAATAATATAAATCCAATATCAATCATTAATTAATCAACAACAAAAAAAAAACAGCAAAACTTGCAATTTAACAGAAAAATTAATTTTATTTTCCATTTATGCCGGCATTTAATAAAAAAAAAAAAAGAAAAAAAAAACACAAAGATAAGACACAGAAATAAAATTAAATAAATAAAAAAAAAATTAAAAAAGCAAATAAAAAAAAAATAAATTCTTTTTTTTCGCTGTCGTAAAAATAAAAATAGAAAAAAAAAATTAATTTTTATTCGCTTTTCATAATGAAGAGAAATTCATGGAAAAATTTTTATTTATTTTTCCTTCTATCCTAGGTTATGTCACTGTGTGCTGTCAAAAAAAAAAAAATGTTTATTTATGTGACGCTTAAGTATATAGAGAAAAACATTTTTATTTTTTGTTTTCTTCATTCTTCTCCTCTATTTATAAAAATACAAAAAGAAGAAAGAAGTTAGATGACTTAAGTTGGGTTAGAATAGAAAAAAAAAAAAACAAACAAACAAACATCAGCACAATCGAATTGAACAGCAAGTAAATTTTTTTTTTCATTTAATTAGAAAAACTCTGCATGCACGTTTAAGTAAGGTACTTAAGGTAATGTTAACTCAAAATAAACAATAAATAAATAGGAGGAAAAAAAACCTTTTAACAGCGAAACAAGGTCAAAAAGAAAAAAAAAATTTTTTTTTTCCTCTTAATTTTTAAGTAAAGTTTTCGTTTCTCTTTTACTCTTTTAATCCTTTTTCTCGTTAATCCACATTTTTCTGTTCCTGTACGTTCATTAAATAATTAATCTTCTCTAATTAACTTCACTTAAAAATTGCTTTATCACAAACACACACACGCACACGCAAAAATTAAGTCACATAGAAATTTGCTTTTTTTTTTTTTATTTATTTAACGAAAACAAAACAAAAAAAATCCTTAAGTCAATTCAAAATGCGAAAAAAAACGAAAATAAAATCAATAAAACTGTTTTAAGTCAAATAAGAATAAAGAAGAATTTTTTATTTTAATTTTTATTTTTTTGTTTTGTTTTCCATTAAACTTAAGTCACTTAAATGCAGTAAAAACTGTATTCTTTATTTAAATTAACTTTATTTAACTAAACTCTTCAAAAAAAAAAAAAAAGCACAACAACAAAACGCAAAATTAAAAAGAAAAAAATTCACCCGGATCTTGCTTAGCAAAGAGTAAAGAAATGATTCTCATCTACTTTACTTAAGTAAACACAACATAACCTCAAACTTGAATTAAACTAAATAAAAAAAAAAAATTTTCTTCTTTTTGTAAATTATGTAAAGAGAAGAGAGATGAAGAAAAAAAAAAACAAATACAAAAAAAATTCTTCTTCTAATAACTAAGTCGCTTCCGTGTTCGAAAACGGCGAATTAAAATAAAAAAAAAAACAAAAAACTTTTCTCTTAATACCTTGTTTCTTTTAAGCTAATTAAATTAATTATATTAATTTCGTAACTATTTTTCTACTACACATCACATATCACACACTTAAACTGAATTTTTCTTTTGATTTTTTTGTTTTAATTTTAATTTATTTTAGCTACAGCACACAACACACGACAGCATATGAGTAAAATCCGAAACAAATTAACGCAAAGTTTAATAAAAAAAAACAAAAAATTATTTATCGAAAAGGAAAATAATATTTTTTTTTTTTTTTTCTACTTTGTCTTCTCTACTTTTATTATTATTATTATTATTATTAAGGTAAGAAAACAGCGAAAAAAATTAAAAACAAATTTACGTGTAGAATAATTTATTTAATTTATTTAAATGACTTAAAGCACTACTAACACGTCTATTGTGGCACGCTATTAACAACTGTACACAATTTAGAGTTTGGTGTGTTGAGTGGTTTTTTTTTTCCTAACTAGAAAATCTATCGGCAATAGCACACAGCACATAGCACATACCGTATACACATACTGTGTACGGTTTAAATGCGGCGAAACATAAATAAAAAAAAATTTGCCCCGCCATATAATTTTTTTAGCCAATTCACAAACCCCACAAACACAATTAGAGAGAAAAAAAAAAGAAAAAAAACAGGCGCACAGTGGGAGTTTACTTGATTCTATTCCCAATACATGGGTTATGATAAATGTTATGCAAAAACTAACTGACAATAATGTCCACGTTAAGTCAACTTTATTTAACAAACAAACGTCAGATGAACATAAAAATTAAAAAACCGAAATAACATTGTTTACTCTGTTTGTGACGTTTTGTCTAAGCGACTTAAGTCACATTACAATAAAACAAAAAAAAACGTTTAAATTTAAAGTCTCTCAAGCTCACAAAACGTTTTATGTTACTTAAGTTAAGTCAATAGAAACCAACACAATAATAAAAAATAGAAAAACAAAAAAAAATTTTTTAATACTTAAACACAGAGAGGACAGTCGATTGTATTGTGCTTTTCAGCTGTAGCGTGTGGTCCCCCAATTAAATCAAATGTCTAACTAATACACATTTACCCACCCATCGTTCAACAAACACCAAACCAATTTATTTACATCCCACTACCAATCGGTTGATTTTTTTTATTTAAAAAAAAAAAAAATGTTTTTTCGATTTAATAAACGAAGAAACACAACGATGAAAGTCAATTTTGTTTTTATTTCGCATTGAATTGTATGTATGGAAATGGGTAAAACTGTGTACGATGACGTGAAACATTTTCCATGTGTTATTTTAACTAGAAGTTGAGTGGATTTTTATTCGCTATATATTGGGCCAGGTCAGTGAGTGCCAACTAATTATACGCGGACCAAAATATTTTAAGAATTTTTCAACAATTAAGCTACTACCTCAATGGAATTTTTGTATGTTTTATTAAGAGAAATCGCATTTGAGACACCAACGAAGCGATTAAATTCTTTTTAAAACAAATGATTCAACGGTTACATTCCAACCAAGAAATTCCAAATCAGGTTTCTTCAAATCTGTCACCGCATTCAAAATTGTGACGAAGATAAACCAAAAAAAAACAAAAAAAAAATAAACCAAAAATTTCTAAATACTTTCCTAATTTGTCATTTAAAAAAGTCTTTTTTTTATTTTTATTACCCAAAAATCATCCAAACAAAAACGGACCAAGAATAGCAAACGGATTAACATTTGAGAGCGAACTTTTGAATAATTCCATCATTAAATTGACGTCACACGTTTCACGCTTATTTAATTATAAGGCAACAAGTAAATAATAATAATAATAATAAAACAATTTATGAATGAAATTTGCGGTACTGTGGAAAGATGATTCATTTCTATGGAATATTTCGTATGTTTCGTATGACATAAGAGTTTATTTTCATTGAATAATTTCTCAGATTATTTAATTGAAAATAAACTATGCCGTTGTTGTGATCGTAATAAAAGAAGAAAAAAACAATCTTATACTTGCTGTGCTTGCATAAGAAAACAACTGCGTAACGTTATCAAAACAGACATTTTAAAATAAATTTAAGTAAAAATGTACATGCGCAGAAACATTAATAATAAAAAATAAAGTCGTGATAAGAATTTAACAATCTATTTGATTAAATATGAATCACACACACCTAGTATTTCTTGTTAAATTTCGTTTTTTTTTTTTTTATTTACTTTTCGTGTAATTAAAATTAAACAACAACAACAAAAAAAAATTCGATAAAGGCACTAATAAATAAATAAATGTTTTATTTTTAATTAAAAATTCATTTGATACACTTTAAACGTAATAAAAATAAAAAACAAAAAAAAATTCTAAAATAGGCGCCAATTCAATTTATCGTTTGATTAATTTTATTGGTTAAAATTGCTTTAATTTTGGTGTAAAAAATTTTTTAAGTGAAATAAATCATCTTGTATGTACAGTATGACAGTAAAATGTCAAGTTTATTAGTTAATTTCCCTGTTAGTTAAAAGTTTAACTAAGTAATGTCTAGAGCAAGTACCAAACAATAATGTGGTAAAACCGATTTACATTGCGTTCGCTACATTTAGGCGAAATATAAAGAAGAGAATATTTTTTTTTTTTATTTATTATTCTAATAAAATCGAACTACAACAGCATAAATAATTAAATAAACAAAAAAAATTACTAAACAATTAAATTAAAATTAACATTTTTTTTTTATAATAAGCTTTATATGGTCACATAGATGCAGCAGCAACATCAACATTAGTTGACAACAATAACAATAACAGAAATGACTCAAATTAATTTATTACTATTTCCACTCTTAATTAATTTCTGTCGTATTTTTTAAATTAATTTTAATAAAAAAAAAAAAAAAAAACATATTTTATTTTATGCAAACATATTAATAAATAAATAAATAATTAAATAAAAAAGAAAAGAAAAGAACAGAGGAGAAAAACAGACAACATCAAAGCTGTTCACTGTTCTTCCTTCATATGCTTCGATAATATTTTTATGTTTTTTTGTTGCATTTTTTTACATAAATTACGAATGTCATTTGTTTCTTTAATTAATTAGTTTATTTTTATTTCCCCCTTTTTTTTTATAGAATTTTTATTATAATATTAAAATAAAATAATTAATAAACATTCGCAACGAATTTATATTACAAAATACAGTATTGGGGCAATGGAAATAAATTCTTTTTTCTTTCTTTAATTAATTAATTAATTAGTTAATTCCGATTGTGTTGATATTAATCAAGAAACTTTGGTAAAACTATTGTTGTCTTTCTTGCAGAAATTATCGTAAACTGAGTATTTATACGAAAAAAAAAAAAAAACTCACATTTCAACCTTAACCACTGCTGTTTGTTAGAATTTTTATGTCTTTTCTATAAATATGCATTCTGTTTATCGTTTTTATAACAAACAATTACACAACAGCGTACACAGTTTTTAATATAAACACAAATAACCATATATAGTAGCAAAACACAAAAAAAAAAAAAAAACTACAAACATTATTTACCTCTTTCATTTTATTCTCTCCTATCGTCGGCTGAATGTTTTTCTTATTTTTTCTTATTTTTTCTTATTTTACCCAAATCAAACAAAGGTTAATAAATTAAAAATGAAATAAATAAACAAAGTGGATTTAGAAGAAAACGAAGAAGATACAGCTACATTTGTATTGTGACAGAAATTTATATTAAATTACTTTTGGGAATCCTAAAACATACAGAAAAAGCTTTTGTTTCAAAATAAAAATTTCGTCACGTCTTAAAAATCACAAACATCACAAACACAACGAGCAGCCACAGCAGCAGCAAAGTATTAATGCAAATTATTAGCCTGTAGAATAATAACTAAGCCACAAAATAAACTAAACGAACAACAGAATAAATAAAATAAAAATTCCCAACATTTTTTTTAATTTTATGACCAGAAAATCATTTAAAAAACAATAAAAAAAAAAAAAATCACCTCCACCAAAATTCGGCATCAAAAGCAATTAATAATTTTTTTGTTGCTTAAACAACGTTCATCAGAATTTAATAATAAACAAAATAAAATCGCCAAAAATTTGTGCAAAAATTAAAAAAAAAATGTTTTGCTTGAGTGTTTATTACCTGGCTTCTTGGAAAAATTAACCTTGACCTCGTAGGCGTTGGAGCATATCTGTTGACAACCATTTTTGGTTAAACTTTGTTTGTCGCTTTTTTGTAATAAGTCTTTGTTGTATTTACGATTTTTTAGTTTTTTAAACAACTAGAAACAATTTTAAGTCACTTAAAGTATTTTTTCTTTCTTTCTTTTTTTTTTAGGACAACTTCCTTTACTTAATTACTTAAAAAAAACAAAAACAAAACGCTGTAAATAAATAGGTAAAAAAAAAAAAAAAATAATTTAATTTTTGCCTCAAAGAAATAACAACGAAATGGCTGCATAACAAGAGAATCATTTTGTGGCGACTTTTGTTTATTAGCAAAAAAAAACCAATAAATCGATCAAAACACCATTTTTTTTTTTTTTTAATTTTTATTTAAAAATTAAGAACAGAAATGTCGTTAAATTTTGTTTACGTTTTCGTTATCCGGTTTTACTACGTTTTATGATTATTTTTTAACACGTTTTGTGCAGGTGTTAGATTGAGATGAGCTTTTATTAGTGTAGTCCTAGATGTTTTCTTTTTATGTCGCTTTAAATTAAACGGTTATAGTGAATTTGTTACAATCAGAACCAGTTTTGTTAACGATTTTAATGCGTTTAAAAATTTTTTGCTACCGGTGTAAATTTGCTAGATTTTATGTGCTGTAAACTTTAATCCAGCTTTTAGAAATAAAAATCTCCAAATGGAAATAAAATAAAATTAAATTAAACGACAATGAAAGTAGATAGTTGTATGTAGTGACTATACGGTGCAAGAAAACAATTAATTAATTTAATTATTTGTTATAAAGCAACAAAAGGAATTTCAAATGTAAACAAACAGAACTAAGAATTTGTTTGAATATGAAAAACAAATATTAAACGTGCTTTTCTCTATTGTTCCATAATAATCACAATATATTTGTATTTGATTATTTACAAAAATAATGGGTGGATTGGGTGATTATTATTTCAATTTATTCAACAGGGTTCACCATAATAAAATATTGACAAAAATCACAAACAAGTTATAATTTTGGTGAATAAATAAATAAATAAATAAATATTCAAAACTTTGTTGAGTCACCACCAATCGATTATATGAAAATTGATTCTCAAGTCCGGTTAGATTAAAACATTTATTTAACTAAAATATTAAATCTAGTTGCGTCATTTTGTTAAAATAACCCAAAAAATTATAAAATTTGAAAACAATTCGTTTGTTGATGTGATGTTGAAAAATAGATTTCTGTTTTTTTTTTTTTTTTTTTTTTTTTGTAACTAGCTGTTGGTTTAGTTGACTTAATTAATTCGAAATAATTTTTTTTTTTTATAAAGTCACGTTTCAACCAGTCGTTTACCCTAAATCAAATTATCGCATTTTTAATTGTCGTTATTTCTGCTTAGGGCGTTGTATTGATTTAATTCGACTAGACGACGACTGACTTAACGTTATTGCGTTAGCTTTAAATTGAGTTGATATTTTAATGAATAAGTCAAGGTCTTAGGGCTTTAATTAAGCAATACTACCCACGATTTGATTCTCTTGTTACAACAAATATGAGCCATTTACTGATTTTTTTTATTTTTTATTTTTTATTTTTATTATCACCTTATAGTCGGATATTTTCTTATCAAAAATTATTAAGAATTAAATTTTATTTTTTTCTAAACACAATTTAACACTTTTCAAACCACAAAACCATGATTTAACTAAACTCACTTAATAATAAACGCAGAATCCAGCGCACAGAAAATCACACAAATTTAATTTAATTCGTTCACTTTCCAAAATAAAATTTTAATTAATTTTCGTTTTCGTTTATTTAATTAATTTTTCTCATTTCTAAATCTTAATTAATTAAATAAAATAAATCGTTAATTTGTCGTTTGTTTCGTATTAAACAGAACAACGTTCGTTTGATGACTGAAAACAATTTTTTCTTTCTATCCAAACCAAACCTGCGTTTCAAACAAGCAGAAATAACAAAAAAAAAAAAATTATTTTTTATTTTCAGCAATCAAATCACACACAAAAAAAAAAAAAATAAAAATAAAAAGCCAACAAACGGACGACGTTGTGTTCGTTTTCGCGTAACCAAAATATTACTTTACTTAAACTGAACTGTACTAAAGTTAACGAGTTAGTTAACGAATATATATTTTTTTTATTTAATGTGACTTAAAAATTAATAACACAACACAACTACGACTTACTTAAAAATTAAAAAAAAAAAATTATTTTTTCAACAAAAAAAAAAACCGAATGAAACAAAATAAATATTTCACCAATACTTAAGCCGGTTTATTTGTGTTTAATAAAACATTTATTAGTAAATAAACTTGACTTAAGTTAAATTATGTTTATTTTTCAACGGGGTTTAGATAACCAAGTGAAATTACTACGGCAATGTAAAGTTTTTTTTTTTGAATTATAGGAAATAAAATGTACGTATTGTGGGTGATTCATTTGTGGTTTCTCTGCTCTGATTTAGGAAGTGAATTCACTTTTTTTACTTACTGCAATTTTATGCGGTTTAACAAAACATTCATTAGCGGTTGCGTAGGCTTACTTAATTTGTGTCACCTTATTAGAATTTTAAGTCAATTTATACCAAGGTAAATAATTAAGTAGAAAGCGATTAAATGATTTTTAATTAAAATTTTTTTGTTTTTCATTTTTAATCCTGTTCAAATGAATTCGTTTTGTGACTAACTTCGTTTTTAGGATTAAAATAGTTTTTTTTTTTAACTAGGTAATGTAAACGCATCAGCCGGCGTAAATAAGAAATTTTTTATTTATATTGGGTTTTTCTATTTTGTAAGTAATTTGCGCATGCGTTTTTAATATTTCTAAAATTATTTATTGACTACACAACTTTTGTAATTTTTTCTTTCTTGGCTCTAAGTCAATATAAATACGTCAATGATTTTTTTTTTTTTTACAATTAAACAATCCGAGTAAGAACTTATTAAATTTAATAATTAAAAATTTTTATATGTTGAAGCAGAGCTGTGACAAGAATAAAAAAAAAAAAAGGAGAAAAAAAAATGTATTTTTAGAATGGCTTTTTGTCATAACAAAATACACAATCGTTGAACTTTTACTCTCTCTCACTCTCTATGCTATACAGAAAATTTAATAAAAATCCACCAAATTCCACCGAATTTTATTAATAAAATTTTTATTATTTAAAATACAAAGCACACAACTACAAATTATCATTACCTACAAGTACATTTATTTGTATTAACCTTAAAAATAATAAATAATTAACTGTCTACAGTGTATAATTGGATTCATTAAAACTTCTTAGAAATTTGCGGTTTTATTAAACGAGAACAAAATTTAAATAAACAAATAAATAAGATATTTTTAACCTATATGTACCGTGTGGTCAAATAATTTGAGTGAAATTGTTAAGAAATGTTGTACAAGCCTAGTAAATTAATGATTTATTTCATGTTCTTCTTAGGCACATCAACCTGGTTTAAGTGTTAATACGTTCTGTCACGTTTTACCGCCCACACTTTGGTAATTACTTCATTATAAACGCACAAATTAAAATTATTTCACCCAGTATTGGAATAATTTGAATTAAGAAAATCAAATAAAAAAAAAACTTCCCAAAAGTGTCTTCGATGAAAATGTGTCCTAGATGCAATCCAAGTTACACATCGTAAAAACTCTATTTGGAATTACGTAAGGGAATTTCCATTTCAATTAATTAATTATTAAAAAAAAAATGTAAAGCAAATACCAGGTAAATTTAAAACAATGAATAAGAATTTTTGTGACAAAAAAAAAAATTAAACTAGAAAATGTGTCCGCAATAAATTAATCATCATGCATTCCCACAACAGGTTGAACAATATTATTGCACACTACTTCCGCCCTTATCTCTCTTACTTATCCTAATCATACATTTAAATCATTTTATTATATTTATAAATAAACAAAGCAAAGAATTCATTTTATTCATAATAATCATAATAAAAACTCAACAAGTCATAAAGCAAATAGAATAAAAATAAAAATTAAATTTTTGATTTAAATTTTAATTTTCTTTGAATAAATTTTATTCACAGGAAAAACACATACTAAATGCAAAAATTAAATAAAAAAAAATAATAAAGGGGAAAAATTATTTAATTATAGATGAAAGACCGATAATAAGAAAAAAAAAAATAAATAGAAAAATTTTCGCAATAAAATTTTGGGTCAAGAAATAAACAAGAAAATTTTTTCATTTCGTTTTTCATTAGAATTATCAAACGTATGATGGCGATGATGGGAAAATAATACAATTTTCTAGTATTATTTGTGTGTTGAGTTTACATTACATGTGTAAATCATGAATATTTCTATTTATTTAAGACAGCTAGAGTTGGATGATTTTTTAATTATTTTTAAGGTGAATTTCCCTGAGTTAATAATAAAAATTTTATAATTACATCCTGTTTGGTCTAGTTATTAGGAATTTCGCTATTTTCTTTATAAATTTCTAAAATAAATCGAGGTACAGCCAATTTACTGGAACTACAACCCTTTAAACGGTATTTAAAATATTTTTAACTTGAGAAATGAATTTTTTTCGGCCAAACTCATAGAACTAACTCGATTCAGAACCTCATAATGAACATTCCTGCAAAATTACACCTCGCTATGAATTATTTCATTTTCCATCAAAAAAAAAGTTTCAAGTGGTTAGGGGAAAATCCACTATAACCTGCGATTGCAACCCTTTCATTTTAGTTAGTTAGCTCATAACGTCACTGCTTTGTTACTTCAACAAATATAATTATGAATTAAAGTGATTAACTGCGACTTAAGGCAGAATAAATTATGTGCAATGCAACAAAGCTAGAGGCGACTTAAAATACCAGAATAATTTATGTCATTTTAATTAAAACATTAAAATGAAAAAATCATTAAAATAAATAAATACAAATCATGATCGTGTATGACTCGATTAGTTTTCACTACAATAAAACTAACAAACAAACAGCAAACTAATGGCTTAATTTGAGAAAGAAAAAAATTAAAAAAAAAAAAAATTGGCGCCTTTCGTTGGTGACACGCGTTATTGTCGCCGTCGTCACCATATTATAAATCACACATCTTGCTTATAATTTGGTTGTGTTTTGCTAATGCGCTGTGCGCTTAAATAAATAAGAAAATAATTTTTTATTACCACCAATGTGACGTTAAACCAAATGTTAAAGCAGTGAAATTTCTTAAGCCTTTCGTAACGCACAGATGATTAATATTTTTTTTTTTTTTTTTTTTTGTCTGTTTTATTTTCAGCTGTTTATAGACACACATATTCGTCATTTTAGTTATTATTAACACATTTTATCAGTTAATAATGTTTTTATAATCAGTTGTTACATTGTTATTGTAATCAGATAGTAATCAATACACGAATACGTAATACAAATGACGTAAATACCTGATAATTGTCATACACAGAAAAAAAGATAGAGAGATTATCATCCACTTTTCATCCACTTTAAAATTAAAACTTTTAAAACATAAATTATAAAGATTAAAAGGTGTTAAAATGAGGCAATTAATTAAAATAAAATTATTGTTTAATAATTTTAATTTTAAAATTTGCTTTGTTATGTTAAGTTACTTACAAACAATTTAATTTCCTTGTTTATTGAGTATTTTTAATTAATTTTAATAATTTTATTAAAACAGCAAACAGCAAAAGAATTAAAAAACGTAAACAAAGCATTTTTTTTTTCTATTTAATGTTCACACGATTATCGCATATCTTCTTATTTAATTTAATTTTTATTAATATTAATAAATTAGAAAGGATTGTATATTTTAACATTATTAATTAACACAAAATAAATATTCATTGGCCTTAATTATTATTATTATTGAAATAGAGGAAAGTAATAAAAAAAAAGACACAAATTGCAACAAACAGCAACATTAACTGGACAACAAGTGATAATAAAAATAAAAATTAAATAAATAAAATATTTCTCATTAATAGAAAAATATAAATTAAAATTAATAATTAATACTTATTAAATGAAGACATAAAATAATTAAACATAATAAAAAATAATAATTTTTTTTCCACTCTCTTTCCGTTTGCAATTTATTTATAAATGAAATTAAATTAATTTTTTTTTTGTATAGATTAAATCATTTAAATCAATAATTTATTAATATTATTAATTAATTAATAATTTACTTGACAGAAAACAATGAATTATGTGGCAGAGAGCAATAAAAGAAAAAATAACCAAAAAGCACAGTGTGTATACTGAGGGAATAAAATGAATCTCGGCTATCATTGTTGAAATACGTAACCTGGCTATGCTTAGTGCAAATAATTTCAAACTTAATACACATCAGATGGGTTTTTATGTACATACATATGGATATGCATTCGGTAATCATTTTTTAATATTTATAAAACCTGTAAATAGAAAATAATTAATTTTTTATTTACAATCTAACAGCGTAATACAATCGTGACAACCTTAAAAAGGTGCTAAAAGTAGTTAAGCAGCCTATAAACAATTTTTTTTTATTTTAATTTTATTTAATTTAATAACAATATGATCTTTGCTTTGATCTTTACTCTCAATTTATTATTAGAAAATATATTTTTTTTATTTATTATAATTTATTAGAATGTACATAGACTACTGAACAGTATTAACGACAATCTAAGCAAAAACAGCCTTCAATAATATTAATAAAAATCATAATTATTATTCTATAAATTAAAAAAAATAAAATAATCTCTTTAGGTTGACAATCACTGTATGAAAAAAAAAAAAAATTATTTTTAATGCAAAAAAAGAAATAAAAATAAACGAAACAAGTCATACAGAGTCAAGAATATTACAAGACGTGTATGGTTCACCGACCTTATGCTTTGTTTTATTCCTTTTTTTCTTATTTTATCTACTTAAAAGTAAATAAACAAATAAATTGCCAAACACTATAAAAGTGTTAAGTGTTATGCAGATTATAAAACTAGTTAGTTATTAACAGAAAAAAGAAAAAGAATGAAAAATTAATAAATACGATGCGTTGGTAGGTTTGTGTCCGCACTACTGGCTCTTCTAGATTTAATTTCTTTTTGTCGAAAAATCAGAAGACAACACACAACTGTGGTTTTGTCAGGTATGCTTTGAATAAAAATTAAACTATAATGCCTAGAGGAAATTTAATTATAAACATTTTTTTTTTTTAGAGAAAATCAATTAATTAAAAGACCCTCAAGACAAATGATTAAAATTTTTTATTTTTTTTAATTAAAAACGTTCCATCTTGCTTGTCTTGTCAATTATTAATTTGGTAACACAACACAACATAATTTATTATTAATTGACCTGTGAGGCCATATTATTTGAAAAAAAAAAAAAATTGGAAAACAGATTGATTTAGCTAAAAGAAATAAATTTAAACAAAACGAAGCAAAATTAAATTTTTCTTTCTTTTAATTTAAATGAAATGAATGAAGAATTTAGTGAAAGTAGCAGCAGCGATAGCAAAACACCACAAATAATTTCATAATTTCAAATTGAAAATAAGTTAACGAAAAATAAATAAACAAAAATTAATTAAAGACGAATAAAAGATGCAAAAAAATAATAAAGAAAAACCACAAAGAAAAAGTTCAATAACTTTTCACATTTAATTAATAAAATTTCATCACATTTCCCCGTTTTTTTTTTTTTTTAATTTCTTTTTATTATTTATAATTAATAATTATTTTTATTTTTTTTTAGTTTTTAATTCTAGTGTTAATTGATTCATTAAGTACAAAATATCTTTGTTTATTTATTTATTTAATTATTTCTGTATGCATTTTCTGTTTTAAGAAAGAAAAAATGATAAATTAAAAAAAAAAAAACCTCACAACAGCACACAATACAAATGAAAATTCAATAATAGCGGGTTCGGGTTTTAGCTAAATACTGCAAATGAACAACAAACGCATTTAACCGACCATATTTGGATTATGACAGGAAAATACACTTAATTAGTTTAAATAAAAAACAATTAATTTCTCACGACAAAACATACTTTGTATGAAAATAAAATAAATAAAAAATCAAATAAAAAAAAAAAACAAAACAAAACACCGGATGTGCTTATGTGTGGGCGGAAATTGACCGCCACCACTATCGTTATTACAAAATTTACCTTTTTTATTTTATGCTTCTTCTACATTTGCTGTATTGCTTTAAATCTTTTTTTTTTTTAACGAGAGATAGAGACTGCAGTCGTTTTTTTTTTTTATTCTGATTTCCAAGGTAAAATTCATAAATTAAACGACAACAAAGCACAGAAAAACTCTTTGATTTCATTAAATTTCACGTGGATTTTGTTTTAAAATAATACAAAAAAAAAAAAAACCAATAATATGAAGAGGTGTAACGTGTTGTCTGTTCATTTCAACATTTCACAATAATATTTAAGCGTTTTGATATCTGCGATGTGTGTTTTTTTTTTGCTTCATAACAAAGCAAATAGCACTCAGTCTATCCAATGAATCCAATTAAATTTATTTATTTAAATACGTATTTATCGCGGAAATCTTTAATTCTTTTGTTCTGAATTTTAAATTATCAATAAAAAATCTAAAACATCAAAACCAATCAGGGTTGTGTATAAAAATTTTTTTTTATGAAATTTACCGCATAGTAATAGTCACTGACAACACTTAGCGCTACCGCATCACACAAAGCACAATTAATTGTAATGATTTAGTTGGCTTTACAGAGGCTTTAGCCAATATTCCATCAGATGATTTAATATAATATTAAAGCCTAGCTTAGGGTATTTACAACATGATAATAAATTATTAATGAATTTTTTCTTTGTTTATCTTCGGCATTACATAAACGCTTCAAGGCTTTTGTCTATTGACAGGGGTCTATTGAAAACAATTCAAACCATTGCAAGTGTTTGACTTTATTTTATTCCTGGCTTTACATTTTAATAGACACACAGCGATTTAGTAATTTTTTGTTATAACAGAAAATATAGAGAGAAAATTCTTTCATTAATAATAATTTTCCAACATTTCGTTAAAATAACAAGAAATATTTATTCCAAAAGTAATTTATTATGTATTTAGTAAAATTAAGAAGACGGAAAATATTTATACAAGCTGACAGTATAATGACAGAACAATTGAAACATTTATTACGTTTAAATATATTTATTATAACAATTGAATGGTAAAATGGTTAAGGTGCGTACACTGTGCCTAGAAAGTATAATAAAACGAATTCCTTTAATTAAGTTAAAACAATGGTGACACATTGAATTTTAGTTAAGGTGGAATTTTTTTTTTTTTTTCAATTCAAGGTTAGCACAGCCCTGCTTAATCACAAAAAATCAAAAATAAAAATCAAATAATTCTGAATCATTAAATTCAAATCAAAAATAGAAGATGAAGAAGAAGGCGAAGAAAAAATCCACAAAAATCATAGATTTATTTATAGAACTTTCACATAGTGCGTTTTGTTCAGTGCTAAAAATATATTCCTAAAAAAAAAAAAATAGAAGCAAAAATGAGCATATGAATCGAACGAAAAACCCTACACCTAACGCATTCGAAAGCGACTATAAATACGTAATTATTGGCTAGACTAGCGGGCTAGACATGGTTGTCGTGTCGCGACATAAATTATTTTTAAAATTAAAATGGAAAATATAAATAAAATAATTTTGTGAGGGAAGTTGTGGCTGCAGTTTAAATTTCACAATGACTATTTTCAATAGAAAAGTTAGTTGAGAAAATTATTCAATCGATTGATTCAATCAAGGTGGTTATATGGCCGTTGTAATCCATATCCATATCCATCTCAATTCGTATCTAGCTTAAAAGTGGGAGAAATATTCGTTTTGCGTTACTAAACAGAACAATCCATGGAAGTAGCCTTCATAAAAAAAAATTATTTCTCTACCCTGAATCTGAATTAAAACATCTTAGAATCTAGATAATTACGTACCAATTTTTGATGTCTATTATTAAGCTCTGGACCAGCTGATGCTCTGCGTCCATACTTTTGCCTAGGTGGAGCAGTTTGCATGGTTATTGTTTCACTTTTTCTTTTTTTTTGTATTTAAAAAAATTTCTTTCTTTCTTTCTTTTTTTTTTTTTGCCAAATTAAATTAACAAAATAAATAATTAAATTTCACGTTTTAAACCTCTTTTCACATAGTATTTGTATTTGTTTATATGTTAAAAAAAAAAACGAAAAACCTATAATTAATTTTTGTTTACAAAATAAAAAATTCTATGAAAAAAAAAATTTCAATAAAACATTTTTTTTTAATGCCAAATATTAGTTAAAAAAAAAAAAAAAAAACGATGAAAAATTTAATAAAAATTACGAAAACCTTGTACTAATGTTAATTTTCATAATTTATATGAAAAAAAATTATTTATTTTTTTATTTCTTTGATTGATTTTTAGTAAACAAATTATTGCTACTGCTGTTTGGTGTTTTTGTGTTCTTTGGTGTAATTTGTTTGTGTGGTTTGCGTCATTAATATTCAACGCTTTAATCAACATTTAAACCGTTTGTATGTGAAGCGAAAGAGAGAAAGAGTGAAACTAAAATTACAAAAACTTAATCAGAATATTTCGATTTTTAATTATGTTAATAAAACATAAAAACAATGACCTTGCCACGATTTTGATAACGTTGATTAATTTTAACAAAGGTATTTTAAAAAAGTGTTTTAATATTCTTCTTCACACACACAATACTAATCAGTTATTCTAACGCAAAAATCCCAAATCACAAACGACACAAACCGATAGGAATATAATTAACCAAAAATACCGGATAAGATTTTTTTTTTACACAATAAATTTTAATCTCACACACAAAGCAATTAAGTGATTGTTTAATTAATTATTATTTAATTTTTTATAAATGAAAACAAGGTTAAAGAGTTTAATTAATTAAAATAGCAAAAAAAAAAAAGAATAAAATGCTAGACAACAACGATTTTTTGTCTAGCATATTGTCTAACAAAATTTATTATTAATTCATCTGTAAATTAATAATTAATTAAAATAAATAACAACAAAAACAACAGCAGTAACAAACGAATTTAATTAAAATTATGCAATTGTTGATTGTTGGTTACATGATAAAATTAATTAATTAAAAAAAAATAATAAAATTTTATTTTGTTTACGTTTGAAACTTTGTCGAGACAAAAATCGAAAAATTTATTTTCTTTTATTAATTTTATCAAATAAATAACAATCTTTGCTTGACTAATCGGTTGTTTTTCTTAATAATTTTTATCTCTATTTGGTTATAATTTTTTGAAAATTCACTGCACAACCACAAGCCAGAAACATCTGGTTAATTAACTTAAATAACGCACGCAACACGCACAAAACATCACTTATGAATTAATATCGGCTAGTTTCACATTATTATTAATTTAATAATAAATAAAGAAGAAAAACCTAGCCAATAAAATAAAATCGCAACAATAAACTCACAATAAACTCGTACAATAAAAATAAAAAAATAAAAAAACGCGTCAATAAAATTCCTCAAAACAAAAAAAGAAAACAATTAACAAACAGAATAAAAAATTCAAGTTATGGAATTTAATAGAATTTATTAATAAAAAAAAAAAATAAAAAAAAATAGAAATAAAGGAGTGTTTTCTCCTTATTATTTAATTTAAATTTAAATACAAAAATACTTGTCTAAGCAATTAGCAAAGATACAAACACCAACAACAACAAGAACAATAAAATAAAAAAAAACCTCACAACAGCGAAACGCAAGTAAATAATAAGCACGACGCGCGCGTGTCGTTTCAAAGTATTCTTCTGACTAACAAAAAAGAAAATTTTTTTTTTTTAATTTACTAAAAAATAATAATAACTTTTTTCTTTTTTTTTTTTTTTACTTTTGGTTTAAAATTACATTGCGTCTTGTTACCTGTATTAAAAATAAATAAATAAATTTATTGTGACGACTTACGTTTTTGTTATTGGTTAGAGTAAAGTTAAATAAAAAATCTCAAAGCTGCTTAACTTCTTTTTTTTTCTGTTTTTATTTTGTCTTTTCCTCTTTTTTAACGTTTTTTTTTTTTTTTTTTTTTTCTTCTTTATTTAATTCTTTATTTAAAAGCAAGAAGCATTAAAGAAAAAAAAAACATTTGCTTAAAACTTTATAACATGTTACTTTGTGTATTTATAACTACGTTTTGTACGAATTATTTATTTAATTTACTTTATACAGAAATTGTGTGTTTTTTATAAACAAATTTTTATATTTAATAATAATAATAATAACAATAATAATAATAATAATAATAATAATAATAATAATAATACTATAAACCACAAACAAACATTGAAATATGCAGTAGAATTTATCGAAGGTAAATTTATTTTCATTAAAATTTAGCAAAATGAAACAAATTCGCTAGCCAAAAAACAATCGTCTTGTCTTTAAAACTACGTAAATATTGGAATACAGCAGAGAAAATTTCCGTAAATCTAATCATGCGTTAAAAATAAATATTTCAAGTTGAATAACAAAAAAAAAAAAAAAAAAAAAAAAAGATTTAATTAATTAAATATAAAACTAAGAAAACAACAAAAATATACACAGAAAAAGGCAGAAAGAGATTTTGTTAAGCTAACCCAATTTGTGGCTGATTATGTCTGTGCAATTAGTTTTATTATAAAATTTTAAAAAATTGGCAAAATTATCCAAAATTGTTGTTTAATTATTTTTCTTTTTAATTTCATTTCATTTAATTTAATTTAATTAAAAATAGAATAATAATCAAAACGTGAAGGTGAAACACACAAAAAAATTATTAATAAAATTCACATCATCGCGTAAATGGATGAGATAAATAAAATTGTATAAACGCAAAACAAATTAAGTAGCATTAAGTGACTTAAGAAGATTATGTTTAATTTATTAAAAAAAATTAAATAGTTTATATAAAGCTTTATTATTCTAATATTACGCCAATAAAACTATGGGATTTGCTGCCTCGATAGAAAAAAAAATTAAATTAGTGTCTTTGCTAAAAAAAAAAAACAGGGAAATTCCAAAAACAAAAAGAGGAAATTCATGTTAAATCACTTTTTGTCACAGATAACCACTGAAACATAAACATCGTTTAACTCGATTAAACAATAAAATTTTTTAATTAATTTTTTTTTTTAATTTTTGGGTGGGAAATTAAAAAAACAACCAGCTGACTAGACAGCATAAATGTTGTGAAATAAAAAAAAAACAACGACAAAACGACATGACAATTCATTACAGCATAAAAAACATGTCTGGGTAGCAAAATAAAAATCTTTCACAAGAAAGCCTAAACCGAAATTATCTTGTAACACAAGATATTTCCATTTGATTTATTTATCTTATTCTAGATATTTGTTGGCGGTTTTGTTGTTTTACTTGTTCTGGGTTCGGGTTATTAAAATTCCGCTCTTTATCCTCTTCTTTGGTTTATGAGTTTTCCTCACTGGTTCAGAATAATTTAATTAGTTTGTTGTGTCAATAGCTGGATTTAAATAATGCTAGTTACTAGTGAAAGTGTTTTACCTACATCTAACCTATTTATTCCCAAAATTTCATGTTTCGAAAGTAACGAAACAACTACACCAGCAACAAACAGAATTTTAATATAAAACCACAAATAAAAAACAAACAACACGCTTACAGTAAATAATTGATAATAATTTATTAACAATTAATAACAATTTAGCAAAACTATTTGTAATAAAACTTTAAAAACACTTGCAGACTTGTTGTATTTTCTGCGTGTTCACCAACACCACTCATTCATTAATTTTTTTTTGCTCAAAGTAGATTCTTTGCTCTAGTTTCTGTTTGTAAATTAATATAAATTAATTTATTTTTTATATATATATATATATATATATATATATATATATTTTTTATATATATTAATTAAAAGATCAAAAATAAAAAAATTGATTGCAGACAGATGATAACAAAAGAATCTTTTAATTGGGGTACGTTTTTACGTAAAATCTTTTTTTTTTTTTTTTTGAAAGTTTTTTAACCTTTTTATCACATGCAGTTTATCATTTAATCAGTTTTTGGTTAAAAACCATTTTAGCCAGTTAACAAAAAATTGAATCACCTTGACATTAAGCTGAATGAAAGTTTAATAAACTTAACCAAAAAAAAAAAATGAACAACAGAAAAACGTCACATTAAAGGCTTGTTGCTTTGTTTCACCTTTATGCAAATTAACGCCAAAATAAAATAATAATAATAAATTATTCTGATTGATAAACAAACATAAACAAGTGTTGCTAATAAAACAATGTGGGTGGACGTGGACCACCACAGTAAATACAAACAAACAAAGCAGTAATAGTAGCATCAGCGAAACAGCTTCATCGCTACGCTATAAAATGAATTAAATTCATTTTTAAACAATAAAATAATGAACGAAACATTAAAGTTTAGTTTATTCGTCTTAAACTATTTTTAATAGGCCATACTTTTGAGCGTGAAAAAACCAAAAACACAAAAAATTAATACACAAGGCAAGGCAATAGTAATAAAACCAAAAGAAAAAAAAAAAAAAACTTTAGAACCAGAGACAGAAACGACGACTTAATTTTCTTAAATAAGCAACAAAAAAACAAGGAAAACAAAAAAAAAAATTTCTGCCGTTTTTATTATTATTACAAACAAAATAAAAGTATTAAATTTTGTTGGCATAAAACAGTTAAACAGTTAAATAAAACACGAAAAAAATAAAAAATCGCGTGCCATTGAAAATATGTGCAAAAACCTACTAAATGCTATTTAACAATAAAATTAAAAACATTTGAATAGTTTTGTTTTTAATATTTTTTTTTTTGTAGATTTTAATTAGTAAAATTAATTAAATTATTTTTTGTTTTTTTTGAATATAGCAAACAAACAACAATAAATGTATTTTTCCCAATAAAATAAATTAAACTTTAACTAATCTTCTTCATTTTACTACCCTAATTATTTAATTAATTTTTTTTTTTTATTAAATATTTGTGCTAACAAATAAAACAATAAAAATTTAAATTGTGCAACAATCCATAATAATTACGCAGAAAATTAAATAAAACAAAAACAAAAACATCAACGTTGGTAAAAAAATAAAAAATTCGCTGACATTCGCTCCATTAATAATTTTAAATTAATTAATAATAAAACAAACAAAAAAATTAATTAATTAAAATTGCTTAATAACTAAACGTAATTGTTAGTAAAACGAAAAAAAAAAAAATTCTTTATTTTTTTTCATTTTTTGGGTTAAAAAGTCAACGAATTTCTTCTATTTCTTTATAAAAAAAAAATAATATAATAAATTATTTTGTTGATAAATTTTTGTATATTACCTTATTATTTTTTAAATTATTATTTTTTATTATATTTGGCTTATAAATTTCATTATTTATTTGTATTGTTTTACTGGTGCTACTACTGCTGCTGCTGCTTCTGCTGCAACAACTTCTAAACGTTTTCGTTTCAATGTGGCGCCGACTACACCAGCCACCCTGTTGATTGCCCATTGTTTCGGGTAAATAATAATTTAAATCATCAATTTGAGTACACATTAATATTAATTTCCTATTCAATTGTCTATTCCAATAAGTGCATTAATCGTTAAACACTTTTTACAAAAATTAAAAAAAAAAAAAATCACATGATCAGAAATCAGAAAAAAATAAAAATAAAAAAAAAACGAATATAAAATTTCACATTAAAACTAAAAACTAAAAACAACAACAACAACAGATAAACAAACAAACAAACAAATAAACAAATGACGTCATTAGATTAATACAATTAATTTACTAATTAATTCTCTTCTTTTTTTTTGATGATTTATTTATTCAACAATAAACAAACCACAACTAGAGAAACAACTAAACCGATATTGACGGCAACTAAAAAACAAGTGAAACGAATTATTTTTTCATGACACAAAAATGGGCAGAAGAACCAATCGAAATAAAAAAATAAATAAATAACACGCAGCTTAAAGCTGTGCTTTAACACACAACACAAACACTTTATTTTGTTTATTCGTTTATTTTTCTTATATTAAACCATTACACAACAAATACATAAACTGCGAAAACATCACTTTACTATAGCAAAGCCAATAATATAGTCAAGACAACAATACATCCAAGACACAAAATTACTTTTATGTAAAATGAAAAAAAATTCTTTTTTATTACAAACAAATTAAAATGAAATAAACGCAATAAAAAAAAATTTAAAAAAAATAAAAAATACCAACGAAATACTGTTGACAAAACATATTTTGGTCAAAATAAAATCGTGACACAAAAATTAAAAAAATTGTAATCAAGAAACGCAAACGATGCTAAAAAAGCTTGGTTGCAAAGTGAAAATTTCTGTTCTATTTTTTCCTTTAAATTAAAAATTATTTTGTAAGAGATTTTTGGTGGGAATTTCACATTTATTTATTTATTAGGGCAAATTGTAATTATTTTATTAAAATAAAAAAAAAACAGTCAGTCAGGCAGGCAGGCAATATAAAATCCGACTATAAAAGCTACTTTCTTGCAAATCTACAGACCACTTTAAATTATTATTAATAATTAATTATTATACATACAAAAGTTAAATAAATAAATATTTTGTTTTGTAATTAAGCCAAAGAATACAGCAATAATAATAATAATAATAAAAACCCATAAAAAACCAATTTAGTTGTAGAAGAGAAAGAAACAAAATAATTTTTTTGACTGAAAACTCTATTCGCTGTTAATTATTATAGAAGGTTTTTCTACTCCTATTTTTTTATTTTTATTAAATTTTATTATATTTAATATTCTAATATTGTCAGCAACATTGTTAATTAAATAATTAAAAAATAGTATTTAAGTATACATAAATACATTTTTTTTTATTACATTTATATTGCAAACATTTGTATGGTTTTTTTTTTTGCAACTTTGTATCCTTTTTGTGGTGTGCTTGCCCTTGATAAAATTAAAAAAAAAAAAAATTCTCATTTCAATTATGCAACAGTTCTCTTTTGTTAATAAACGAGTTTAATTAATTAATTAATTCATTAATTAATAACCTATCCCAATACTAATTTTTTAGAGCTTGTCATATAAAACACAAGGTACTAAATTTTAATTGTTGATACACAGTGATTTGTGTCTGGTAATAAAACTTTTAATCATATGCAGTGTATGCATTTTTTCTATAATTAAAAAAAAAAAAATAAAAATAAATTTCACTTTAATTAATATTGAAATTTCTGTTTACCAGAAATACCAGAATGAATCACTGAAATACATCAGTCAAATCAAGCGAATTCAACTTATCATCACATAACCACTTGTTATACTATGAGATAATTTCGTTTACTATAATAAGCATGAGAAAATATCCCAAAAATGCACATGACTCATTGAAATGTTACAACAAACTGTAATTCATTGAATTTTATGTTTTTTTTTTTTTCATTATGGGTCCAGCTAGTAAATCAGAAACGAAGATGCAAACCTAAAAGGAACACAGAATTTCTTGAAGGACAAAAGTTAGGTAGGTTAAACTCTAACAGTTTTATGCTTCGTCTTGTTACATTCCACAGTGAAGAATCAACTTATCAGCCACCGTTGGAATAAACAACGAATTTGTACAAAATTATTCCAAACACGTGAATGTTGCTTCTTTATTTTCCTTTACTATTTCAATAAATTTTCAATAACAAACAAATTTGTTTTTGTATTTGGATAACATCACCATCGTGTGTGAGTCACCTTTAAAAAAAAAACGGGTTAAGCAGTAAGTATCGATGCATAATTATTATTAACCAGTGGTTCAAGTTTTCATTTTATTTTGTTTTGTTTTCTTTTTTAATCTAATAAAAAAAAAAAAAATGAATCAACAACAAGAAGACAATCAAAATGAACTAACAGTCTGTATGTCGACTTCTTTTAAATCTTTTAAATAATAATAACGAATAAGTAGAATGAACTCATAATCATTCAATAAAATAAAAATAAAAATAAAAAAAAGGCAAAACAATGTAAATGAGTTTGGTGATTCATTAAGCTAAACAATTTTTTCTTTTATATTTTAATTAAATAATTACAATTCAACACAGAAAATCAATTAAATCACGTTAAACACATACACTGTGCTTTCCATAACGCAAAAACAGTTGTATTACAATTATAATCGATGAATATTAAACGAAAAAACAATCCTGGATTTGTTACTTTGCTTAAGACTAAGACTAAGACTAAGAATATGAACTAAAACTGCCTAGCACGATTCATATAAATTAATCAAAACAATTTTTTTTTTTATGACCTAAAACCTCTTTTCTTTCGCGTAAAATATTTATTTTCTATATATATATATATATAATATTAATTAACAAAATAAATAACTAAAAAGCTCTAAGGTATAATAAATAAAGAATAAAAATTAATTAAAATTCTTAATTAAGCAGCTAATGTGGATAGCGTTTTATACAAATGTTTTTAACGAAGGACATTTATAGGTTTAAAAAAAAAAAAAAAAAAACTCTACAATAATCATGATAAAAACGGTTGTTAATCTAACTGAGACTTGTGTAAATAATTAATTAAATAATAAATCATAATATAAAAAAGAATAAAAAAAAAAAAAATTATTATAACACCTACAAATATCACCTTGGCTTATAATTGCAAAAAAACTTTTTTTTTCACTGTTTTTCATATTAATGGAAATTCAATAAAACGTACTTACATTGTCCATTGTTAAGTTTCCACGATAAATCGCTGTTGACGGTGGACTTAAATTCATTAGACGTGATGATGAGAAGTGTGGTGAATGAATTTGTGGTGATAAACTTTGTGTACATGATGTTGGACTTGTTATCTCAATTATTGGTGATATCAATGCTGTTGACGTTGATGATTTATCTTAAAAGTAACAGAAAAAATTAATTTAAAATTTTTATTAAATTAATTAATTAATTAATTATATTTACCATTGCGCTCTTGTATATTTAATTTAATATTATTATTTAATAGGAAATTATTCGTTGTATTATTGCAATTATGATTTAAATTATTATTAATTAAATGTATTGGTGCACTGTTTGGTTGTAAATTTATATATTTAGCTTCTTCTGCTAGTTTAGCCTGCTTTTCGGCGTATTGATATTTCGGTATTGATAAACGTAATGTACGTCGTGCCGCTAATTTCTTTGCCGGTGTTATTATCCGTTCATTCTCATTCACATTCATATTATTACCACATTCCTCATGTGCTTGTAATTTATTTACCAATGCATTAACATTATCATTTGATGGTAAACATATTTTTGTTGTTATAATTGTCGGTATTTTATATAAATTATTATCTTTTTCAGACATTTTATTTTATATTTTTTTCTTTCTTTCTGTATGTTTCACAAAATTTTAAAGAAACAGAAACAGAAACAGAAAACTGTTTTTCTTGGAAATTTAAAGTTTTTTTTATTATTTTTATTTTTCTTTTTAATAATAATAATAATTACGAAAAAGGTAAAAAAAAAAAAAAAAAACTTAAGAAACTGTTATTGACCTTATTTATATAACTTTAACTACAAAATATCACTAAAAAAAGAAATATATTTCGTTAAAAACAACACAGAAACTGCACAACAGAGAAGAAAAAAAAACACCAACGAACTTTCACTTTATTTATATTTCTAATAAATTTATTAATTATTTAATAGAAACAGAAACCTCACACATTACGTTACCAGATAATCAATAATAATTAAACTGACAAAATTTTAATGAATAAATTTTCATATTTTATTTGTTGAAAGAACATTTTTTTTAAATTTAATTTTTAGAAAAAATAGCACAGAAAAAAAAAACCTCACAAATTACGCAAATAATTTTTCATTTTATTTATTTTTAATATTTTTAATTTTATGCTAATTTAATACAATAATTACAAATAAAAGTATTAAGTAGTAAATATAAAAATAAAATTCAAGTGCAAGCACACGTAAATAAATTTCCCATTTAAATGTGAATAAAAGAAGGAAAAAATGTATTTCTTTAATCAGTTAATTTTCCAGTGATTAGGTTTGGGTGTTATTTCTTTAATATAAATAATTAAATTGTAGTTAAAAAATAATTTAATAAAGAAATAAAAAAAAAAAGTTGTATTCTACGTTAATTAACTAAATATAAAGGTAAATTGTGTTGTGCAAAAAAAAAAAAGAATTAATTAAATAGAAAATAAAATGAATGACACAGTGTGTGTTTTAACTATGTTTCTGTACATTTTTATAATCATAATAATAGCTCAATTGAACAGAAATATGTAATAATTAGCATGAAAATAAGCAAAAACAAGCAAAGGAAAGAAAAAGAAACGAAAACGAGGAGTTTATCAAAACAACAATAAACCGTTGAAAGGTTTTTTGTTTTCTTTCTTTCTTAGTTTTTTAATAAACACACAGCAAAAAAAAAAGTGTCTTGGCTAACAAAGGCGATTATTATGCAAAAAAAAGAAACAAACAAATTTCGTTTGTTTGCACGTCTGGTCGGTCAACCGAGGTATAAACAATTATTTTAATTTTGATTTAAATTTAATTTTAAATTAAATTAAATAAATAAATATTTTAAATTATTGATATAAGATACAAAAAAAAAAAAAATAAATAATTTAATTTTGCAATCTGTTTCTTAGTTTTTTTTTTTTTTTTATTTTTATTTTTTTTGTTGTTGACCATGTGGGCTTTGTTCGTTTCATTCGATTTGAAAACATTTTTTTTTTTTTTTTGTTATAAATTTAAATAAATAGGAAAATTGATTAATATTTCAAGATGTTTGTTTACTTTGATTATACATATATGTTTTAAGTTTAAATTAAAACATTAAATAAAATAAAAATCATTTTCAAGTTGAATAATAATAATAATAATGTTTTAATCAGGAAAAAATCATAAATTTAACAATGAAATGTGTGTGCTTGCTATAAACTGTAGCAACACAAATGTTTCAAACATGTTTCAGACACACAAAAACAAAACAATTTGTAATAAAACAAAAATAGAGGAAAAACATTAAAAATTTTAAATATTTATTATCATAATTTAAAATATTAAAGAACAATGTAGATTTTATTATTAATTATTAATTTTTTATTGCGTTTTTCTTTAGTTATAAAATGTAATGAAACATGAACAACGACAACAACAACAAATATAAAGCACAAACATTTGAACAGTTTTCAAATTGTGTAAGCGTTCGAAACGAAAACCGATAATTAAATTTTCTGCTTTAATTGTTAAAAAAAAAAAAAACCAAACAAAAAATTTATTATTATATTTCAATGCATCACATAAATATTTTATTTTTAACCAAAAGACACTAAAAGTAATTAAAAAAAATAGAGAAAATATATAAATATCACAAACAATTTCAACGCTACAACGTCTTCGCTTTGACAGTTGACACACTTTAATGAAACATTTATATGCTTTTTGTTATTATTTGTTGTTGGAATTGCTTCCTGTTTATTATATGGCATACAGATATTTATTTATTTATATTCACAATCATAATATTGTTCGTAAATTTTTTTTTTATCTAATTGATTAAAACGGTAACTACTTTATCACAATAATAACTATTATAAATATTTTATTTACTAAATAAATACTTTTAAATCATCAAAAATTATTTATTGATTTTATCAAAAAGAAATTATTAAATAAATAAATAAATTAAAAAAAATTATTTATGGCAATTACGTGCTTTTAAAGAAAAATAAAAATAAAAACAAAATTATTCACAATCGAATTTTTTGTTTAAATATTTCTTCATAATTAACTATTGTGAATGATGATTTCTTAATTTAAATTAGAAGCAACATAGCCGGTTTATTTATTTATTTTTATTATTTATTAATTAATGAAATTAATAAAATCAAATTTAGTTTTTTTTTAATTAAAAAATGTGTATGCATGTGTGCGTGTTGTAATTTACTTGTATTGTATTGAATTATTGGTAAAATAAATACCAAAAAAAACACATGATAAATGACGTTTAAGGTTTAAAACACTTCAATTGACAACAAAACAAAAAATTAAAAAAAAAAAAAAACACTTTAACTGTCACAGGCAAAAAAAAAGCACATTTCTTATTAAAATTATTATTCTTCACACCGAAAATAAATTAATTTTAACTCATTATGTTACAGATAAGTGTTAAAAATAATTAAATATTTACAGAAACGTAGCACTACTACCGTACACAACAATGTTGACTGCCTTAATGAATAATAAATAATATTTTACGAAAAAAAAAAAAAAAAAAATATTTCTGTTCTGTGAAATTTTATTTTTATTTTTATTTTTATTATAAACTCGCGATGAATGTTCAAAAAATGAAAAAATTCATAAAATAATAATAATAAAAATGTTAAAAGGAACAAAAAGAATAAAATAATAAAAACAACACGAAGCAGAAGCAAAGAAAAACCGCGATGCCCCAGAATAAACAACAACCATATGGTGAGACTTTTTTTCCTTTGCTTTGCTTTGCTTTTTTTTTTCTTTGCTTTTTAATTTTGCTGTTGATGAAAGAAACTATGAAACAGAATTCACTTTACTTTACTGAGTTATTTAATGAATTTCCAACGGATTAAAGAAGCAAAAAAAAAAAAAATAAAGTAAAAGGAATCAATAATGTATGCAGATTAAATAGTTTATTTAATTAAGTCACACAGTGAACAGCAATAAAGTAAAAAGTGTTTAGTGAAAAAAGAAAACCTTTCAATTCCGTTTAATCTTGCACTCGTGACACAACTGACGTTCACCAAATTCCGCACATAAAAATCTTTGACTTTATTTTGCATTAAAAACGTTTCATTAATAAATAAATAAATAAAAAAAAATGCAATCCAATCTCTAGACAATAAATAAAACGGAAAAACAGAAAAAGAATGAAAAAATTAAAAAAAAAAAAAAAAACGTTAAAAGGTCGTTCGAGTTTTGGCTTAGCATGTCTCTTGTTGTCGTTTAGTTGTTGACCGCGTACATAAGTCAATGCTTCTTTAACTCTGCACACAGAAAAATAAATCTTTATTTATTTATTTTTAACAACAATAAACAGCAAGAGAACAAGATAAAATTTTATTCTTTTCGTTAATTAAATCGGGATTAAAAAAAAAAGAAAAGTTTTTTAATTTTGTGAGCGCATTTGCATGTTTTTCGACATTAATTTAAAAATAGCAAATGCTTAGGCTACACACATTTTTCTATTAAAACTTTGTTTACAAATTTCTGCTTTTAGTTTTTATTATTTATTTCCTATTAATTTCTTAAATTACGTTCAGCTATTTTAATCTCATTAATAATCAATCAATTTGTTTAAGAAAATCAATGATTTCTTGTCTGTTTTATGTAAGCAGCAAACGTTTACGTGTTTTTAATCAAACAAAGTTGATTCCGGTTAAACAAAGTATGGGCAGAAAAGGTTTTGATTAGCACAACACACACACACAGAGAGAGTGAGACACACATTTTATATTAGTTTAGTTATTTTAATATTTGGTGACAAACTATACAGAAAACAGCAAACATTTTGTGCTTTGTTGTGTTTCGTTCGCTTTTTTTTTATGATCGCTTTTATTTTATTTTATTTCTTCCACTAGGTTTTATTATCGCTTTTTTATAATGATTTTTATTTATTATGTTTCTTCTCTCCTTTGAATACATTTTTATGGCTCTTTATATATTTCTTTAATTAATTTAAACCTTAAATAAAAACATTTTTTTTTTCTGAAATGATGTGCTGTTTGAAGGTTATTAAAATGGATTTTTCTGTGAAAGGTGATAATAAAGCTTTATAATTCCTTTTATCAAATTAAAATAAAAAAAAAACATTTATAGGTTTTATTTAAATAAAATTCAAATGCTAATTTGTACAATAATTTTTTATTAATTTTTTTCTTGTTTTTTTTTTTTTAATCACTAAAATAGCTAATTTACAAATATTTACATACAAATTGTTGTTGTTTTTCTTTTCACTGCTTATTTACTGGTATTTAAAACTTTAAAAATGAATTTTCGTTTTTATTTTTACCATCAAAATCATTTCCAAATCGATCGCCATCCATACATTTTATTGTTTTGTTTGTTTTAAATATTTAATAAATTTTGTGTTTATAAATTTATAACAATTACTACGTTTGTGTTTGATTCATTTCTAAATTTAAGTTATAATAATTTGCTAAGCTTTTAGCTATATATTTTACAAATGGTTATTTTTTTTGTTGTTGTCTGGTGTAAAACATAGCTAATACAACAATATTAATAATTGTGTACAGTAAAAACCTTTCAATTACTGTTAGTAACACGAAGAAAGTTTCTGATTTTTTTTTTTTATTCATTAATTAATTAATTAATTATTTCTACATAATTTTTTATCAAAGAAAATTATAAATAATTTTATTGGTTTTTTCATTTCAATTTTTTTTTTATTAAATTTCCTCTAAAAAAAAAAAAAAAATAACAAAAAACATTTAAAAGGCTTATTCTTGGTGCTGTAATTTATTTTCTGTTATTTATGGTTTCGGTTTTAGTTTTTTTGTTTAATTAATTAAATTGTTTTTTTTTTTTTTTTTTTATTAAATAGACAAACACACATACACATACATATACAAAACCACGTAACATTTATTGAAAATAATAATTTAGATTGGCGATTAGTGTTTAACGTGGCTAATGAGGAGAAGACAAAAAAAAAAAAAAAACTGCCGAAATGGAATAGAAAGACTGAAGAGATTAATATGTGGGGGTGTGATTCGTTGATTCGACTCTAATCCCTGAGTTATAAATGGTTTTATTGTTTTTTCTTCTTCTCCTTAATAGAATAGTTTAATGGATTGCCTCACGTGAATCCTTTTATTGATTGTTAATAAAAAAATTTATTACCCAAAATGTAGAACTTTGGTAAATCTTAGCTGGATAGACAGTCTGGTTTTGTGTTTTAAAATATAATCAGGATGACATATATGCTATCCTTAGAGTAACACACAATACATCGCTTGTGCAATAGAAACGAGATAATCTGAATAATTGATTGAAAATGCAAGGAAGAGCACAAGTCACGTCTTGTTCAGCAGTTTTTTATTTCTTTTATTATTTTAATCACGTTCAAGTGTAAATTCCTAGTGAATTTTTTTTTTAAATCTAAACATGGTTTTTCACTAGTTGCGATTAAAAATCATAATGAATAATAAACCTTATAAATGCTTGTGCTAATTAATATATACATTTGCTATGCCATTTGAAGTAGTTGGGGTCGAAAAAAAACCTTTGAAACCGAATTTTTCTGTTTTTATTTATTTTCTATTTAATTTTCGTGGACTTATCGTAATTCTCTAGTGTTTTATTAATTAATTAATTGCTAATATTTATTTTTATATAATAATTAATTGAGGTACAATGGATTTATTTACTTTTTTTTTCTTTCTTTTAATTAATTTTAAAAACATCGATATTAAGTCACACACCATCTACTAACTACTTTCACTAAATAAACAAATTTTTTATTTGTATTGTATTGTTTAAATTAATTAATTTTTTTTTTTATTTACAAATTAAGCTTAATTCACTATTTTTACTTCAAAGCTTTTATTGTTTGATTGGTTACATTACCAGGTTTTTTCATTTTTAACTTTAAACACCGAAATGCTGTAACAACATTTATGAGGTTTTTTTCTTTTATTTTAATTTTAAAATTAAATACAATTTCCACCAAGGAATAATTACCCATTATATATGTATTAATTAATTAGTATTCTAATTAGTTAATTTAATTTAATTTATTATTTTATGTACAAACATTTAGAAGGATTTATTTGTTTTTTTAAAGGTTATTACGACACAATTTTAAAAATTTATCTCTTTGATTCAAGGAATCACTAGGTTTACCAATTTTTTTTTTCTTTTTTATACTTTTATTTAATTTATTTATATAGTTTAATTAACAAATATCATATTATGTAATACAATAATAAATAATTTCTACTTTAGATTAATTACCAGAATCACTGGAAAATGATTACGAAACACAAGACAGATTTGTTTAGTTTTCAAACAAAAATAAATAAATTATACGGGAAAAATGTATTTACAGTTTTACAGATAATATATAATTAACAATAATCTGAATGTATTTAACCGATTAAATTGAATTAAGTTTCTTTGTTTTACCTGCAGCTGATTAAATTTCTGTTTTTCAGTCGGTTTTTTAAATAGAAAAATGTGTTATCAGTAGAATAGAGTCCTTACCTCATTACACGACTACGTGCATATTTTATTAATTAAATAAATAAATAAAGTCTGCAGTGTTTTTGTGCAATAAACATGTTTAGTAAAAAAAAAAAAAAAATCATAATAAAAAACAATAAGAATTAACCTAAAAATACAGGTAAATAAATAAATATTAAAAAAAAAAATTCAAATTGTGCGAATTTCTCTGTTTTTTCTTTTCTTAAATCATAATTTTATTTTTTTGCATTTCTCTGGTTTTCTTTTCACATTTTTGTTTAATTAAAAATGCATAAAATGCTAAAAGCTAAAACATTAACACAATTCTCAATCAAAGAAAAATAATAAAAAAAAAAAAAAAAAAGTTTCCTTACGTGTCTATAATAAAATTACAAAATTATAATTTGACTAATTAATTAATTAATTAATTAATAAATTTCAGAGAGGAAATTTCTCCTTATTTATTTATTTATTTTATTTTATTTTGCACCCCTGCTACCTAGTTATTTAATTTACAATTTTTTTTTTTTTATTTATTTAAAATTTGTTTACACGAGCATTTAACATTTATCGGTTTTAAAACCTTTTAAATGTATTTTTATTTTTTATTTATCCTATTGGCTATTATTGCTTCTTTTTTTCATTTTCTTTTACTTTTACTAAAGTTATTTTTATTTTTAATTAAATTACTGAGGTAATCTAATTATGGATATAATATATTCAATGCATATTAATGTAATTTTTATCGGATATAAAATTATAACTAATACAATGATTTTTCATTAGAAATAAAACTGTTCTGACAGTTAAATGCATTTATGAATGAATATTCTCAATGACTGTTAAATGGTTTTAGTTTTTTTTTGTTCTTGTTATAACAATAATTAATTATTAGCAAAATAATAATTAAAGAAAAAAATCACTATAATAGCCATAGTATTATTAAAATTAAAAAAAAAAAAAATTAAATAATATTAATTTCTATTCTTTTTTCACTTCTCTCTATTTTACGAATATCAAAAATTTTAATTTCTTCTTTAATTAAAAAAATGAAATAAAATTAATTAGAGAATAATTAATTAAAATTAAAATAAAAAGAATATTATACGGTTATATGTGTGTGTGTGTGTGGCAATGTATATTTACTGTGAGTGAATTTTTCCTTTTATTTTCTTACTTTTTTTTTCCTCCTTGCTTTTTCACTTTGTTTTGCTAACAAGGATTAACAAGGAAAAATTATTATTTTTTTTTTTTAGTTACTTTTTTAATTAATTATTAGTTTCACTTTTTACTTTTTTAATAATATTTAATAAACATCACAAATAATTATTTTTCTTCATTTTCCATTCTTCTATTTTATTATTTATTCCCTTTTTAATTAATCAATTAAATAATTTATTCATTACAAATACTAAAAAATACTATATACAATTTTAATTATTTAATGATTGAATATGATTATAATTAATTAATTAAATTTAAATCAATAAAAAAAAAAAATAAAAATATTTTGACAACACTGCAATGCACATGAATGATTGAATGATTAATGAATGAATGAATTTAATTAATTTACGTTAAATTAATTTATTAATTAATTAATCAAAAAAAAAACAAGGAGATAATAATTAATCAATTAATTAAAATTTAGTTTATAATTAAATAATAAAGCTGAGATCTATGTTGAAAGTGTTTTTTTTTTTCTTATTTTCCATTTATTTTATTTTTATTTATTAATTAATTAATTCATTAATTAATTAAAGAAAAAAAAATTATTTATTTATTTATTTATTCTCTAATTCTAAATAATAATTAAAATACATTTTTTATTTTATTTGTTCATTCATTTATTCTTATTTAATTCTTTATAGTCGGGTGGTGGTGTGTTGTGGTCACATAATCAGAATTTAATTAATTTATTAAATGTGAATTATAATTCGCACACTAATTACGCAGACATTGTATTGCTATAGGCTAATGTGGGTTCTATTCACTAATTATTTCTTTATTTAAAAATAAGAATAGTTAGCCGCCAATACAATCAATCATCAGACATAATTAGCGGATTATGGATAATAAAAAAAAAAAATATCTGATTTAATCAATGATCACGATCATCACTATCTCTCCCATCAACATTTAAATCTTAATTATAAAATTATAAAAAAAAAAAATAGAAAATTAAACTAAAAATGTTTTATTTTTCAACTAATTAAGAAGAAAAAGGAAAAATAACATTCTTTTTTATTTTCTTTTAATTGTAAAAATAACTAAAATTCAGTTAAAGTTAAAAATAATAAAAAAATTTCTTAATTAATTAATTGCTAGGGATAGATAAACAGAGTGTTTATCAAACTTATAAACTAAAAGTAATTTTTTTAATCGTAGAATCGTAGAGGATGATGCACGCACGCTTTTTACTCCAAGTCTTTTCTGTGTTAATTAAACAAATTAAATTAATTTTAATTCTTTATCTTTAGTATAAAGGTTTTAACATATTTAATTGTCCTCTCTCTCTTTTTCTCTCTCATAATTGAGATAAATTATTTACATTTAAAAAACGAAAAGAAAGTATAAAAAAAAAACAATTTCACCATCCAACCAATTAATTTAATTTAAAAAAAACTTTGTGAACCAATTTTAAAACAGGCGACATACATTTCTTTTTTTTAGGATCAGATTTAAGTACTACAATATAGACTTAAGGTCCAGGTGTTTTATATTTATGTGGATAACAAACAAATAAAACATTTTTATAAGCGATTCGAGCATCATTTGTGTGTTCGTTCAGTGCTGCTTGAGAGTTTTTAATTAAAAACTCAGTGTTGAAAACAGAAAATTACATGGAAAGAATTCTTTTCTTATTTTTAACACATTGAGAAACTTTTTTAAAATCTACATAATTTTAAGACACGCTATTTTTAGGTACAAGATAGATTCTCTTATTTATGTTTTATTAACTCTGTTGCTGCTGCTGCCGAGGGTTTTTTTCTATTATTATTAAATAACCACAAATTTGTACAAAAAAAAAAAAAAAAAAAAAAAAAAATTAAATGTCAGAAACATCCCTTTAAAAACATTTGTTTGGTTTGTTTTACAAATTTATCACCTCTTATACGGATAAAGTTCGCTTAATTAATTATTCAAAAGTTTTTTTTTTCTTTTCTTTTCTTTTCTTTTTTACTGATCATTGTCTGTGTATAAAACTATTTGCATAAACTAAAATTAAAAACACTTGCTGTTGCTGCTGTTGTTATTTTCACCAGCGCATTATTCACTTATTATTAATTCATTCTCTAATAATTAATATCGGTGTATTAGATGATAATTAATTCTATAATTATCAAGTATTAGAAAAAAAAATACAAATATTTTGGGCAGTGTTATGTACTGAGTTTTCCTCTTTTCATAAAATATAAATGAAGGAATAAAAATTAATTAATTAATTAAAAAAAAAAATGATGCTAAAGTGTATTGATCTGCCTGATAAAAGTAGTTGACACCGTCATCAGCTACAATCGTTTACACTGCTGCGGTTTTTTATTTTATTTTATTTTATTTATATATTTATTTCCACAGTGTGCACAACAAAAATGTTTTTTCTCATGTTACGAGCTGATCATCACCTCCCTGGTCATCCTTTTATTTATTGTTTTTTAAAAGATCACTTTTAATAAATTTATTAATTTTAAATAATTTATATATAAATTATAATAATGCTGTTGCTGTTGTTGATGCTGCTGCTGCTGCTGATGATAACGATAATAATAATAATTATAATGACGTTGTCATTCCCATTGTTGTGGTGACGGTGGTAATTCCGATGGATGTGCAACAGTTGAACTAAAATGATAATAATAAGAAAAAAAAAAGTTAAATAAATTAAATAAAAATTAATAAAACAAAATAAAACTTAAATTTAATTAATTAATTAACCAAAAAGTAAATAAAAATAAAATAAAAATAAAAAAAAAATCTTTACCACCAAATTCCCAATTAAATTAAATTAAAAGAAAAAAAAACAACAAACAACAAAATAAAACAACAACAATCACACTAATTAAATAAATAAAATAAAATAAAATAAAATTAATTAATAAAATGTGTAATTAAAAATAAATAGGATGGGCAAAAACATACAGGATGATAACAGAGCAGAACAGAATAAATAATAACAAGAAGGCATGACAGCAGGACAGAGGAGAGAACATAAATAAATAAATTAAAAAAAAAATTAACCAGACTTAATTAAATCAATCTCAATCTCTCACAGTAAATTGAATTTTTTTTATCTTTTTCATTTTTTTTTTTTTTTTTTGAATTAATTAATTAATTAATTAAAGCAACAATTTTTTTTTTATTTTTAATTTGTAATAATAGAAAGAACTAATTTAATAATTAAACTGACCTTTTTATTAATTAATTAACTTTTTTTGGTTTTCTCTTTTTTGCGTTTTGCTTTGATTGACGATGATTTAAATTGAATTTTTTTTTTTTTTTTTATTAATAAAACAAAGAGAAATATAATTTGAATAAATAACGTAAAAGTCAGTGACAGTCACGATGATGTTGGAACACAGAAATTAATTAATTAATTAATTTAAAAGGACTTTTTAACTATTACGTTTATGTATTGTATGCTATGCTGCACATAAGAATACAACCGGTGACAATAGAATATTTAATGCCATCTTCATTGGTGATGACATGGAAAAACAGACTTTTTGTCGTTGCCGTCGTTGTTGTTGATGCTGTGGCTGTTGCTGTTGATGATGATTTCGACGACGACGATGATGATGATGAGGATGGTGTTGTAGTAGTTGTTGGTGTTGCTGTAGATGATGTTGTTGTTGTTGTTGTTGTAATTGTTGATTATGATGATGATGATGACGATGACGTTTTCTGATATTTTTATTAATTTTTTTTTTTATGTCAATCAATTAATTAATTCGTATTGTGTTATCAATTAAAATAATTTTTTTTTTGTTTGTTTGTTTGCCAAATATAAAAATAAACAAAAAAAAAAAAATAAATAAAAAAAAGGGAAAAATTAATTAAAAAATTAATAAAAGAACAAAAAAATTAATTTTAACAATAGAAAATTAAAATTTAATTAAAATTAAAAAAAATAATATTAACTAACCCGGATATTAACAGAGAGATAATAGAGTGGCGTTTTTATTTTTTCTTTTTTATTTTCTTTTTCTTTTCTATTATTAATTAATTAATATGGTGGGTGGGTGATGGTGGCTTGGTTGGTTGCTTGCTTGCTTGTTGATTTGTTGTTGTATAAATAAATTTTCACCGTTTTCAAAATTTGTTTTGAGTAAGTAGATTTAATTAATTAATAATTTCGATAAAAAAAAAATAAATAAAAAATATATATTGTGTCTAATAATTACGTGCGCTACGTTAATTTTTTTTTCGCTTTTTAGTGAGAGAGGATGAGATTATTCTAGATTGATAAGTAAGAAAGAAACAAAAAAAAAAAATATAAAATAATTTTTTTTTTTTAATTAAATAAAATCATAAAAAAAAAAAACAAAAAAATAAACACTTAAAAGTTTAGCCACAAATAGAAATAAGTAAAAAAAAATAAATAATAAACTAAGCAAAACAATAATTAATTAATTAATTAATAAATAAATGTTAAATAACACAAAAACAAAACACTTTCATTAATTAAAATTAAAATTCGTGGTGAATGATTTCCATGCATTTTTTCTTTTTCGGTTGTTGCTTGGTTTGGTTCGTTACTTTGCTGAGCGTTATACAAAATATTCTTTTTTTTGTTAACTCATGAATTGAAATGAGATTGATAAACATTTTAAGTCGGTTTAAAACACAAATCCACACACTACTAGAGAAACTCTCAAAGTTTTTGCATTAGGGGTAAAAAATTAGTAACTAAAATCAATAAAATTTAATCAAATTCTACAACAAAACACAACCAACTAAAAAAATTAAAAGTCTACAAAATATATATTAAAAAAAAAATAAATAAATAAATAAAAAAAAAAAAATAGAAAAACAACAAAATAAAATAATAAAGAAAATAATAAAAATCAAGAGAACATTACTGCAGTCAAGACAGCAGCGTTTCATGTATTTGAAGGGTGGTGGTTGGTTTATTTAGAATTTATTTTTATTTTTGGTGAAAGTATTTTATATACAACAAAGGGAAGATTAATTGTGAATAAAATATTATATTTTGGATAATTAAGCAATAAAACTATTATTATAAGCGGATGATGTAGAGTTTTTATTTTTTTTTAAGGACTTAAACGGATTAATCTTTTATTATCATTTCAAATTCAATTCAATTTAGTTAACGTTAACGTAAATTTATGTATGGGAAATATTTATTAATATAATTGAAGTGCACCTAGATTGTCCATTTTTATTCATTTAATTTAATTTTACTTTACTTTACTTCACTGTACTGTACTTAAATATTTCAATAGAATTATTCATTATAAAATGCGAGAGAGCCACGGACAACTAATTATATATATAAAACAAAAAAAAATAAAATTAAAGTAAACAAATAATAATTAAAGAAATAATAATAAAAATAATAACAAAAAAAAAATGATTTTAAACACAACTAACACGTATGGAAATCAAACTTTTTTTCTCATTTTCATTTTGCTTTTAAAAATCTATTTTCTCTTTAGTTAATAATTGTGGATAATTACAGTAGATATTCTTAGCTAATATTTTAAAAAACAGCAGCAACAACAGGGCGATATAATATATATAAAAAAAAAAAAAAAAAAAAAACGCGATAACACGAAAACATCAACAACAACAACATTAACAGCAAAAAAAAATTCTCTGTATAGGTAAACATTTTACGAAACGTAATATCTACTGTAACTAAATTATGTTTTTTTTTTAATAATAATTAACCACAATAAAAAAACTATATTAAAATAAATAAATAAAAATTAATAAAAGTTGTGTTGTAGAGTAAGGGTAACAGGGTAATTTTGTATGAAGAAAATTAAATTAAAAAAAGAAAAAACTTAAGCAGCGCATGGGAGAAATCTTATTAGAAAACACTTCAAATGTTTTCTTCATTTCTTTCAAGAAATGAAATTTAAAAAAAAAAAAAAATGCATTTGCATTGTTTAAAGTGTGGTGAATATATAATCAATCAGTCTCTCATGACATTAGTTAGTGTTTGTTTATATTTACAAAAATAAATAATTAAAATTTCTAATCTAGTTTAATTAAAAATTAGATGACATTTAATTAATTAATTAATGTTTTGTGAGTGTGACTTTGTTGTAATTGTGCTGCAGTATGGTAATGTGTGTGTAATGGGGAGGTTTTTTTTTTTCCTTATTTGTACAAGAATAAACAAAATAAAGAGCAAAATAAATAATTTAAAAAGCATAGTAAAAAAAGCTTAACCTTAACCAGTATCGTATTAAAAATTATAAAATAAAAATTTACAAAACGCCCCAAATGGACCTAAATTGTTTGTTTTTTTTTTTTTTTTTACAACCGTTTTTAAAGTGTTAATTCCTTAATCACATATTCATATCAAACAAAAAATAAAGAAATTAATTAATTGATTAAATGTGTTTTTTTTTTTTTTTGGTTAAATTAAATTAAAAAAATTATAATAATAAATAATAAAAATTAGTGTGAGAACAGGTAGTGGTGTTAAAAAAATATGAAAAAAATAAATAAAAATTATTAACAAAAAAAAAAAAAAAAAATAGAGGGTAAAATAAATGGAAGACAAATTACAAAAAAATTAAATTAGAAATGGCCTCATATAAAAAATAAATAATAAAGTATATATATATATATGATAATAATAATTAATAAAATTAAATTAAATTAAATAAAATAAAAGGGACACACCTAGGCGCCTTGGTTTATTTATTTATATTTTTTTTTGTTATCGATTTTTGCTTTGAAGTATAAAAATGGAGAATTTTTTTGTTTTTTATTTTTTTATTTTCTTGTTGGAGAGTTGATTGGAGTCTTTTTTTATTTTTTCTACAAAATAATTTTATTTATTTGATTGTAAAAATTATGGGAATCAAGACTAGTTGATTGAAGAGTTGAGAAGTTGAAGATGATGAGTTGATGTTGGCGTTGCAACTTTTAATTTTTTTGTTTTTTGTTTTAATTGAAAAATCAAAACAAATCTTTGCTGATTGGTTTTTTTTTTCTTTATTTTATTCGCATGTTTCGGTATTTTTATTATTTGTTTTTCATTTTTTATTTGTTTAATTGTTTTTTTTTTTTTTTTTTTTTAAAGAAGAATTGAAGGCGCCTTAATATCGCCTCCTTACCTGGCGAAACTTTTAAATGCAGCACTTTGTGGATTTATGCACAATGGTACACGTCCTGATCGTGATTGTTCAGCTATGAATTTGTGCATTTCCTCTGTAAAGAAAAAAATAAATTTTTTTTTGTTAATTATCAAGAGACGACCGCATAAATAAATAAATTAGAAACAAAAAAGAAAATAAAAAAAAAACGAAAATACCTTTAACTTGTTGTACTGACGTCAATTTTCTTTCCCATAAATCATCAAACGGTTGCGGTGCTGATGGTTCAAATTCAGCCGTGTATTGACGCATGCCAGACGATGCCGTAAAACAACATTTGCACATGCACGAATGATAACGTAAGCGACCCTCATCTAAGTAAGGGTGAGCTAAAACATCGATCACTGATATTCTTTTATCCTGCACAAAACAACACAAACATTAAAATAAGAGAAATTAATAATTATTTCCACCACCCGGGATAAAAATTAATAAAACTAAATTTACCGGATCGAAGATAAGCATTTGGCATAATAAATGAACAGCTTCGTGTGTCGCATGCGAACTAAGGTTGTACAGTGATGACAATGCAGATTCTTTCGGTGTTCGTCTCTGCATATGATTACGAGCACCATCGCATGCATGACGCATATCATCCATTGATGGTGTACCCAATAGTTCAGTAATTAATTCAAGCTAAAGACGAAAATAAAAAATTAATTATAATCGAAGAACAAAACAAAATTTTTATAATCAAACCTGTTGTACAGGACTTTGTGCCTGAAATAGTATTCGTCGTCCTAATAATTCAGCAAATATACAACCAACCGACCAGACATCAACGGCCGCCGAATAATGTCGTGCGCCCATTAATATTTCGGGTGCACGATAATATTGTGTAACCACCTCTTGTGTCATGTGCTTCGTTTGGTCTGGCTCCTCAACACGCGCCAAACCGAAATCACATATCTTTAATACACAATTACTATTTACTAGTAAATTACCAGGTTTTATATCACGATGCAATATACGTGCCGAATGTAAATACTTTAATCCACGTATTATTTGATACAAAAATACTTTTATATGATCGGCAGACAATGGTTGGGGCGATACAATTATTTTATGTAAATCAGATTGCAATAATTCGGTTATAACATATCTGTGAAGAAGAAGAAGAAATTTATTTATTAAAAAAAATTAGTATGATCGTTCGTCGGTTCATGTTAAAACAGACTTTAAATAAATATTTAATAATTCATCATATTTACGGAATAATTGATTGATTGACTTTATAAATGCAATTTTTTGGAAAATTTCTCTATTCAGAAAATTCAATCAATTAAACATCGCATAAAATAAATGAAAATTGATAGAAACTCCATTACTGAACTGAACATCATAACACAACTTAATTAATGTTGAAAATTTGTTAATAATTTATTTGATGGTAAAACGAAAACTAAACTAAACGATACAAAATTTACGTGATCAAGTTATTAAATAAAAATAATTATTAAATCAAAATAAATAAAAAAAAAACGTTTGATGATGATGAGATATGGATAAGAAAAAAAAAAATATTTAATAGGCAGAGAAAGAACGGGTTTAACCCAATTTCTGATGAATTTTGATTTTCTATAGGAACTTTTACTACGACAACATCTAATAGCCTTTTAATAGTTTATCATCATCATCATCATCATCATCACAATCACCATCCAGTTTATAAAGGGATAATAATAATATTTCTTTGATACTTTCAAATAAGAACTTTACTAAAGACTTTGTGCAATGTAAATAACATTATGTAAGTGGTAAAGAAAATTTCTTTCATTTTTATTATGATTAAAATGTGACGACAAACAAGATAGAAATATATACAAAACGTGGAAGACTAAAAATGTCCATTAAATAAACGGACAAAAAAAAAAGTTTAATTAATTTGTCATAAAAATAAAAAAAAATTAAATGCAAATGATATGACCAGAAACAGTTCATGCTGTGTTTTCAGGTGTCTCCACGTATCCAGCGTATGAAAATTAATTACATTTAGCTAATGTTCAGTTCGTTCACAGAGCAACACAAAAATGATTTCTAATCACAATTCTCGTCGGTAATAATTTAAAATAAAATAAAAGCTTACATTTCTTGAAAGAAATCCAAATGTGGTGGCTGCAAAATATCCAGTGCTGATAAAACCTTTGAAAAAGAAAAAAGAAAAATTAATAAAAAATTCACAAAATCACCCACAATCACACCCATCATTCACCAGAAAAAATACAACAAATTATGTGTCATAAATAATTATTAAAAAAAGAAAAAAAAAAATTAAATTTAAAATGAAACGAAAATTTATTTTGTCGTCTCCGTTTTGTCTCAATGCCAATGAATTTTGTTTGTGCTCTTCACTGCTGCTGCTGCTGCTTTTTATTTATTATTTTCGTCATATTTTCTACGTAAACAATAAAGAAACACAACAGAAAAAAAATTGTATTTATAAATTGAATGTAATTTACTTTGTTGTCTATCCTATCCTACAAAGAAGACAACAACCAAAACGACGACGACACAATGTTTGTAGTTTTTTTTTTTTACGCGGTTTATTTTTGATTATATTGGAATAATGCTAATGTTGAAGGACCAACAACAAGTCTTATAAAATTACGCGAATTAATCGGTTCTTTCTTTGTGTAATTTATTATTACTTTGAACTTCTCCTCATTTACTATGTGAACAAATTATCGCGTAATTCGCAATTTATTTTACGTGGAAACAACAATTTTAATTCATTTCATTTATGATTTTATCATTACTTGAATTTGGTGAATTAAAAATTTAACAAAAACAGCGAGAAAACAGCAAAATAAGTCACATTGTTCAGGTGAAAAAAATAATACAAATAAAACCTCATAAATCCCACACTTTATTTATTTACAAATTCAAGTTTTATTATTTTTTTTTTTTTAATAAAGATTTTCTACAAATTAAACATCATAATTCATAATTTATAAAGAAATTATAATTAATTATTTACAATAAACAATAAAATATTAATTAAATACACAAAATAACCTAATAAATGTTTTGCTTTGCTTTTTTTTTTGTAATCAAATTTCCATTACATGATGATTTGTATATAAAATCAATAATTCTACGGATAGAATAGTTTGTGTAATGTAAGTAACATAAAGTAAATAATTATTAATTTATAATAAACAAACAAATAAACAAACAATTAAAATTAATTAACTATGTATTAAAATCTATGTAATGTTTGGTTTATGATGGAACATTATGCAAATGTTTGTAAATAAATTATTTTATGTGGTAAAGTAACAATAACAGCACTGGCGCAACAGCAACAGTAGTAGTATTATTATTATTATTATTATTATTATTAATAATAAGTAATAAACTTGAACTTGAATCAAAAGTTATTACAAGAAGATATTTCTATGTTTCATCCAATAAATTCATTGGTCATTCAATATGTAAACGAAATAAATTACGTCAACGAAACTAAACGTAACGTCATCAATACGTAAAAAATTCTTCAATTGAAAATGCGTACAGGGAACGTCTTTAAATACAGCTGATGTACATAGATAAGAACGAAAAACGTGAATGAAGCAAGCAAAAAATTAATAAGAAAAAAAAATCTACTGTAACTGAGGGTAATCACTAAAAATGTACAAAACAGTCATATGACGTCGTTAAAACCACCTACTGGGAGCCGCATTGTTATTAAAAAGAAAAAAAACGTAATTTAAATATTTTTTACCTAGAAAGTAAGGAAAAAAAAGGCTCACGCGGAAGTAAAAACGAAGCAAAAGTGATGCAATTTTGGTTTAATTTTTCGTTTACTGGCGACAGCAAACAACCGACCACATTAATTGAGCCCTTTATACAGCAACAATAAAATGCCAACAAAAATTTCTAATTAATACGTCATTAACAGATAGCAACACATTGATTCAACAGAAATTAATAACAGAATGAATCAAACCACAAAAACATTCATATATAAATTAAAACGACAGCAGAAAACGTTATTCAAATTTTTTTTTTAATTTTTTCTTTCTTTTGCATTTTCAATGTGAAATCATCACGTTTTTGCGCTGCATTCATTTCATTTCTGTTTTTTTTTTTTTTTCATAATATTAAAAATAAAAATAAAAAAAAACTCTTGCAACAAACGTAATAATGAGTAAAGTGAGTAAGCAGCAGAGGTGAATAAAATAAAGAGGCACAATAAACGCATCACCCAATATTTATTATTGGCTGACTGATTCATTATACTCTCGTCTTTATTAAGCTACGATAGAGTTTGGTCAACAACAATGTCATCGATAACAAAATATCCATCATGGGGTTGTTGGCTTTTAATTTATCAAAAAAAAAAAAAAGTTAACCAACTGCTGTTGCAACAGCTGCAAACTCTTTTAACTCTTCAACAATAATCCAAACTTTAGTTTTCCTACAGTAAAGCAATAAAAGGTTGAAAAAAATCTTTAAAAACTAAATAAAAAAAATTGATTGAATCATAAAAAATAATTTTTTATCGATTTATAGGGAAACCAACACCAAAACATTGAACATTTCCTAGAGAATCATTAATTATTTAAATAAAATGTTTTTTTTTTTGTGTTTATACAGAACCAATTCAGAGATAGACATCATACTACGTGACATTTCCTTAGAAAATCTCTTATAGAAAATTGAATAAAAACAGAAAAAAGAAAAGAAACGAAAGACAAAACGCCCTCAGTGTTAATGACACAAGGTGTGGTTTATATTTGAGCATCATAATGTAACCACCGAGCACCTTAAACAAATTCACTAAGCATACAACATCAAAAAAAAAATACACCTGAAATACCTTGTGAATCCCGGAATAAAAAAAAATTATATTCGTCATAAAAAACATTTCGTTTTTTCGAATCAAAAAAAAAAACTATTAAAAAAAAAATTTATTATTCCTAGTAGATAAAATTAAATGAGCAAGCCAGATAGAAACGTAAAATAATTTGTGGTCATCATAGAATGACATTAAAATAAGATCAGTCATAGTTATTATCATTAAAAATTTAAAAAAAAACAGCAATAAAAATTACGGAATCAAACAGTGAAAAATGTGGAAAAAGTTTATAATAATGGTGACGACGACAACGACAAGGAATTATGTATATATTTTTTTATGTGCAATAAAAGCAAAGAGAAAGATTCTTTTAAAGCATTTAATTTTCAAATTAAATTAATCTGCATTGATTCCTATTAATGAAAAACGTGCCATGTATGCAGTCTTATTGGCTTGATTTGCATGGATAAAGAACCAGGAAATATAGATCTATGCAGAATAAAAGTGTATAATTCACTGATTTCACGTGTAAATTTATTACGTCAATAATTATACAACTAACAAAACTACCTTTAATTGAATTTACAAATTAATTTTATTTGCAACATATTAATTGTGAAAATAATAAAAAAAAACATTTTTCGCCTGAGTTACGCTGTGTCTAGGAAATTCAACAAAATGCATAAATACCAACATGCTTTTCGACGATAATTCGAGAAATAAATTTTTTAGATACTTAGTTCCATGGAAAGATATGTTCAGTAACTCGAAACGAGTATTCCTACCAATTTTCAGCATGATCCGAATTAATTTTTTTTTTCATGGAAAATTGAAAAAAAACCTGATGCCTAGCATGCATTTTTTTTTTTAATTTTCGATGAAAAATCAAACATTTTTAAATGAGCTGAAACTTTGCAGTGATACTCTTTGGGATGTTCTGAACCGCTTTAGTTCTACGGGTATGGCCGAAAAAAATTTATTTTCCGAGTTATGGCCATAAAATGTGGATTTTACCCTTTTTTCCGCACTAAATAGCATTAGCTGAATAAAGTTTTCACTAGACCCCATAATATTATTTACTGCTTTGATAGATAATTCAATTCTGAATTCAGGAACATAAAAATATCACCTGTGCGGTTAGATTTGAATAAATGCGAGTAAAAATACCACGACTACTACACTAAAGCAATGGTTTTTGGCGCCCTAATATCTTAGAAAATTCACAACTAGAGAAATAAATTTTTTAGAGACTTAGTTCCATGGAAAGATATGTTCAGTAACTCGAAACGAGTATTCCTACCAATTTTCAGCATGATCCGAATTAATTTTTTTTTTCATGGAAAATTGAAAAAAAACCTGATGCCTAGCATGCATTTTTTTTTTAATTTTCGATGAAAAATCAAACATTTTTAAATGAGCTGAAACTTTGCAGTGATACTCTTTGGGATGTTCTGAACCGCTTTAGTTCTACGGGTATGGCCGAAAAAAATTTATTTTCCGAGTTATGGCCATAAAATGTGGATTTTACCCTTTTTTCCGCACTAAATAGCATTAGCTGAATAAAGTTTTCACTAGACCCCATAATATTATTTACTGCTTTGATAGATAATTCAATTCTGAATTCAGGAACATAAAAATATCACCTGTGCGGTTAGATTTGAATAAATGCGAGTAAAAATACCACGACTACTACACTAAAGCAATGGTTTTTGGCGCCCTAAGATCTTAGAAAATTCACAACTAGAGAAATAAATTTTTTAGAGGCCTAGTTCCATGGAAAGATATGTTCAGTAACTCGAAACAAGTATTCCTACCAATTTTCAGCATGATCCGAATTAATTTTTTTTTTTCATGGAAAATTGAAAAAAAAACCTGATGCCTAGCATGCATTTTTTTTTTTAATTTTCGATGAAAAATCAAACATTTTTAAATGAGCTGAAACTTTGCAGTGATACTCTTTGGGATGTTCTGAACCGCTTTAGTTCTACGGGTATGGCCGAAAAAAATTTATTTTCCGAGTTATGGCCATAAAATGTGGATTTTACCCTTTTTTCCGCACTAAATAGCATTAGCTGAATAAAGTTTTCACTAGACCCCATAATATTATTTACTGCTTTGATAGATAATTCAATTCTGAATTCAGGAACATAAAAATATCAACTGTGCGGTTAGATTTGAATAAATGCGAGTAAAAATACCACGACTACTACACTAAAGCAATGGTTTTTGGCGCCCTAAGATCTTAGAAAATTCACAACTAGAGAAATAAATTTTTTAGAGACTTAGTTCCATGGAAAGATATGTTCAGTAACTCGAAACGAGTATTCCTACCAATTTTCAGCATGATCCGAATTAATTTTTTTTTTCATGGAAAATTGAAAAAAAACCTGATGCCTAGCATGCATTTTTTTTTTAATTTTCGATGAAAAATCAAACATTTTTAAATGAGCTGAAACTTTGCAGTGATACTCTTTGGAAGGTTCTGAACCGCTTTAGTTCTACGGGTATGGCCGAAAAAAAATTTATTTTCCGAGTTATGGCCATAAAATGTGGATTTTACCCTTTTTTCCGCACTAAATAGCATTAGCTGAATAAAGTTTTCACTAGACCCCATAATATTATTTACTGCTTTGATAGATAATTCAATTCTGAATTCAGGAACATAAAAATATCACCTGTGCGGTTAGATTTGAATAAATGCGAGTAAAAATACCACGACTACTACACTAAAGCAATGGTTTTTGGCGCCCTAAGATCTTAGAAAATTCACAACTAGAGAAATAAATTTTTTAGAGGCCTAGTTCGATGGAAAGATATGTTCAGTAACTCGAAACAAGTATTCCTACCAATTTTCAGCATGATCCGAATTAATTTTTTTTTTTCATGGAAAATTGAAAAAAAACCTGATGCCTAGCATGCATTTTTTTTTTAATTTTCGATGAAAAATCAAACATTTTTAAATGAGCTGAAACTTTGCAGGGTTACTCTTTGGGATGTACCGAACCGCTTTAGTTCTACGGGTTTGACCGAAAAAAAATTATTTTACGAAAAAAGAATAAAATAAAAAAAAAACAATTAAAAAACTGAAACATTACAATTAAATAATTAACAATAATCAATTAAAATAATTTTTTCTTTTTGGCATAGATAACCGAATCAAGTGCAAACGACATAATGTTTTGTTTTTTCTTCTGTATTTGTTAATAATAATAATTTAGTTTAACATTTTTACATATTAATATTTAATTTGGTCTAGGCCACACAAAATACATTAAAAAAAAAAATTAAAAATTTAAATAAAACACAGAAAAAAAACTACTCTAATGTAGAGTAGCGTGTGTGCTTGCGCTTGCTGCTTGTTAGTTTCTGTGCTTTATAAAAGTAAAAAAAATAATAATAATAAATAAATAAAATTTCTATGTCATAGAAAGTGATATAACTTTTATTTTATTTTATTATTAATTTTAATTTTTTTTTTTTTTTTAGGTCGTCTCGTCTATTATAAAAAATTAAAAATTAATAAAAACACATCAAAAACTACTTTAACACTATACGTATGTATGAATGTATGCCGCTTATGTACGGGCACGGTGCTACTGTTATCTTATGTTTTGTGTTACTCGTTGGTTTTTGTCGATATGTTTTTCATCATCGCATATATCATATAAACTAGTAACACTTGTGATTGTTAATGCTTTTCGGTTGTTTTAATGAAGAATAAAAAAAAATTAATCATCAATCGAAAGTAAAAAATTAAAAGAATATAACACGCACACGAATAAAAAATAAAAATCAACAACGAAACGAATACAAATCAATTTATTGATTATTAATAATTATTAAAAAATAAAAAAATCGAAATACATACGCACACAAGTATAATTTAATAAAAAAAAATAAAAAATTTCTATAATAAATTTTACTTACATTTTCATGCTTAAAAAAGCACAACATCTTCAATTCACGAAATACACGTTTCGATGATACCAACGATTGAAAAACATTTGGTAATTTTTTTAATGCAACTCTGCGATAATCACGAGGATCTGTTACTGCCCTGCAAATAAAAAAAAATAAAATAAAAATTATTATCACAGTTTTATATAAATGAAAATGATTTAAGGATGATTAAGGAATTAGTAAAACCTTTCAAATGATAAAAAATGAATCAAAGTCTCTCTGTACACAGAATGAATTTTCAACAAAAGAACTTTATTTAACCGAGCTTTTCAATAACAAAATAAAGGAAAACAATTTTTTTATTACCTTTAATATACAATACACCGCACACAAAGCAATAATTAATTAATAAAAATAACAAATAAAAAAAATGTTTGCTTACAAAACTTTAAACTTCCTTAAACAGAATTTTTTTAATTTTTTTTAAATAAAAAGTTGAGAAATCAACAAAGAAATACATTTTAAAAAAAAAATAATATAAAATAAAATAAAATAAAACAAACCTATCTTATCTCATATATTAATTAATATTATTATTGTTTACATGAAAAAAAGTAACGAAAGAAAAAAAAAAAAAAAATAGAGAACAGCACACCAACAACGAATAAAATAATAATTAAAAAAAAAATATAAATATATAACACCACAACGAAGGTCAGTTTTATGTATTGAGCACTTTGTATTGAATAATAAATTAAATTACAATTAATAATGCAAAAGAAATATTTTTTTTTTTTATTAATATTAATTAAACAAAGCGTATAAATAAATATTAATAAAAAAAAAATCCATATTTATGCCTGGTGGTGCACATATAAAAATATTTATAATAATAATAATCACATTTCCTATATACTCGCTATATGAATTAAAACAACGAAAAAGAAAAGAAAAGAAAAAAAATTACAAGGAGTGCTATGTGCGTTATCTGCACCATCAAAAACAAAAAAATAAAAGCTTGGCTTAGTTAAACGGTTCAATTATCACTAGGTTATCATGTGCGCCCAATAAACTATTTTAATCAATAAAAACGTGATGCAAATCAATAAATAAAAAAATATTCCACCCCCCAAAAATTGAATAAGAAAATTTATTACAAAATCATGTTAAACAAAAGCAGGAAAAAGGTACTAAAAGATTTAAAAAAAACAATTGAAAATTAAACGCTTGAAATTTTATTGAAATCCGGGGTCCAGACCAAAATAGTGCTTTATGCGACTATAGCACGTAGCACGTACATAAATATATTTTAAGGTACAACGAACCTTTTAATTAATTTTCATAATTACTAAATGGACGACATATGCTTGATTTAAGTAAGGTAAGGGAATTAAAATTTTGTAATTATTATGGTAGAAAAATTAATAAAAAAAAATAAAAGACAGAAAACGACGAATAAACAAAACGCCATACAACACACCTGTTTAAATTATTTTGTTTTTTTTTTGTGTACTCAATTCAAGTCATTTATTTTTTTCATTACGTCTGTTACAATATTTTCATTATAATAATAATAAACCAAACAAACAAATCATTTATCCATCCATCCACAAAGGAAGCAACGAAGCAAGCAAGCAATCAACCAACCAACCAACCAACAACCAAACAATGTTGTACCTTCAAAAATTTCCCTCTTCAACAAATAAAAATTTATTTTAAAATTAAAATAAATAGAAACGAAGAGAAGAACCTAGACAAAATAAAAATTAAAATTAAGGCTTAAATACAGAAAATTCTAATTAAAAATAAATAAAAGAAAACAAGTTTTGTGTGCGTCGTCTCGTTCGTCGTTTTCTTGTTCTGTCGAGCTTTTGTATAGGAGAACAAAAAAAAAAAAAACAAGACGAGACAAGAAAAATAATAAAAAGACGTGAGAAAATCCAAAAATAACCAAAAAAAAAAAATGTTTTTTTTGATTGAATGTAACAAATTGATTAAAAGAAATTAAACGAATAAAAAAATTCATTGTGGAGGAAGTACAAATAAATTTATTAATACACCGCGTAAAATGTTCTTAATTAAAAAAACAAAAAAAAAAAAAATCGAGATTCACACAGTAAATCAATAATAAAAATATAAAACACAACAAGGACTTTAACCTGACGATTGAACTTAAGGAAGTCATTAACCATCAACGGATATTGGCGACTATATAAAGCAACAAAACAAAACAATTAAACCACCTCAAGCTCAGCGTTGTTTGATGACTTTTTAATTTTTTTTTTATTGGTTTTTTGCTTAGCTAAGTTAATTGATCCGCACTCATGTCTCATACCGTCGTTTATTTATTATAAAATGTTTGCATACATGTAAGTGGCATGTGCATTGTGTTTGGCCTACAACTGCTGCTGCTGTTGTTATAAAAAGGTAAAAGGACTTTTTGTCTGCAATTTAAAATATAAACAATGAAACCAAAGGTGAATACAATATACAAAAAAACGCGAATCTATTATAATCTTGTGATGTCTTTTCGTTTTGTAACAAAGAAATGCGTAAGTCACGTAACAACAGCTCAGCATTTATTTTTATTGCTCCTGAGAAATTTAAACATGAAATTTGATACCAACATTTTACATTAAATCGTAGAAACAAACATACAAAATTAATTTATTTGTAACAAAATATACTCAGCGCAACCTAACCGTAGAAATTTGATTCTCTTGAACAGACATTTCCTCTAAATAAGTAAATAATGAACAATTCTTACTGCAAATTAAACTGACAAAATCCATTATACCCAGATACACATCACACAATATGTCACTTGTTACTAATTAATATTTATTAACATAAATTAAAAGGTAGAAATAAATAAATACGTCAAAGGTCATTATTTTCATACAAAACTTTTAATCTTTTTGTTTTTTTAATTAAATTTAATTGTTTTGTTGAAATTTAAACCTTTGTCACAACAACAGCAACATTTTTTCACGTCGCTTATATTTTATTTCAAATAAATTACAGGAAAAAGAGAAAAAAAATAATTCATCAGTAAATGAGAACAAAAAATAAAAAAAAAAAAACGAAGAAGAACCAAACAACATTCACCTAATAAATACGAAAGATAGAAAATTTGAAATTTTTTTTTTTTTGATTTTTAAATTAATCAAAAATCTAGAGCACACAGATTACATCATTAAAGGAATAAAAATATAAAAAAAAACTGACATAATAATAGCGTGAAAGACAACAACAAACACAATAACCATAGCATAGCGAAATAATCACATCACCACCCTCACTTAACGCCTAATATTTCATAATTTTATTTCATAAATTTTTTTTTGCTGGTTTTACAAACTGTTGGCAGTTTAAATCGTTTTTTCTTTTTACTTTATAAAATTAAAATAAAATTAATAAAAATACCAGAAGAGCAGAAAATATATACAGAAAAAGAAAAAAAAACGCAATATTAACTAAACACCGTTGGTGGTAGTGGTATTGGTATTTGTATGCATCATTTCCCTGATTTCTTTTAACAAATTTCATTCAAATTTTTTAAATTTCTCTCCTTCTAAATCATCAGCACATCTTTCTGCCTATCAAAAATTAATAATTAATTAATTAATTCTTTTCACTTTTGTTACCTTTTTTCTGTAATCTACTTTGTAATAATCAATAAATTAAATAACTATTAGTACTGTTGGTGGTGTTGATGGAGATTTGGTAGTGGATACACAAAATGCTTCTAAGCGGATCCCACATTACTGTTTAATGTCAAGAAAATTTCAACAGTCAACAAACAAAATAATCAATAAAATCAAAAACCCAGAAATAATTAACAAAAATTTGGTATAAAATCAGCGAAAAAACATTTATCGCAAAAATACAGTAAAATGTAAATAAAAACAGCAGAAAAGAAAAAAAGACTTGAGACTTGACCCACTTTAAACTTTTTTTTCATTCTTTCTTTCTTTCTTTCTTTACTTTTTTTTTTCCTACACACAAAGTTTATTATTACACAAAAAAAAAAAACATAATAATAGTTATGTATTTATGTAGTATTAATGCTTAATTATATTACACATCGTGTAGTACCATCATCATTATCAATTTATATCTCTTTTTCTCATTTTCAATTTTTAATTCAATTGAATTTAATTAAATTTTATTTTTTATTTTTTAAAATATTTCTCAATAGCAAAATATCTATTTATATAAATTTACTTTATACGTGGAAGAAGAAAAAAAAACGAAGACGAAAGAAGTAAACATATAAGAAGCATAAAAATAAATAAAACAATCAACACGAGATACATAAAATGTACAAAAAAGGTACAAAAAAAAAAAAAAAAAAAAAACACCACACAAAGCAAACAAACATTTTAAAAAATTAGCATGTGGTCTACACAAAAAGAACAGAAAAAAAAAAACGCAAAAATCTAGATTAAAGTTTAAAATTTATGTAAAGAAAAAAAAATTGTATTTTATTTCTTGTTTAATTAATTAATTAAATAATGAACTAAGCAGAGCCACCAAGCAAACAAGAGAGCGCAACAAAGAAACTTTTAAAAGCAACAAACAAAGAAGCAAAAAAGGTTTTTTAATAAAGTGACCTCCTGGATAGATCTTTGCCTTTAATCTATAAAAATACAAAGAAAACACAATTCAACATCTGGTAAATAAATTAAAACAAAAAAAAAATTAATTTAATTAAGGAAGAGTGTCAGTTAAATCATAATTTTTCACAAAACAAAACAAAATAGATTTCGTTGTCGTTGTCATGAGTGACTGACTGACTTTGTAGCAGAAAACAAATATATGTCATAATTATGTTTATAGCATAACTATGCTAATAAAATTTAAACTATGACAAAATATGTTTACATCATTATTGTGAAAAAAAAGAAATTAATAGATGACGTTGATTATCGTTGGAAAATATGCAATAATTCAGCGTCATGCAGGGCTTAATCGTCTTAGCTTTTTACCAAACAAAAAAAAAATTATTATCTATAACAAATTATATTATCGTAGATTATACTGTAAAACTATTACATTACAGGCGATTTATATTAAATATCGATAGAAACACGATATGAAAAATAAATAAACAAAATATTCATTTGAATGAATAATCAATATATATGGTCGGTGGGGCTAGGCTAGGCTAGGCTAACAAAGCATAAGCCAACTAAATTTAAACGTCATGAGGACTGACAACTAGATATTAATACGACACAACTTACTTTATCGCTATTAGTTTTTCTCATTAGAAATATTTTTCTATTCAGAGTCACAAACCGTACAGTATGGAAATTTAACTTTTTTCTATGTTTTACACAACGGACTTTCATTTCCGTTACAACTTTCAACAATTGTTTAGTGGAAAGTTGGCTTTAAACACTGATTGAAATAAATAAGTTTTGTTAATAGACTTTAGGACTTAATTATGTATACACATAAAAGCACACAGAAAATAAAAACAAACAGTTGATAAATGTCTACGCCAACCGAAACCATATTATACAAATTTTTATGTATTTATTTGGCTTCATTTAAACTGATGACGACTATGAACAGCTATGGATTATAATTTTTTTTTTTTGTTATTTTAATAAATGCGCTTTTTATGTAGCAACAACAAGATATTTACAAATTAAACAGATTTGTTGTTTATATTTAATTTATTTATTTATTAAAAAAAGGGATAAAGAGCATTGAAAATGTATGACATTTATCTACGTAATTAAAGTGTCACACAGAAATTTGTATTTTTTTCCCTTATATGTTTGTTAATAAACATTTTTGACATATTTCTAAACTGATAATCTTTTTAGTTAATATGAAATTTTAATGATTTATAAAAAAATAAATAAAATATTCAGAATGCATTAACGCTTGATAAACGTCACTAATTAACACTTTTGAAATAAAAGCAATGAATAAATAAATTAAAAAAAAAAAAAAAACTGCTGCCAGTTAAACTGTTCAAGCTTTTTATGGTAACAAAAAAATAACTTTTTTAATAATCACAAACAACAATCAAAAATCGACAAAATAAAACTTTGTGTTCGTTCACATTCATTAGGTGAACAATTAATGGATTTGATTCTGATTCATAAATATATTTTAATAATTAATTAACCGAAAAAAAGTAACAAATAATAAATAAAATAAAAAGGAAAAACCTGTAATTACCTATGAATCAATGAAGCAAGAGTATTGATTAATAATGAATAAAAAAAAAAGAAAATGAATCAAGGTGTTACAACAGCTAAAAAAGCTACTAGGTTGTGTGTAAAAAGATTTTTTATTCACGATTAAAACGCTTTAAACAAGCATAAATAAGATAGTTTTTAATGGCTTTTAAAAAAAGCATTAATTTGCATGAGGAATACAAAAAGAAAAAAACGAGAAGCAAATTATTTGACCTTCAAATAGTTCAATTTCGATTTTTTTTTATTCCCAACAGCCAACAAATTATTAATTAATTAATTTTTTTCGCTTTACGTAATATCTGTCTATGTGAGAATTATTTATTAATTCTAGATTTATTAATTAATTTTAATACATAGTTATAAAGTTATGTTTCGACGTGTACGATTTTTGTATGCAAAAAAAAAATTCAATTTGTTATTTCAGAGGGAAGAAACTAACAACATCAGCAGCACATCAAATATCCATCCGGAATAAACAGATAATAAAACACCATGGTGCACACAGAATTAATAAGGATTTAAATTAAAAATAAACAAAAAAAGAAATGTTTACACAACTTCCTAAAATATTTCTTCCCGTATAACAAATAGCACAACGAACAGCAGCAACAGCAGCAACTACTTTTCAACAATTATTCCACACACAAGTAAAAACCATTAAAAAAAATTATTTTTTTTTATTTATTTATAAATTCTTCATTTTTCAACATACTTTATTGTAATTGTATTCGTGGGTACAGGTGTTAAGAAACAGAGTTAGGTAGGTAAAAAGGTAAACGAAAATTAAATTACATATTTCTATTTTTAATAATAAAAATGAATTAATATTAACATAAAAAGCGTTAAATTTAGAAAACATAAAGGAACCAGAGGAAAGAAAAATAGAATAAAATTATTTTCGTTAGTCACGATACATTTTTTTATTTTATTTCTGGTAGCCAAAAAAAAAAAAATGTATATGTAAAAAGCATGAAAAATATTCATGTTTATGTAATTATAGCAAATCTACATAAAAATAAATATTTAATTATATCGAATTAATTAAAATGTTGTGGCTTATTGAGTAAATCAAAGAATAGAAGAAGAAAAAAATTATATTCTGTTATTAAAAAAAAAAAAAAAAATCTTAATACTACTTAAGAGATTAAATAAGTCGTCTGTACGCAGTGTAATTAAATAAATTTGAAATGACACACGTCTCTCGTTTGCTTTAATAAAACATGGCATATCTTCACACGGCTGTTGCCTATTTCATTCTCTATCAAACGCTTAATTACGTCCACTATAAACACTTTAATTGCATAATTTAGTAAATATAATTAATTAATTTAGAAAAAACAAAAAAAAAAGTAATCAATGAGAACAAAAACCATAAAAACCACACACACACATTTAAAACCACGAAAATGGCCGGAAATTGTAAAATTTTCTATTACTTGGTGAATGAATTTAATTTTATTTTTTTTATTTACTCTGATTAGGCGGGAGGTTAGATTGTTCTTATGCTGTACGTACAATTAATTTCAAATATTATTACAAAAACGCGTCTAAAAATAATACAAACGATAAGGAAAAAAAAATTCTAATTGAAAATAAAATTATTTATACATAATTCAAAATTAAAATACAAAAATTCTAAGAAACCAGAGTAAAGCCATATTTAGTGTTAATAGAAAAATAAAACCACAAAGAATGAAATTAAAAGGTCAAACGATTTAAAAATTGTTAATAGTGGGCGGACGGTTAATGGTGTAGTTCGGGAAAATACATCAAATAATCTTCAAGTAATAAACGGGGTTGAAGACTTTCACCTCGTTTTCTCTTCGATTAAACTTTGCATTATTTACTCAGCATTTAAAATTAGTTAAATAATTTACAAATGAAATAAAACCCGAAAGAAAAAAAAAAAATTAAAAGGAAAAACAATTTAATAAACCCAGCAGAAAAAGATAACACAAAAAACCACGAAAAAAACAATGAAAAAAAAAATTCAAACTTTCGTGTGGCTAACGCAGAAAATCGTGTGAACAAACGCAACCAAAACACAACAAAAAAAAAACATAAATTCTCGATACAATTATGTTTATGTTAATTAAAAATATTGTTGCTATTCTCTCGACTTTATTTATTATTTAAACATTAATATATATGTTAATGTTAAACAACAACAGAAAAAATTATTTTTATTGTTCTTGATACATTTATTTGCTGCTTAATTTACCATCAACAGGTGTTGCTGCTTCCTTCCTTTATACACAAAAATAAACCAAAAATAAACAAAAACAAAATTACCCAAAAACACATTCAACAAACAAATATATAAATAAAAAATCGTATTTTTTCTTTCACTACATATTTGTGATAAAATAAAAGGTAAAAAAAAATTTATTGAAATAATTTTAATTGGTTTGTGATAAAGAAAAAATCTTCGTATTTCGTGCTGCTGCTACTGCTGCTGCTATTCACGTTCATTTTACATAAAACATCTGTCGCGACTTGTTTTGTGGTTAACCAAAAAAAAAAAAATTGTTGATAATATTATTGCTGTTTGTAAATCTTGTTTATTCCTCTGTTGTTGTTTAAAAAACAAATAAATCCATAAAACAGGACCAAAAACAAGAAACACGACGACGCACGAGCCAATTTTTAATTAAATTAAATTAAATTAAAATAAATGTTGACTGATGAAATATATATAAAGCTGTTGGTTGCTGTTTTTGCTTCGTTTATATAATGATAAGGTAAAAATGGGTGGTGTAAATTACAGATTGTTATATAAAAGACAAAACACCTGATGAGTTAATTAAAAAAAAAACAAAAAAAAAAATCAATAAGAATAAAACAACAGGTGACAATACAAGGAAGGAACAATTATTATTAAGAAATATTATCTGAACACAGTGGCAATGATGTTATTAAGAAGACAACCATAATGTAAAAGACATATGGCTTTATGTGCTGCTGCTGCTGCTGTAAAATTTATTCTACTTAATCCACATTTTATTTGTCAATAAAACATTTTCATTTAATTTAAAAACTTATTGATACAAACTTCTTTATCACCGCTATTTCAATAAAATACTCAATATGCTACCTTCAATGAAACAATCAAAATTTGCATACGCTGTGAGTGACACCGATAAAAATGAAATTAAAAAAAAAAATTAATTGACAAAAAAATAATTTAGGACGCCTTTGGCAAGGTCATCAGCAATAAACCTCTTACCGAAATATATCCGGACGAAAAGCAAGAAGAAATATTTTTTTCTTTCTTCTTTATTTCTCCTCGTACACACTTCATACATCTATGTACTTTCAATCGTCGTAATTAAGTAGTAAAGAGTTTTAATCTGTTGATACATGTTAACGTAGTGCTTTATTGACTTCAATATTTGTGAGTAACTTTGTGAAATTATTATTTCTTAGCCAATTATCATTCTAGTGAAGTGTATTGTACAATCGATACCATATAAGTAGCATAACCACTTTAATTTATTTTAAAATATAATTATTTTGATTGGAATTTAAGGTTTTGTGCGTTATTCAGTTACATTTTACATATGTTATTTGTTTAAAAAAAAATTTTTGTGGGTAATACGTGCAAACGCGGTACAATGGCCACATTAGATCTTAGAAAATTCACAACTAGAGAAATAAATTTTTTAGAGGCCTAGTTCCATGGAAAGATATGTTCAGTAACTCAAAACAAGTATTCCTACCAATTTTCAGCATGATCCGAATTAATTTTTTTTTTCATGGAAAATTGAAAAAAAACCTGATGCCTAGCATGCATTTTTTTTTAAATTTTCGATGAAAAATCAATCATTTTTAAATGAGCTGAAACTTTGCAGGGATACTCTTTGGGATGTTCCGCACCGCTTTAGTTCTACGGGTTTGTCCGAAAAAAATTTATTTTCCGAGTTATGACCGAAAAATGTGGATTTTGCCCTTTTTTCCGCACTCAATAGCATTAGCTGCATAAAGATTGCACTAGACCCCATAATACAATTTATTGCTACGATAGATAATTCAATTCTGAATTCAGAAACATAAAAATATCGGCTGTGCGATAAGATATGAATAAATGCCAGCTAAAATAAGACGACTACTACACCATACCAATGGTTTTTGGCGGCCTAAGATCTTAGAAAATTCATTACTCGAGAAATAAATTTTTTAGATGCCTAGTTCCATGGAAAGATATGTTCAGTAACTCAAAACGAATATTCCTACAAGTTTTCAGCATGATCCGAATTAATTTTTTTTTTTCATGGAAAACTGAAAAAAAACCTGATGCCTAGCATGCATTTTTTTTTTAATTTTCGATGAAAAATCAAACATTTTTAATTGAGCTGAAACTTTGCAGGGATACTCTTTGGGATATTCCGAACCGCTTTAGTTCTACGGGTTTGTCCGAAAAAAATTTATTTTCCGAGTTATGACCGAAAAATGTGGATTTTGCCCTTTTTTCCGCACTCAATAGCATTAGCTGCATAAAGATTGCACTAGACCCCATAATACAATTTATTGATACGATAGATAATTCAATTCTGAATTCAGAAACATAAAAATATCGGCTGTGCGATAAGATATGAATAAATGCCAGCTAAAATAAGACGACTACTACACCATACCAATGGTTTTTGGCGGCCTAAGATCTTAGAAAATTCATTACTCGAGAAATAAATTTTTTAGATGCCTAGTTCCATGGAAAGATATGTTCAGTAACTCAAAACGAATATTCCTACAAGTTTTCAGCATGATCCGAATTAATTTTTTTTTTTCATGGAAAACTGAAAAAAAACCTGATGCCTAGCATGCATTTTTTTTTTAATTTTCGATGAAAAATCAAACATTTTTAAATGAGCTGAAACTTTGCAGGGATACTCTTTGGGATGTTCCGAACCGCTTTAGTTCTACGGGTTTGGCCGAAAAAAATTTATTTTCCGAGTTATGACCGAAAAATGTGGATTTTACCCTTTTTTCCGCACTAAATAGCATTAGCTGAATAAAGTTTTCACTAGACCCCATAATATTATTTACTGCTTTGATAGATAATTCAATTCTGAATTCAGAAACATAAAAATATCACCTGTGCGGTTAGATTTGAATAAATGCGAGTAAAAATACCACGACTACTACACTAAAGCAATGGTTTTTGGCGCCCTAAGATCTTAGAAAATTCACAACTAGAGAAATAAATTTTTTAGAGGCCTAGTTCCATGGAAAGATATGTTCAGTAACTCGAAACAAGTATTCCTACCAATTTTCAGCATGATCCGAATTAATTTTTTTTTTTTAATTTCAATGAAATTTCTGTAATTTTTAATTTGGCTGAATTGGTTATAATTGAAATAATACTTGCGATAAACTAAGTGTATTGTAGGCTGAACATATTACATATTCACAATTTTTTTGAATCTTAAAATTTTACATAGAGTTTCTGAAACTTTAAATTTATAAAATCACTTTCAGCTAAAACGTTTTATAAGCAAAAACTCAGGTAAATTGTTAGCAAAAAAAATGTACCTGAACCATGATAGACAGAATTTATCAGTTCAATAAATAAATAAAATAAAAAATTTACCAAAAATAAAAATCGGCAGATGTTTTAACATTTTTGTTTTTGCGTTACCAAAAAATAAATAAATAATTGCTAGGTGAACGTAAATGTGCCAGAAGCAACAGCATAACAACAGCACCTTGTTGCGCTGCGATATGATTAAAAGAGAAGAAGAAAAAAAATTTCCGTAAAGTTTTTTTGTTAAGAGTAGAACTGTAGACTCTACGAAACTCGAGCAAATAAGCACAGAAAATTCATCTCTTTGTGTATCCCAAACATTTCACAAAACTTATTTTCTTCATACTGCTTACCTGGCGGCATCACCAACATTTACCTTATGTGATTCGGTTTTTCTATACTTTTTTTTTTTTTTTATTTTTTATACGTTCTGCATGCAATGCACTTTTTGTCTTTTGTTGCATTTTTCAATTCTTTACAAAACATTTTTTTTATTTTTATTATTCTCTGGTACCGTCAATACTTTATTTAAGCGCATTTTTCTTCAACACACAATTAAAGAAAGAAAATGAAAAATAAAGAAAATAAAAAAAAATATACCTGTGTGCAGCACCTAAGTTCATTTATTATCATTATTTTTATTTAAAGTGAGGTAAACTTTTTACAGTTATTTACAGCAAAAACTTTATTATTTAATATCGGTTTATATACGTAAAATCGAAAGACTTTTATCGAATTCAAGGGAAAAATCAAAAATAAAAAAAATTAATTTTTTTATTGCAGAGTGCAGAGTGTTTTAATTAGGTAAAAAATGCTGTGATTTGACTTAAGCACTTCTGCTAACAAAAAAGATGAAAACGTGCATGCATTGCGACAATGATCAAATAAAAAAAACCTTTCTAATCACAGTGCACAAATGTATGACAAAATTTATGTAGATGGTTGATTTCACCATAGTTCAGCTAAGCTTAAAAAACAACAAAAACAAAACCATCCATTAAGTCGCGTTAAACACATTAACATTTGTGATTCAGTCAGTTATGTGTTCCATCATCATCATTAAAGCGATATTTTCTACATCAAATAAAAAATAAATAATATTGGTGGTTGGCGGCTGGTTGGCTTTAATTTTATTAAGAAAGAAAGAAAAAAAAAGCGATGAACTTATTCAAGGTTATCTACTTAACTTACTGTGCGCTGTGTACTCTTTATTATTATTTTTTTTCCTACTTCTACATGACTTGACTTAACTTAACTTAACTTATTTTTATTTATTTCTCTTGTTTCTTTTGTATATTTTTGTTACTCTTCAAGTTAATTTTTTTTATTGATTTTTCCATTTGTATATTTGATTACAGCAATCTGCGCGGTTCTTAGTTTTACTCTAAGTAAACGATACACTTAATTTTTATTTTATGTCAATATAAGCACCGATAAACTAGGGTTTTTGATGGCATGGTAATATCTCAACAGGAGTACAACATTATAGTATAATATCCCAGCAAATAATTGTTCTATATCAGAGCCAATAAATGTTTATATAAAAAAATGCAAAATATGCAAAACATCAAATTACATCGAGAAATAAAAAAAAAATTTAAAACTTTTGCTCCAATTAAAAACGCCAAATTAATTAGCGCAAAAAAAAAATTTAATGTTAATGAATTTAATTAAATTTCTTTTTATATTTTTTAATAATTAATAATTTCATAACACACAAGTAATATATATATATATTTTTTTTTTAAATAAGAATTGATGATGAAATACAATTTTTGATGCAATTTATTTGTTGAAATTTTTTTTTTTTTACAAGCCGTACCTAGCCGGTTAATAATCATTTTTTTTTTTTTGCAATAATTTCTTTGTAAAATACAGAAAATAATAATAAAAAAAAAAATGTTTGATTCAACAAAGGTATGGTAAAAAAAAATAAAAATAAAAGTTAAGCTAAGCATTGTTCTGCTAAAAGCAAAAACTTAATGTTAAATTCACCGTGACACATATATATATATATATACAATATATATTTCTCTACTTAACTAAACTTGACTTAAAACTAGCGAAAAAGTTTATTTAATGATTGCTATATATTTCTGTAATTTTCCATTTTTATTATATTATCAGGAAATAAATTAATTGGTGACAATTGAATGTAAGAAATAAAAAACAATTCAACGGTTAAGCGAGCAACAACGAATCATTTTTTTTTTTTACCAAAGTTAAGAAATAGAAAACGAAAAAATTAAAAAATTTCCTTCAGTAAATATTACCAAGAAATCAAATTTCAAATAAAAAACGAAAAAAAGAATAAAATTGGAAACTTTATGTAAAAATTTTCAACGAAAAATGTAATCAAACACCGGAAACAGCTGCGATTTTCCATTGAGTTCATTGAACATCGAAAAGGATATTTAAAAAGGAAGAAAAAACCACAAGGAAAATTCTTTTTATTTTTTTTTTTTGTTTTGCAGCAGCAAAGAAAGTTAATAAAAATCTACAGACATCCTCCAGTTATTTTTTACAAGGTTTCACACAGTCGCCGTTTTTTAAACCGCATAAAATTGAATTGTCCAAAGGTATGTGCGGGCAATGAAACCACCCACCCACAATACAATAAAAAAAAACATCTAGTAGGGTAACAAATTAAAACAAAAAAAAAAAAACAAAACAAAAATGACAAATGATATCAGTGAATTAGGGTCGAAGAAAGTAAAAAAAAAAATTAAATTAAACAAATGTAGGACACAAGCTACAAATCCCACTCAACAAATGATTATCCATTATTTTATTTATTTTTTTTTATACATAATAAATGACGATGACGCGTTAATCGACCACTATCGTTAATTTTTTCTAATATCACGCCAACAGATTATCAATAAAAAATACAGAAAAAAAAATTACATAAAAATGATGAAAATATAGCGAAAACACGCTACAACTAAGCGCGTACAGAGAGCCCCACAACCAAAGCTTTTAATTGAGGTTAGAGCGATTTTTTTTTTTTCGTTTCATTTTAGTTTTAGTTTTTTTTCTTTCTTTGTAATAAATTGTTGTGTTTTCTGTATAAGCGCGCAGCATTTTTGTTACAATTTTGTATATTTATTTGTTGGTGGCAAACATTATTTCAACATAATTTTATATTTATTATAGGAAAAAAAAAACAATTTTATATTTATTTATTTTTACATAAAAACAACACAAAAAAAAAACCTGTAAATGTAACTGGTTACTTGCATCCAAGTTAAGACACAGCACAAAAATAAATCAACAATGCAAAAGCAAAGAAAAAGGTAAAAATTAATTAATGCAAATATCGGAATAACAAAAATTAAATCATCGATACTACACTCATCTTGTGAATGTGTGGTGGTTGGTTCTTGCTTTTTATTTTTATTTATTATTAATATTAAATATAAAAAGGTGACACAATCAAGGCAACAATGACAGCATTGTCGTAGGTTCAAATTATTTACACCAACTAATAAATTAATTAATTAAATTAAAAAACTAAAAAATTATTTCTGCTGGCATAATTATTGGCATAATTATTGGATTGAAAATTAAATTTACAAAGAATCAAGAAAAATCAATAAAAGCGAAGGAGACGACAAGAAAAAAAACCTAGTAAATTCCTAAATTAAAATAAAAAAAATTTAATTTTTTTTGTCTTAAGTAAACTCAATTTAAGTCTAGTCAATTAAACAAAAAAAAAAAAAAGAATAAAAAAAAATTAAAAATGCGCCAGCATTCTCCACACATTAATATTCCATCTGCTTAGCTGCTGCTACATTTGTTGGCTTCGGTTACTGCTTCTGCCTATATAGAATTTTTTTTTTAAATATTTCTTTCTTTCTTTTTCCTCTTATGTTTGGAGTTTAATTTTATTTTTCTGTTTTTATTTTAAATAATTTTTTTTTATCCATTGCTTTGCTCTTATGCCATATTATTACTCTGCTGCTGCTGCTATGTCAGTTTGATTACATCGAGCGCGGGTTCAACGCCATCACAATGTCGACGGGTTGGCTCCCTACCGTGTATTTTTTTTTTTTTTGTTCGTTCGTTCTTTCTTTCTTTATTATTATTACTATTATTATTATTATTTTTTTTTTTTGTAAGTTCTGAAAATGAATATACTTATTTACAAATAGAATTTCCGTTCCATGTTGTTGTTTGTCTTTTATACTGAATTATGTTACAAATACATCAGCAGCAGCAATAGCAACAAACGAAAAACAATAAAATTATTACAATGAGTAAAGACTAGCCAACTAGAGAGGAGACAACGACGTTAAACGCGACTCAAAATTAATAATTAAAATATAAACGCGACATTCAAAAAAAAAAAAAAAAAACTCACAGCAGCAACCACCTCAGAAAATCAGTGGCGAAAAACCTTTACCGATAATAACATTAATCATAATTCGTGAATGCCAGATAAAACAGGGATAAATTTATGAATCACCTAAGACAACAGTTTATTAATAAATATTCTAAAAATAAAACATAAAACACCAAACAGCCATCATTTGATTTATGATTGATGTCACAAAATAAGAAAGAAAAGAAAAAAAAATATTTTAAAGACAGAATTGTGACACTTTGTAAACATAGAAGAATGTTTTTTTTTTTTGTCAAGTAGTATTAAAGCTAGCAGCCCTTCAAACCAACATTAAAAATAAAAAAGAGAAAAAGTTTCAATTTCCTCAAGAGACACTGCTTTCAGAAACTGACGGTTGATTAACACTGAACAAACGATAGAAAAAAAGGAAAAAAAAGTGAGGCAGGCAGACAAGACTTGAGAATATTGGTATTACCGCGGGTAAAGAAAAAAAAAACAATCGCATCACCAGTGAATTTTTTTCTTTTAAACGACTTAACCATTTACATAGAAATTTATTTATTAAAAAAAAAAAAAAAAATTTCCTTTAAACAATGCGCGTAATGAAATTTTAATTAAATCAAAAGTCACGTATCCGTGGATTATTATTATTACATACAAAACAGAGAGTAGTTTCTTGTCTTTATTCGGGTGAATAAATTGTTTTTAATTAATTAAAATAAATAAATAATTAAATCAACAAAATTAATTAATTAATTACTGAAAAGAAACATGTTTCGTCTTTGTTTCATACAGAATCATCAAATTCATTGTCATTTGCCTGCCTCTGTTGTTTCGTTTATTTATTTTTAATTAATTATTATTACAATTCACGTAATTTATTCAAAATTAATTCTTTGTCTATCTAATAAAAAATTTATCGCAAAATAAACTAAAAATAAAATTTAAATCTTTATAGGATCTTTCCTTGTTGTCTTTATTCAACGAAAATAAGCTAAAAGTTTTTCCTCCTAAATAATTAACTAAAAATAAAACGTTTTTAATAAAAACCGATTAATAAAAGTTTTTTTTTTAATATAAAAGCCAAAAAAAAAAAAATTAAAATTAATCCGAAAATAAAATATCGAATAAAAAACGCAAAACAAACAAAACGTGGTGTTGTAACCGCGACGTTATAAATAAATAAAACAAACAAAAAAAAAAATAAACTAAAAATAAAGAAAAATAAATAATTAAGGAAAAACCAACAACAACAGCAGCGACAGATTGTTGAAAGAAAAATTATTTTGCCGAGTTGAAAAAACTTTGACAAAAAAAAACGCCGAACTTATTTGTTTAAAGAGAAATGTCGCGACTCTGGATCAATAATCTTTGCCTATAATGCAATCCCAGTCCAGTTATTTTTGTCTTTATTCCAAAAAAAAAATTTAATGAAAATAATCATCAAAACGCCACAAAGATTTTTTTTCTGCTTTGTTTAATAATTATTATTCTGGTTTTCTGTAAAAATGCAAACAATCTTCGTCTAATAACAAAGGTAAATGGCAAAAAGAAAAATAGTTTGCACAAAACAAAATAAAAAAATAAAGGATAAATTTTAATTCCTTAACATTTTTTTCTTCATAATCTAAATAAAAGTAAAACAAGACTCAAACAAGGTACAAAAGTAACATCAGGTAAAGTAAGTATCTGATCTGTAAAAAAGAAGAAAGAAAGAAAAAAAAATCCAGATTCCTGGTTAAGATGATGAAGAACTAAAACAAAATAAAGCATGGACACAACAAAGAGACTTTATTTTTCAATAAATAAATTCTTTCATTTCCAGTCATATAATTTAGAAGGTTTTAAGACAGTCAAAGAAGTAAAAGAAAAAAAAAACTCAGAAATGCATCATTCACACAGCACAAGACAAAACCAAATCATAGAGCCATAGCAGTCGTGCAGTCGATGGCAAGGCAATAAGCTCTAAACACCAACAAATACAACGATATGTTTTAAAGCCAGGGAAAAAAAAAACCTGTCCAAAGTGGTATCACAAAACATATTTATTAAAAATAAAAAACCTGAGAAAAGAAATAAAAATTAAAGAAACACAAATCACAGGTAAAAAGAAGAAGAAACCGAACCAAACCAAACAAAATAGAAGAAAATAAAAACGACAACAAAGCACAGCTTATTTCTTTGTGTGTTTCTGCTGCTGTTGCTGGTACTATCGCCTTTAATATGTCTTTAGGGATTCTTCTTCTACCTGTAAATTAATATGTATACACACAGCACAAGCAGTTGTTCAGTTGTTGTCTGAATTTTCTATCCAAAATACAAATCAAAACCCACAGAAACAAAAAAGAAAAGAAAAAAAAAATTTATCCTGTTTACAAGGAGAGTGAAATAAAAAAGCAAAAAAAAACTTTAGTTTAAGGCAAAGAATTTGTTACAAAGTTATTTTCAGACTTTTTTCCAAATAAAATTAAATTTAAACAAAAATAAAAAACGAAAAATTCAAGAATTTTACTTCTCTCCTATGCCATGCCATGCCTACCGTTAACGTTTCTATGTACATCTGTTACAAATTTTTCAAAAATCATCAACATTAATTTTTTTTTTTTTATTTCTATTTCAAAGTTTCCTGTGTTTTACGTTTTTTTGTTGTGTTCTGAAAACGAATCAAACGCAATTGAGGGAGAGAAAATATTTATTTTTGATTTGTTCAATTTTTGCTTAATGTCAATCAGTGATTGTGAAATTTTATTTTTCGTTTTTAGGAATATCTAACGATTCCACACAGCGAATTTGACCGGTTTTTCCAGTTATACGAAGAAGAAAAAAAAAACCGGATGAAATCAACACAATTCATTTTGCTTCCCTATTACCGATTATAAAAGATTGAACGCAAAGGACAAGTGAGATATCTGCTCCAGACTTTCTGCAACGAATTTTTTGAAAACCACCCCAGCGAAATTAATCCAGACGGGTTAATATAATAAAGCTTCGAAACAAGAAAAAAAAAAAAAAACACCAAATATGCCGTTGTATGTATACAACACGACGGCACTTAATTCCCCTAATTTTTAACGAATACGCAAAACGAGCAAAAACAACAAAACGTGTGCGTCAATGTCGAATGCATTAAAAAATATTTTTTTTTTATTTTTAATTCCCTCATTCTCAGCAGCCTCCACACTATGCATCATCAATAATTTTCACTTTAATAATACGTTTTTGGCCCTTAAACACAAAAAAAGTTTTTATTTTTTTAAATCCTACAAATACTTTGCCTCTAGTCGGTTACAGTTTAGTCCTTTTAATGTAAACAACTGAATTGAGGAGTGTTTTGTATACGATTTTGTATTTTATTATTTAAATAGACGACGACAATAAAAAGGGACGCAGGGTATGTATACCCTCATACACACACACACACTACATTCAAAAAAATTTCCAACAAAGGAGAACAAAAATTAATAAAACATCTGGGTAGTTGTAGCTGCGACTGCTACAGGAATTAATATGAAATTATTTCAGGTTTAAAAAATTTATTTTAAACAGACATTAACAACCTTTTAGACCCACTAATCATTCCGAAATCTAACGAAATACCGTGAAATTTTTTATTAAAGGAAAAGGAAAAATTATTTTATTTCTTTTTGGTTATATGACGCCCTGAAAATTTTTCCTTTTTTTTTTGTTGTATTTTATTTTATTTTATTTTATTACTATTACTTGCCCTCTGCCTGTTTTTGTGTATAAAAGATATAGAAGTCTAAAAACTAACCAGCGAACGAACAACGAACCAACCAACCAACAGAATAAAGAAAGACAACGCATGGAAAAAAATTTTTAGTTTTTTGTGTCCTTTTTACCATCAAGCCGTGTTTATAACACTAACACAGTGAAACGGGAAGGAAAATGCGGCATTCAGTGGATATTTTTTATTCGGGAAAAGGCAACTGATACACTCACTTCCATTTGTTATATAGTTTTTTTTTTTTTTTTTTTTGGTATTGTTGTTGGTGGAAAACACTTATTTCTAAATACTTTTCGGTATCATTGAACCCAATATTAAAATGCGCAGATATACATTGCGCACACACACACTAAATTTACCCCTAAATATTAACATCGCTGTGTTTTGTGTCTCTGCAAACAAAACCATCAATAAAAAATTTATTTTTATAACAAATTAGTTTCGAAAAAAAAAAAAATTAATTAAATAAAAAAAATAAAAAAAATTTATACATTTATTTAATTACAAGATAAAAAAAAAATATATTTTTTTGACACACTTTCTTCAGCAGTAACAGCACACATTCAACAAACAGCAAATGGTCAAGTCAATATGCTAAAACCAACCAACAGCCATAAAACATATGTTGCTATGTATTTTGCGTTTTTTTTTTTATTTATTATTTAGGCTAGATACTAAAAATAATCTCGAAGCGGAACAAGGAACTAATTTATTTATAAAAATAGGACTAAAAACAGAAAAGGTAAAAGTAGCTTTCCGATTACTAGAGAAAAAAATAAATTTTTATCATCTCTACTCTAATTGCCGCTTCATTACCCATGTTGGTCAAAAATTAACCAAAAATTATGCTCTGAATTGAACTTTCTCTGCTATTTTACAAATTTGATTAAAAACGAACAAAAAAAAAAAAGAAACACACAAAAATCCAGAGAAACCAACATCAAAAGTGGGATGGATACCAATAATGTAATTAAAGACAAAACAGGTTAATCTCTCATGTAATCGTATCAGCGCATAATTACGTGGACAACATACCAATGTCACGACAATTAGCCCATTGTATAGCAAACTCTTTTGCGGCCAATCTAATTTCAGCATTTTTGTGGACAGAAAAAATTTTTTTTAAAAAATCGAGGACAAGGTTGATAAAAAAGGAAATTTAACAGCGAAACGCGATAACAAAAAATAAACACAAAGGTGATATGGAAAAAATGGGTGTTTTTCAGTGAAATTCAGAATGTTAAACGTTATCGTGTCAATGCGATCATCACACCTTGATTAACTGGCCAAGAGATTATTTTCGTTTCTGTTGCCGTTCGTTCGTCATTGAATCAAATCACCATATGTCAGTTAGTGAGGGATGAAAATCCCAAAAAAATAAAAAATAAAAACATTAGATGTGTTTGAGTGAAGTTGATGAGATGATTCATTGATGAAAAAAAAAAAATTATGCCGAGAGCAAATCGAAGTCCTATGTTGTTCGGCAGAATTTTTCATTTTCATATATTGGGGTGTGGGTGTTATACGCTGTCGATCGTAAATTTTTCTACATTAATGAATGACGACACATTGATGTTGAGGGGATGTAAAATCAAAAGAAAAAAAGATTAAACAATGAAAGAGAACTTACCATACAACACCAAAAGCACCATAACCAATCGGTCGATCTGGTTGTACATCTTGTGGTATACCCTGTGGAGGATAATATGGTGCTGCAGCAGCTAATGTAGCGCCTTGTGGTGCTCCAGCGGCGCCTCCCTGTACTACAGACATTGAAACACTCATGGAGACCCTTGATTGCCGCGATGGGCCACCTACGGCCGCCATCAGCACTTTTCCATTCACAAATAAAAAATAATTAAAAGAGAAATTTTCTGTTTATAAAACTTTTTTTTTTATTTCTTTTATTTCTTTTTCTTCTGAATTCAGAAACTTTTTTTTTTCTTTCTTTATCACTTAATTAATTAATTAAACTAAACCAAAAAAAAAAAACACCCTCTGCACTTAATTAATTATTTTAAAAAAAATTCACTTCACGGTTAATTTTTTTTTTTTTACCTGGAAAATAGTATAAAAATAAATAAATAAAAATAAAATTTAATTAATTAGAATTAGAATAAAAAATAATAACAACAAAAGTATATTCTCTACAATAAAAATACTTTATTTAAATATAAAATATATGAAATCGACTATACATTTTGACAATTAAAAATTGACACTTTGGTGTGTTCTTCTATTGTACATATTACAACAACAATTAAAATGACAACAACAACAACAACAACAGCACCAGTAGCATAAATTAATTATATTTCTTGTATGAGTCACATAAATAAAATAATTAATAAAAAATATAAAAAAATATATATATATAATTAATTAAACAAAACAATAATTACTTTATTTTCTATTTTCTAGTTTAACTAATTTTTTTTCTTTTTTTTTAAGTTTAATTATCGACACTTTAATTCACGATTTTCTTTGATTTTTTCACGTTTATTGTTATTAGGTTATCAGCCCTTTGGCTAATCCAATTGATAAATTTTTTTTTCCAATCAACTTTATCGTTAAATGAAAGCACAAGAACTAGAACTTTGCGATAAAGTTTATTTCATAACTTTTAATTAATAAAAAAATCGGTTGTATTGTCGTGTTGAAAAGCTTTGACAGGAGGCAGAGACAAAGGCTTGTTCGTCCGGTTTTAAACGCTGTAAAGGTAAATCTGAATCTTTTCTTAAGGTGAGTTTTTGAGCACACAAAGGACGTTCTATAATTTTTTATTATTTTGTTGCTTAATTATTTGTCACTGGTTCGTCACTTTTTTTTTGTTCTTTAAAACACAAAAACCTCACTTTAAACCGAATTATTTGGAGAGGCGAAATAGAAGAAGAAAATAGTCTATATGGAAAATTCTTTAGAAAAACAGGGTGGAACGTTTTTTTTTTAATTTTATTTTTCTTATTTCTTTCTTTTTGTTGTTCACAACTTTGAAGCACAACTTAAAGCTTTGTTCACGTAAACTTTTAAAGCTTTTTTTTATTTTTTCTTGTTAATTATATAAACTGTTTCAGGGTCTGGAACTTTGGTTGAATTTTTTTAAATGCTTCTCTTCTTCCTTCTTTGCTATTATTTTGTGGTGTGAAGAAATGAATGATGGAGACGAACAAACATAAGACACAGCGCACAGAAGTTGTCCACCCGTCCAAAGTTACTCAAACACTGACAATTTTACTTTTTTCATAAAGCTAAAGAAGCATAAAAAAAAAGTTAAAAAAAAAGTTAAAAAAAAACAAATGCGATTATCTTCTCTGCTTTTACATATAGCTGCACTGCTTCAGAACAGTAAACTTTTATCTGTTGTTTCAACTTTTTTTTTATATGATGTAAATGACAGCTGCTTCTGACCTGACAGAAATTTTTTTTGATTCACTACATTTTTACAGCGTCGCACAAACGTTTGGGAAACATTATAGTTACCATTTATATTTTTCTTTGTCTAAAAAAAAATTTTTTTTTTGTATTTAGGTGCATTGACCATTTCTTGTATTGAGTTAGAAAAAGATAAAAAATACCGGTCATTCCGGTATGGTTTTTATTTTATTCTTTTATTTATATAAATCATATTCATAAAAGGATAAAAGAATAATATATTTCGTTTTGAGGGTTTTTTAAAGTATAAATGGTTTATTTTTCTTTTTGTTTATCCTGCTTTTTAAACATGTGGGTTTTATCAAACAAAGAAACGAGAAAATTTTCTAAACGCAACCTAAAAAATATTTTTTAAATTATTAAGAAAATAAAAGTTCAATGGATGATTGGCAGAATATTTTAAAATTTAAATTCCACAGTTAATTTCCCAATATACAAATAAACTTAATTAATTAATAAGAGAAATAATTTTTTTTAATTACATTTAAATATATATATATATATTTTATTTATATAATATCTTTCATTAAAAATAAACATCAATATTAATAGCATTAAATACATTTAATATTTTTTTTTGTTCCACAATAAAAATTTCCTCTAATAACTCCTCCATTTTCATAATAATTATAATAACATTTGCGTTAATGATAATAAAAAAAAAATAATTAAAAAATATTATAAATAAATATTTTTGTTTTTTTTTGTTTTTAATTATCTTATTAACACAAATTAGACATTTATTTAAATTTAATTTACTTTTTTTTTATATTAATTTTCCTTTTTCTCCTACAACAACAGAAAATTATAAACAAACAAAACGTAAACTTCTATCACAGTTAAATTTTTTTTTTTCTTTTTTTTTTTTTACATTTTACAAACATTTTACATAGAATTTAAAATTTTAATTTTACTTAGTTTTTTCTACGGTTTGTTTTAATATTTATTTTTTTGTGTATGAGAGATTTGGATTTTCTGTGCGAAAACAGTGTGAAAATAAAAATAAAAAGGAAAAACATTTTTTGAACTTTTATTTCAGCATTGGTTTGCTCGCGAGAGATTTCTTTGCCTACAAGTGGTGATTTGTGTTGATATGTTGGGTAGAAAATTAAATAATAATTATGATTTAATGTAATGCAATATCTCGATCATAAATCATAAATTCAATTCCTTTATTTTTAAAAATTATTTTCATAAATTTTCTTTATGACAATTCAAAGCCGGTATTGCTCGTGACCGCATACCGCAGCTTATCACGCAAAGTACTCTTTTTCTGATAGTTCGGTAATTTTAATAAATTAAAGCATGTCGATGATGTTGGTAATCGGTTCAATGGATCTTTTTTTCTAATTGTAAAGAAACCACGGATTACACTTCCGATTGTATCACCGGTGTCCTCGTCATCGCCCACCTCAACGCAACGAATAGAGAACGGTGGCTCTAAGTGTGCAAAACCTAGCAATGGCGGCTTTGAGCAACTCGTCACAAACTGCAAAACAACAAAATTAATTAGAAAAGAAAAACGTGGGGTAAAAATAATTTTCAAACTTTTAAAAATAATTTGCGCTCATCTTCAGTAAAGTCCCGAGTTAAAATATCCCACAGCCAGCTGACAACGCGATGAGAATCATGGAAGCCACCATAGTATTGGGTATGCCTCCGTAAATCTCTCAAATCCAATGGCGCTGTATCACCTGATATTAATCGTTGCAACTATAAACACGCAAACGTTACGTAAAGCAATTTAAATTAATTAATTAAAAGAATGTTACCTCTGGTGTTGAGAATAAGGATAGCCATTCCGGATTCACAATGGAACGAAAACCACGAATAAATGCCGATGTCTGCTCACGTATTTGCGTATGCATTTGAAAGTACGCCATGTAATGAATGTAGTTGATTCTGAAATTATAAACAAAGATTTATTGAAAGACCTAAATGTTTTTAACGCAATAAATTGTTTACTTGTTTTCATTTGTTACAGTGATTGCGCGTCCTCCAGGTGACAATTCATGCGTCACAATTTTACCCATAAAATCTTCATCCAAAGAAAATGTTAAGTCTAATTCGGAAACGTCACCCTGATAATTTTTTATAAATGTCAAACTTCTGTATAGTTCCTTGTCGAGGGAAGGTAACTCATCCATGCAACTGTACAATACTTGTTGTGTTTGTCCTAATAATTGTGACAGAAAGAATGACGCAAATGGAACATCAACAACAATTCCCTGTTCGTAAAAAATTCAGCAATTAATTTAGTGAAATATGACAACGAAAAAAGTTGGAAAAAAATTACCTCATAAACCGCCTTGCCTAGCATTCGTCCAACAAATTCAAATAATAGTAAATGATTTTCTTGCATATGCGACGTCGGAGATGGATACAAACGTTGGTCGGTTGTCATTTTGAATAAATTTAACGATGGATCAAAAACCCGTTTAATTGTTTCTTCCAGAAATTCTTTAAAAACACCATCCTGGTCAATGCCCGCCTCATCCAGACCCTGTTGATTTATAAAACGCACCCGTATAACACCTTTTAAGGAATGTGCCGGTAAAGCAGCCAATTGCCGATAACCATCCTCGACAATCCTATCACGGTGTATTGTTATTAATGCTGAACTCTGCGTGGCACACGCCGATTCCGTTACTCCCAATACAACCTTCTCATTTTGTACATATTTACGAAATAATTTAACACGATCCTCGTGTGGTATTATGTGCGGCATTTTTTGTAATAACACCTGCGTATGCTTTTTAGCCTTTTCTAAATCTTGTAAGAAATTTGACGGTTTTATATCGCTTATTAGCCAATGATTATTCGGTGCGAATTGTCGGCGACAATCACGTCGATATAAACATAATAATAATGTATGCAGTGATATAAATAGTTTCGACATGGTAACAGATTTTGGATCTACAAACAATAATTTATAATCAATTGAAATAAATGGGGAGATAAACTTAATGGTGAGTACAAACCAGAAACATTCTCTTGAATTGATTTAAATAGAAAATTATTTAAAAAATGTGATAACAAAATGAAATCAGACAATGAGAATGGTGTTTGTTGTTCGTACATTTCAATATCGTCAAGAATGCTACAGATAAATAATTAAAATTAATGAAGAGAGATTAAATAAAAAACTGAGTGAACGGGAAGTACTTACGTCACATAATGTGTCATACAGTCACAAAACAATAATAACATTAATAGTGGAGGCGCATTATTGATGGGACCAACTTGTAATAATTCCAACATTTGTTTAAGTCCACAGTTTGGTCCAAATGACGTTATCAGTATCCATAAATCATGTAAAACTGTATCGCTATAGCATAATCCTTGTAATAGAAATAATAAAAATAAAATTAAATTAAGATAATATTATCTTAAGCATCGTATCTTTAACTCACCCGATAATATATCTAATTTTAATTGTGATAATGTGTTTAATGCTGAATAATACATTTTGCTAACAAGTGCAACACGAGTAATATCGTTACCACCTAATTTTCGCCATTGTTGTTTCGTTTTATTTATTATATTACTATTCTGTATTGTTGCTGATTGTTTAATGGTTGTTGTTGCACGCTTAAATAAATTTGTTGTCGTCATTGGAACTGGTAGCTGATACTCAATTTTATCATAGCCAATTGATAATTCTTTTAAATTATCACCTAAAAACGGGAGAGAACGTTAAGTTAATTAAACTAAGTACAGAATAAATTAGAACCAAACCTAATAATAATTTTACAGTGCGATGACACCATAATAAATGTACTTGTTTTTTGATTAATTGAATATTATCATATTGGACAATGTCTGGTACACTTGGAGAATACCATCCAAGTAAATCGTGCCAATGTGAAAATGCACTTTTAGCCCCTAATGTATTTGGTATACTCTCTAACAATTGCGTTATAACACACTAGAAAATAAAATTATATTATAACGCGTTCCAAGTTCCATCCGAATTATTACTTACCGTAAATAATGGATAACCTAATTCAATCGATTCATTTGTATCTAATAAATGAAATAAATGTACTAAATTCATTAATAATGCTAGGGTCTGAGTTCCTTGTAAACTCTTTGTTAAAATTTTCATTGATTGTTCATTATCTAATAAATATAAGCAACGCTTTAGTATATTATTTTGCTGTAACAATAATATACACTAGAAAAGAAGATTTTTTTAATTAATTACCAGTCACAAAATATTTGTAGAGAATGACAAAAATACAAACCTCATTGGCAACTTGTTCTAATTGATAGATTAAACCTGGCACAGAGAGTATATTTACAAGAAACATAGTCATTAGATTATCACTGAAATTGCCAGAAGTTAATGGTCGTACTGATAATGTAATTATGGCATTTATTGAGACTGGTTTCAGTAATGAACGTGATATACCTTTTAGTAAAATATTCTAAAAAAAAGAAAAGAAAAGAAAATAGAAATTGATTTAATTAGTTTTTCCTATAAGAAACGAGATGGTGGAAAGTAAACAAACTCTTAGTATTTGATAGAAATCCTTTTGTACAAGACACCCCATTATATTATTGCACAATTGTTGCATACCCGATTTAAGTGTAATCAATGATTTATTTTTCAATAGCATCCATGTCTGCGATGATGTAAATGCAATTAGCGTGTGTAAATACAGGGCCAACGTAATACTATCGTTATATTTTTCAATTTTTAAATTATCCATAAATTCACAACATTTACATAATAATAACTTAATATGTTTTATCCATAATAAACTAATATCCTTATTTAATGCAACACCAATGTAGCTGGTTTTTGACTGTTCAGATTCCAATGTTTTTATCAAATATTTACATAATCTGTCTAAACGTTCCTTGTACACTAAATTATTATTATACTCAATTGTGAATTTTGATAAAAAACGTGATGATTTATTATATACAACGATTGCAGATTTTAAATCATTTATTGTGTATTTATAGTTCTCACTTATTGGTGGTAAAATTTCATCAAATTCATCGCTGAAATTAAAATAAAAAACAAAAACAAGGAAACAGAAAAAAAAAAAAAAAAAATTACAACGAGAAACGTCAAACAATATGAGAAGGAAGAGATGCAATTTAATCTACATTATTCTTTGGTGATACTGCTTTTTGGTTAAAAACCCACGTATTTGTGCTTGTATTATGGTTGCGGCTAATTCACGTTTCTTTTCCATAGCTCGTTCCTCCCGGGCAGCTTTTGTCTGCTCAAGAAACGAAATCTTTTGTGATTCCGCCTTGCTAAACATTTTTCGATGTTTTGCTTTTTTATCACTTAACTCCGCAATCTGTTTTAAGCGCACAATTACAACTAAAATTAAACAGATTGATAATAAATTAAAAAGGTTAATAGGGGCGACTTCCAAATATACCTTCTTATTTTCTTTCTATCTTTTTTCACTTAATTTTTTTCTTTTTTTATTTTCTACGTGTTTGTTTTTTAATTAAGTTTTCACATTATATAATTGTTTATATTTTATGTAATAATTAATTTTGCCACTTTGTTGTTATTTACTTAATTTAAAATTATAATAATAATTAATAGTGATGATAATAATAATAATAATAATAATAATAAATAGAAAATTGTTACATTTGAGAAATAAAAAAAAAAAATAAACGAAAATAAATAAACGAAAATGACACTTGTTAATTATTTTTTTTTATGCTGTGATCTTGTACAATGAAATAATGCTATGTGTCTACCCGAGAAAATTCACGAAATGTCAAAATCAGATGAACAGATTGTTTGGCTTCTTAACTCGCTGTCGATTTTAATAGATGGCAGCGTTTCACAAGCTTTTTGATATATACATGTTTTAATCATAAAACTATAGTTTATTTATTAAATTTAATTAATATCTATACATTTTTTATAATTTGTATTTAAAATCGAACATTTTAAATATTTTATTCATTAAAAACTTCTCTATAATTATAGATATTTAAAAAAACAAATAAAACTTAAAGCCTAAAGCTTTTAAAAACCAGATGGCGATAAAGTTACTAAAAAGTTTAACAACTGAAAAATTAATAAAAAAAAAAAAAATAAGAAACAATTTTTTTTTTAAACAATAATAATTATAATTATATTTATTTATTAATTAATTAATTTTAATACAAAAACGAAAATTTATAACTTAAGATTAATTTATTTATTTATCTTTGGATAAACATTTTTTTTTTTTTAATTTTTTGTAAATAAATATTTTCTTGATTTAATAAATTGCACACCTTAACAGTTAAATAATTAATTAATAAATTTTTTTTTATTTTTTTTTTAATATTATTCAATTCTTTTCAGTTATAATTAAACAAAAACTATTAAAAATTAGACAAATTAACAAATAACAATTTTAAAGAAATATCATAAAAAATTAAAAAGTAAAACGAAAAAAAAAAACAAAATGGCACACACGACAACAACAACAACGCGATTTTCTATTTTAATTATTATTTACTAACTATTTGTACAGAATTTTATTTACATTTTAATATAACAATAGTGATAGAGCCTTATGTGTCACAACCTAATATTGCTGATATTGAAAAATTTGATTTTTTTGTTATCAAAATCTCATTATTATTGTCATTTGATTTTGGTTTAGTAACTTCCGCCTTTTCGGTTGTCTGTTGCAGGCTATCAACATCATTTTCAATATCAATGTTTTCATCATCTTGATCAACGGCATCGTCTTCATCATCATCATCTTCTTGATCTTCAATCTCATGTTTGACAGACTCATAACTTCTTCTAGACTGCTGTTGCTGCTCCAAGTAATTATTTGATGAATTCATTGCGGGATAAAACTGATTATTTACTTGGATTGTAGGATAATGTTGTTGTTGCTGCTGCTGTTGTTGCTGTTGTGACAACATCTCAAAACTGTTTGAATAAATCGGATAGATTGAACGCGATAAATATGAAAACGCTAAATCCATCCAATCTTGTTTGATGAATTGTTGTTGATATTGTTGTAATAGCAGATCATGGTGCTGCTGCTGCTGCAATTGCTGCTGATGATGATGAGTTTGGTGTAGTTGCTGTTGCTGCTGCTGTTGCTGAAGTTGCATCAAATGTGAATGATGATTACGCTGCTGTTGTTCCTTTGTTGGCGTCAATTTACCACAAATACTCGAATTGCTACTACTCCGACTGCTGCTACTTCCACTTATTGATAATCCACTATCATCCATCGATGATACAGAACATGTCGAACTATTTGAACGTAATCGCTTAATATTTTCATTATTTTCATCTAATTCCGAATCATTTGTGGCTGCTGGTGTTGTTCGTGTTGTCACTGTACCATCATTCATTGTTGTCGATTTTATTGTTTTTGCCTCCGTAACCAAATTATCTTGTTCCGTTATTTGATTTTTTCTCTTCAAACGTGACATCCCTGTCTCACGAAAACCTTTCGCAAATGGATTATTATCGATCTTTAATTTTGTTATACGATCATTCTGGAAAATAAAAGAAAAGAAAAATTTAATTAATTATTTATTAACAATAAAAATAAAATGAAAAAAAAAAAAAATAATTGTTAATTGTCCGTCGATCACAAACAACGAGAACAAGCAAACAAACAAACAAACAAACAGACAATAAATGTACTTAACGAAAATTATACTCTGTGTGTCTCTTTGAAGAAAGATTAAATGTGAATAAGAAGCAAAGGAATTTCACCGACAAATAAATAAATAACAAACAAGTCGGATTATCTCTTTATCCTTAAAACGACTACACAGAAGAACAAAACAAAAAAAAAATAATAAAGAAGATATGTGATGTGATCAAAATTGCTTAATAAATGACCGTCGGTGTTTTTTTTTCTATTTTACATTTTGTTTCGCCGGTTGTAACAAAAATCGAACAAACAAAACAATAACGAGAGAAAATAAAGAAGGAAGAAACACAGGAGTACTGTGTAAGGCGTAAGTTCAACTTTAGTGACATAGATATACTAAAGATAAAAGTATCAGGCATGGATTATTATGGACGACAATTTTATTCCCACAATGATTTTGAAGTTTTTCTTCTTTTTTTTTTTCATTTCATTACAAAATGCAAATTTTTGCTTCTTCTACGTAATCAATTGGCCGGATAAATCAATCAACAAATTACTGCATTTTAATCATTATTTACTAGGAAAGAATTTTAATTCATTTAGAGAAGAATTATGATTGGGCAACTACGAGTCACGACAAGTGGATTAATGAATGAAAAACAACAAAAAAAAAAGAGATTAGAATTTAATTACAAGCATGAGGCTAAATAGTGAATAAAAATAGAAATTAAAAAAAAAAATTAATTAATTTAAAAATAGGAAAATAAATGAACGAAATGATAATCAATTATCATGATTTAATGGATTAAAGAACTACTTGGAATTTGGATTATAAATTAGTTAAATTGTGTTAAAAAAAAGGCGAGAGGAAAATTCATGAAAATACAGTAGAGTCTCTCTCTATACAATCACTTTGGTAAGTGCTTTCGAGAAGCTTTTTTGTGATTGAATTTACTTTTAGAATCTCTTGTACGGATGTCAACCGATGACTTTAGAAATAAAAAATAATTTTGTACAAACAAACAAAGACTGTTGAAGTTTTTTTTCTCCATGATTTCTTTTACTAATTATGTAATAAATAAAGAAAAATTACACAAAATTAGGAAAACCGAAACAAAACTTAAAAACATAATAAATTAAATTTGTTTTTTTTTTTTTTTTTTTATTAACAAGAAAAACAATCAAAAGTTGATTAGATTATAAAAAAAAAAAAAATTTTAATAAGGAAAAAACAAAAACCCAAGAAATATGTTTTTCGAAAACAGAAAAAAATTTATTTCTTTTTCTCTTTAATCGATCATGTCACATTTATCATTTTATTACTTTTTTGTTTTGTTTTGTTTTGTTTCGATAAATTATTCATAATTTTTTTTTTATTTTTATTCATAATTATTACATAAGAAACCGCTTTAATCAGAAACAGAATAAATAATATTAAATGGAAAAAAAAGGCAGAATAAAAACAACAAAAAACAACGAAATTCACATAATTAATGAATCGTTAACAAATTAAAATAAAATTAAAGAAACAAAAATGTTTTTCTCTAACATAAATAAATAAAAAACCATTTGTGACGTATTGGCTTTTAAATATTCGATTAAAAAAAAAAAATCGATGAAATCTCGGCGAAAACATATCCCGATAAGCTGAACACGATGGAATATCGAAATTTTTTAAATTTGAATCTAAAGGTGCGAAAAATGTTGAATTTTTATCAACAATTAAAAAATCAACAAAAATAAAATAAAAAAATGGCGAATGTATTATTTAATTAATATACGCATGCGCTTTGTTGTTTATACATTATTTTATTTTTCCAGCCTACTGCAGTTTGTAATTTGATACGGCGCCTAAATTATGTTTTTTCTGTAGTCGTTGTTTGTTTGTTTGTTACGACTTTTTTTTTATGCTTGTTTAAAAAAAAAGGAGAAAAATGTTGATGGGTTTTTGCTGTCAAAAATGAACAAAAAACCAAAAAAAAAAACAGCAAAACCGGGCAAACAATTTTTTTTTGACAATTAAATGTTAATATCCGGAACGAAATAAATAAATTTTTTTTTGGCGACTTAATTATTTATTCGAAAAAAAAAAAAAAAAAAAAAAAGAGAACAAACCTGATATGCGGTAACAGCAACGAATTCAGTTTCGGGAAATGTAAAATTTTGCTGTGGTGCCCACGGTATTTCACTCGGTTCCGATGTTTTAATTATATGTAATCTTGGCTGATATTTATGCATACTTGTTAGCACAATCTGTAATTGATAAGAAGATAAAAAATTAAATATTTAAAAGTATTATTTGTGTTAAGTATGTTAATGTTAGTGTCACACCCTAAACGCCCTGTCTAGTCATTAGCACTAGAGAGAAGAAGGTTAAAAAAAATAATTATCCGAAAAGGGTCTATTTTTGAAGTTCACACCAGGCTAAATAAACTAAGTAACCTGCCCCAAATTTACTCATTATTTTGTAGAAAAACTAACCAACAAAGCTTTGTCCGAGCTCTAACTGCAGACAGAAGTAGTAAAATAGCCCAGCGAGAAATAATTTTCTTGTCACCACACAAACTTAAGTACATTGAAAAGTAAAGCAAAGTAAAAAAAAAAAAAAAATGCAGCATTGTTTAGTTGGACAAAACAACAGTGGGCGGTCCACAGTTTCACCACACCATGCAGTTTTTCTTTAACAAACAAACAAAAAAGAAAAAGAAGTAAACCAGTATGCGATTTACTTTACTTTAGATTACATTCTGCACCATTATGTGACTTAAGCAAATGAAAAAATAAAATGACGAGACATCAAAACTGACGACACTCGGCTTTTTTTATTTTTATTAAAAAAAAAAAAAGAATTTCTTTGATGACTTTTTATGTGTCTTGTTTTCCTGATCTCAGCTACTGTCGGTGCTTTTTTTTCTTAATTTTTTCAGCTTGATTTATTTACTTCAATGCTGGTTTGAGGTTTCTTTTAATATTTTTTATTATTTTTTTTTTGTTTAAGTAACAAATTCGCCATGTTAATTCGTTTTACAGTCTTTAGATTATAATCAAGGTGTAAGGCTAGATGGAAAAGTAGTTACATTGTATTTCTGTTTTGTTTGCCGCCTTTTATCGTCCTTTTATACTTTGCCGATGTAATTGAAATTACGTAAGAATGAAAGGAAAGAAAAAAAATAAATATACTTTGCTGACCAGAGTTGTTGCTCTAATGCAAACACCTGTGCTTAGCTGAGTAACATTTTTTTTTTCTTCTTATGATCTTATAAAGCGTGTAGCCGTTCTGTATCAAATTTTATTAATTTGTTTATTTTGATTGAAGTTTGTGTTGGTAATCGATATGCCAGATTAACCGAAGCTTAAACAAATAATTGTAGCGAAAATACAAAAATAAAAAAAATAACTTAATTAAGTCGCATAATTTCCCTTTTAATCAGCAAAATAATTGTTCATTTTTATTTTTAATTATTTCGAGCGATAAAATTTTTTTTTTTTTTTTCTTACTTGTATAAATTTAATTGGGTTTGAAAACAGTCAAGTGGATTATTTAATTAATTAATTTTCTTACTGATCGGTTGTAACACGAGATGTACATTTGCATAGTCATACCATATAAAATACAAAATTATTTATTAGCCCTTTAGAGAAGAGTTTTTACAGAAATTCAGCGAAAAAAATTATTTTTTCATTATTATTAATTTTCGGCGAAAAAAATTTAAATTCATTCGAAATTTGTTGAAAATGGATGCTAGGGATTTTCGACAAAAAAAAACTATTTCGGCTTATGCTGAAACGTTGTAGGAATATTCTTAGGGACATACAATACGAAAAAAATGTATTTCTTGAGATACAGACATTTCTAGACAACATCGGCATCAGTAGAATTCTTTTTGGTGCGAATAATTGAGTTATGAAAGGACGCACAGAAGAGAAAACCAAATTCAATTCATCTATAATCATGCATAAAATTGGTCTACACAAAATTGGCAGCATATAATTAAAATGTTTATCTAATTTTTGCACAGAGAAAAATAAAAAACTTTTTTCCTTTTACTCCAAAGTAATCTAATAAAGATTTTCAATTGTTGTCGCATAGTAGAATTATTGTTTTCGGAATTATTTCTTTTTGTACCATTTTTTCCCTTTTGTGCGGTGCATAGACATAAATGAACCGCACAAAAGACACCCATTATGCGGTGAACAAAGTATGGTTTTGTATATTTTTCACTGTTTTCCAAAAATGTATTTTGCATACAAACGAAGAATTAAAAAAAAATCGAAAATTGGGTCTCGATTACAATAAGCTTTAATCCTTAGCCACTCGAAAAGTGAGATATTTAAATCTGTCTTATTTTAATATAATAACTGTGATTACATTAATCACCTTTCTTTCACTCACATTGTATCGTATGCTTTAAGCTTTTATTCTATGCATTCTATGCCGGCTCATTTTTATGGTCTCAAAATAATAAACTTTTGTAACAAAAAAAAACATTATTTATGTTGTAAACTGAAGAGGTTATTGTTGTTAATTTATTTTTTACTTATTTACTTATTTACTACTTTTGTGTCTACTCCTTTCATAATTCGTTTTGCCCATTATTACCTACTTTACAAGTTTCGTATCCTTTTATTAAAAAACAATTATTTACTACAGCAAGCTTATAAACGAATTAGTGTGATGAAGCCGATTGAAAATATAATTTTCAGTTAACTTGCAAGCAAATAACATTTATGCAACTTTGATTAATTTTTTTTTTTTTAATTAATTTTCCTTATTTAAATAATAATAAAAATAAAATTAAATTAATTTTGTTTGTTCTATTAATAAACGTCGCTTGATTTTTGCTAATCAAAGTTCTTTGTTTTTTTGCGCTTTTTGTTAATTTTTTTTTTTTTTGTGAATTTTTAATCCCTTTTCTTCGGCTAATCTTAATTGTTTTTTTTTTTTTAGGGTTCTTAAATAACAGCATGTGACATTATTATCACCATTATTACTGCTACTATTATTAGTCTTCAATAATAATAATAATAATGAGTAAAAAAAGAAATATTATTGAACAGACAATAAACCACTCGAACGAACAACAAAACTCAAGTACTTTAATCGTTAAGGATTAGAAACAGTCCTTAATTATTATTTTTATCCATTTTTTTTTTTTGACAGTAATAATTAGTAATACCCATGGGTAAATTAAAAAATTAAAAAAAAAAAACTTACGTGTCCACTATTATCCAAAGTATTGTTCGTTAATTTAACTTTATTAAATAGAATCGGTTGTGATGTCCAGTGTGATCCTAGTGATGGACTGTTTGGATGTAAATACATGCGTTGAGGACTTTGTGGTTCTGCACCACCGGCCGGTACCCATTGTGATCCAGAAAATTTATAACGACAATCACCGATCGGTATCATTTCCAATAAAACACAATAATTCACATTATCCTCTAATCCTGATAAGGAGACACGTAATGATGGAAACATTCGTCTAAAAAAAAAAAAAAAAAATTTTGTTTATTAAAAAAAAATTTCCTCCTTAATTCCCTAAATAAATAACAGAAAATATCCCACTAAAAAACGCTTCAACACCATTTTGTGGAACAAAAAATAAACAAAAAGAAAAAAATCTCTCTACGCAGCGAGGTGTTAAAATTCTAATGAATTTTTTTCTTTTTTATTATTTTAATGTCACGTGATATGTAACACCTTTTAACCCCTTTTTAATATTTATTTTAGGATATTCGTTTATTAAAGGCAACACACTGAAGACAAATCACTCGCGCACATTACCATTTTTTAATACTTTCTAAATGTAACGAAACCCCAAACAACGATACAAACAATTTTTTATTTTCTTGATGTAACCAAAAATCCATTAGACTTAAATAAATAAATTAATAGAAAAATCCTTTCGTCACATTTTTCTTGTTATTTTACTTTAAGTAACAATAATTTTTTTTATTTTTATTTATTGGTTTTTACTCGTAACAAAATGAACCATCATTAGACAACAGGTTAAAGAATGTTTTACGCTTTTCTCCCTAATAATATACAAATGTAATATAAATATGAAATGTATAATAGATATACGAATAGATATTTAATTATAGATGGGCTTTTTTTTAACGTAAAAAACAAATACTAAAAAAACGTCAACAAATGTTTCAAATGTGCTGGAGACGTGCTGAACAGACGGACATTTAAAGTATTCAGAAAATTAACCCTCAAATTAGCAAAAAGAAAAGAAAATAAAAATGGTTAAGGGAAAATAAAATGTTTTATTGACTTAAGTTTGTACCCATCAATGGGGCGCCAAATGTTTTTATTAAGCTTTAACAGCGTTAAAACAAAAAAAAAAACAAATACGAACAAACAAAAAAAAAAAAAAAGAAAATATTTGTTTTAAAAAATTTTAAGGCGCCTCATTCATAATTAATCATGTTATATACGGACGTAGGGGTATTTTATTGTATATCTTGTGTCGTGCCTACATAATGTATATATTTATGTGCTCAACCGATTTGTCGAGATGAACAAAAATAAATTAAAATTAAAATTATGATTATTATGTGATGAATGATACTCGGATGATTATGATGAAAAGTTATTAATAAAAAAAAAAACGAAGCAGATAAAACAAAACTTAATTATTGTACCTAAGTTTCGGAACACACATTAAAAAACACACACACACACACAATAAAAAAAGGCGAAATTAAGCCTTAGAAATACGCCTTATATTTATTTTGTTGATTTAGGTCTCATTCCTCATCATCTCTCCCTCTGTTACTGTGTTCAAAGTTATTTATTATTGAAAAAACAAAAAAAAACGTAAATTAGAGTAATTTTCTTCCGGAATTTAATTAGCTGGTTTACATCCAACATACGACATGGCATAACTATTTTGTGTATTTAAGTAACGTCTGCACACAAATAGTAATTATTTCGTGTTTTTTTTTTTTTCCCGAAAATAGCAAAAAATAAAAAAAAGGTGGAAATAATTTAATTAAATGTTAGTTTAGGTAATTTTTCCACAAGTTCGTGCACGTAAGTTCGATACAAAATTAAGTTTTTAAACTGATGAACAATTTATTAGCTGTAAATTGCAGGGTTTTACAGAAAAATCCCACATGCTGTTGGTTTAAATAAATAATTTTTTTTTTTTTTTTTACAAAAACCTGACTTAAGTCCGGTAATAAAATTTCCTTAAATAAATAGACTAAAACACCGGCTTAAAAGCATAATTTGATTTAATTGAGGCGCCAACACCGTTAAAATTAAATTTAATTTACGCAAAAAAAAAAAAAAACACGCTTAACGTAGGGTAAAAACACTTTTCATTTTTATTTTAATTAAAAACTTTTTTCTTTTTTTTTTATTGTACTAATCGGTTATTTAAGTGAACCGATTTTCTTATTATTATCCTATTCATTTGGATTACAAATGACTTAATTTTTATTATTGCTTCGTTCGATTTTGTCTTTTAAGTTAAGTCATCGCGTCATCGGCTCATCGGAAATTATTTATTTAAATGTGTTAAAAATTTTAAACGATTGATAATTATTTATTTATTTATTTATAGTTTGTGCAGGGGCTGTCCGTTGACTAATTTTTTTATTTTTTTTATTTTTCGTTCATATTCATAATTTAAATTAAAATTTAAATTTATTCATTGTTTATTTTAATAAATAATAGTAGAAAAATATAGAATTTTTTTTTTTTTTTATTTTCTTCACTTTGTACTTAATGTAAATAAACAACCAGTGGATGATGAATGCATTAAAAACAAAACGTAGACAAAAAAAAAAAAGTTCACTTAAGTATAGGCCATAAACTTTTAACCAATTTTTGTTACATTACTTAACTTACAACGACGACGACGACGACTTAAACTTTTAACTCGTAAAACAAAACAAAACAAAAAAATGTTTATTTAACTGCAAAGTCATTTTGTTTTTACCATTATTGAATTTTGATTTCTTTTAGCTCTCTTTAAAGGTTCGAGAATTAAAAACAAAAGTCATAATAATCATAGCAAATGTGGTTGCTGTTGTTGTTGTTGTTGTTGTTGTTGTTGATGTTGCTGTTGTTGCTTGACAAACATAGTCAAGGATCTTGTCAACATACTCTACCCATTGTTGTTAATTTACTTTTGAAAAATTGACTTTTTAACCATTTTTTTTTTTAACATTGCCAAAATAATAATAATAATGTCCAAGCCAGACAACACTCATTGGCTTTTTGTTTTCTTTTCTACAATAGATTTTTTTTTTTTTTTTAGAAACATGAAGAAAGCAAACACCATTAGTCGGCCGCCAGTCACTACTTTAAACACAATTGACTGGTGTGGTGATGATTTTTACGGGTCGGAAGTTATCATTGATTGACAAAAAAAAGTGATTTTTCCCTTTTAAAGCATTTATTGGTTTTCCTGTTTATTTTTCCTCTTTTTTTTTTTTTTTTTGCTAACGTTTGTTTGTTTTAAAAGGTATTTCCGGTCCGTTTTAAAGCGCAAAAATACGAAAAAAAAATTCTTCTTTTGTATGAATCACAGTGAATTGTTTTCTTTTTGGCAGGCTTTTAAGGATTTATCGTATCTTCATTTTTATATATTCGATTGCATGAATGAAATTTCATTTTATTTTATTTTTTTTTTTTTTTTTTTTTTGTGTAATTATATAATTTTTGATAAAATGCCAGACACACACAAAGCGCATCCAGTAATCTCAAGAGTTTTTTCGTAAAAGAAATTTATTTTTTTTTTCCCTTTTTTAATTACAAACAATAAAAATATTTTTCTCAGATAAGACTCTTGTGTATCAGCTGGAATACACCACACAGTAGTTGCAGCTTCGGTTTTTTTTTTTTTTTTATTTATTTAACGGAAACTAGGTGGTCCTTTTTGATATTGGATTTTATTTTGAAAATGGTTTTTTTTAATGCAACTGATCCCAGTTAATGATAAATAATGATGATGTTTCAATCTTTAATTATTTTTCTTTAAGTAATTAATGCATTTTTAGTGGCCTAAGGGAACAACAAATTAACTAAATACCAAAAACAACAAAACAAAAAATTATTTATTAAAGTAGGAAGTAGAATTGGAACGATAATGAAATAAAAAAAAAACTTTTTAGGACTCCCAGAATTGATTTTTATTTTATTTTATATTTGTAAGTGGCTGTAATGATGTCATTTTTTGTGGTTTTTATTATTCGATTTACAAGTAGAAACAATTTTTGTGTTTAAAAAGATTAGATTTTAAGGGAAATTGATATGAAATTGAGTTGTTAAAAAAAAAGAGGCGCAAAAATTATTACAGTACAGCGACGGTGAAATTTCCTACTTAACTCATTTCTAGAAATTAATTGCTGTACTGATTTGTAAACGAAAGAGAAATTAAATAAATTTGTATAACAAATAAAACAACAAAACCTACCACCGCGGCAATTATCAAAGCACAACCGATCGTTTAAAAGACAGAACAACTAAAGATCGTCATAAATAATAAATAATAAAAATTAATTAATATTTAAAATGAAAGATAAATAAAATCCAATTAGTTGCTAAGAAAATTAAAAATAAAAATTCTCTCGATCACGATCGACAGTAATTGATCGATTTTACAATGTGACATAAAAAAAAAATTTCTTTACCAATCATTTTTAATTTATTATGATCAATAACATGGCAATTGACTAGTCCGCAACACATAAACACAAAAAAAAAATTATTTTAGTGACATTCAAACGTGATCATGTAGATTTTTGTCTGTTTTTTAACGACAATTTTCAAACAAACAAAACTGTCAAATATCACCTGCTGTTGTGTGTTTTCTATTATTTTTTTTTTTCTTTTTTTGCTTTTATTGTTTTACGTTTTTGCTCTGGTTTCTACAGAAAGATTGGGTTCAGAAACATAATAATAAAAAAGAAAAAAAAATTGTTTAAACCTTAACGAAGTGACAAGATACATGTTTGTCGGATCCTTTTTTTTTTTTTTTTTAACCTCGTAAAGAATTTTGGGCTACTTTTTCGTCCTTTTTTCTTTTAGTTCACTGTCGAAACGATCATTTTATTTGACAACGTTGAAATGTAGGAAGAATTCCATTAAAACAGAAAAAGACAGATTTTTGACATATTAAAAAAAAAAAAATTCTTCATTTTTCCTGAACAACATACTGACGACACTTGCTGTGAATTTCATGAATTTATTGGCTAAGGTGCGTTTCATTTCGTTTTGTTTTACTACATCATGATGTGATTTGAATTAATACACAGAAAATGCCTGGAAAATTAAACGAAAAGACGCGACAAAAACATTTTATTTTTATTTTTTTATTTGTTTCTATGTTTGTAAAGAAAACATAAATTGACAACATAGAAAATTAACCGAAAGACAACATAAAAAAGGTAGCAGCTTATTGCCGTTGTATGGTTTTTAAAGGTTTTTCATCTTTTATTAGCTTCATTTATTATTATATTAACAAATAAAAAGAATTAAATAATAAATTACAGAAAAAAAAAATAGACAACCAATTTACATGGTTTTACAACAAAATCCGATTATTATCAGACTATAGAGATATGGTGATCACTTGAAGATCACTGTTCTGAATAAGAATTTTTTTTGTTGTTGTTATTTTCGTTTCCTTACCCTGTAAACATTCCTCTTAATTAAAAAAAAATACTTTTATGCTTGTGTATTGTGCAAATGTATGTAAAAGGGATTTTATTTTTTTTAATATGCCTTTAACATAAAGCTTGCTTAAATTAAAAGCTTTTTTTAATAGTAAAATAAAACAAGAAAAATTATTTATTAATAATCATCGTGTCTCTCGTTATTAAACCATAAAATATTAATAATAATAATATGAAGAGAAATAAAAATAATGATCATAAACTGCCTTGTGCTGGTTATAAACAAATAAAAAAAAAAATCTTAAACGTTCACGTCACACAGTTTAATGTTGGAACGAACAAAATACAACAACCACAACAACATCAGAAACAGAATTAAATAACCAACAAACAAATCAAACATAATTAAAATGTGTTAATAAAATTAATTCCCTAAAGTTTTCCTTCATAAAATTTTTTTTTAAATTAAAAAAAAAAAAATTTATTATTAAAAATTATTAAAACAAAAAAACTGTTGAAAAAAAAAAAACAAAACAAAACAAAAAAGGAGAAGAGAAGCCACAATAAAATATTTGAAAAGCGTGGCGCCTGACTGACCCAATCCATCGTCATTCTTTGTCGTTTTTTGGTTTTTTCTTTCTTTTTCTTTTCTTCTTTTCGTTTCTTACAAAAAGTATTTTTTTTTTGTGTTTTCTTTTCTCCATATACAAATGCAACATAAATTAATGAAATATGTCCAATTTTCTATGTCGAAAATGTGTCCTAAAGTTTTTGTAGTTTCAAGTCCGCTAACTAAAACGTAAAACCGAACATACGTTAAAATTTCTATAAATTAATAATTAAAAATTCAGAGTAAAGAGAATTTTTAGTAAAAAAAAAAAAACGATCAAGATGAAATCTGTTTAATAAATAAAAATAAAAAAAAAGTCTACAAGCGGCAGCGAAAGCCAGGCCTTTTTTCTGTGTGTCTTGTCTTGTTTCTTATTTTCATTATTTTTTTCTCTCCGTTTATCCGTTTCGCTTTTAATACATCGCTTAAGCTATGTTAGCTTTTTATACAAATTTTAAAAGCCTATGGTCTTGTCTTGTTCGGTTTTTTTTTTGTTGATTGCAAAGACCCACCAGCAAGTGATTTTTCAATCCAAAAAAAAAAAAATCTTCTGACTCACAATGACGAATTAATTTAAATAAATAATTTTTTTTTTATTAAATGTAAATGCAAATCTTCCATAATTACGCCGTTTAATTGATTTCACACATTTTTATTATTTATTTGTAATTAAAAAATAAGAATAAAAATGCTAATGAAGCTAATAACAATCCGATTATCGCAGTAGTAAACTAAATTATTGTAATTCCACCACAAACTTTTAGCAAAAATCTCGTTTATGTTACAAAATTAATTAATAAAAATGGTGGAATATATGAATGAGAGACAACAAAAAAAAACTTATAAAATAATAATAATAATAATAATAAAAAAGCATAAATCGAGCACGAGACTCTTGTAAAAATTAAATTAAAAAAATAAAAATTGGTGAATCAGTTAAAAAAAAAAAAAAATTAAAAACAACAACAAAGAAAAAGAATTAAGAAACAACAGAAAACAAAAACGTCAAAAAATTAATGCGGGCCGTTTCGGTGGCGCCTTAAGTTTATTCCGTGTTCATTTTTTTTTTTTTTATTCTTTTTCATCATCATCATTGAATTTATTTATTTTTTCATTTCTTTGTTTTAGATTCTTCTGTGTTGATCTTTAACTGATTCTGCTATGGTTTGAACAGAACAAGAAGATACAAAAAAAAAAAAAGAACAGAAATTTGTTTATTTTTCGTCTAATAAATTATTTATGTGGTCTTTTGTGTGTTGCTGTTACTGTTGCTGTTATAATCGATAGATATGGGAAAAACAAAAAAAAAACAATAATCATAATCATAATAATAATAGAAAGTTATTTTGTTTTATTCCAACAATTTTATTACACACACACAAAAAAAAAGGTAAAAGGTAAATATTTTATTTATTTTATTTAGAGAATAAATCAAATGAAGAGAAATATTTTTAAGCCTAGCTAAGTAGACGACGAGATCTTTAATAGCGTCGACAATTAAATTGCATACCAAAAAAAAAAAAATAAGAAAAAACCAACCCAAGAACATATAGGAAAAAAAAGGAATGGAAAAAGAAAAAACGGGATAATAACCACCAATTTTTATGTCTTGTTAACATTAATTTGTTGTGTGAACAAATTTAAATTGCGTGCTTAACGAATATAAAATAAAAAAAAAATATATTTGTTAAACCGTTTAAATGGATAATCGATGGTGGTCAACGATTATTATTACAAAAGCTCAGGTTAGTGTCTTAGTTTTCATTGAAATTTATACGAAACATTCCTTAAACCATTTTTCATGTCTTCTTTCCTACCATGTTTATCTACATTTACTTCCTTGTTTGATTGGGATTTTTTTTTTCCTTTGCCTCTCTTCTTCTTAATTACTTCTGCTTGACCGCAGTTAGGTTTTTATAATTTTTTTTTATCAACAAAGTATTAATGGTTCAGAGGTTACTTATCAGCAAATTGTGCTAAATTGTTTGACATTATGTTCCTTACACAAAGTTTAATTAAGAAGCTTTGATTGACAATGTGACTTAAATAAATTCCCATAACAAAACCACTTGTTACAAAAACGAATAAATAAAAAAAACATAAATTTAACGATTTTTTATGCTCAGTTTAAATGGTTTTGAACTGAAAAAGGTAGTTTAGCTGTGCGCTTGTTATGTTTTCCCTACATAAATAATATTTAATAGAGAATTAAAATAGCGGGCCACGGTGGTGGGTCGTTTTTTATGTAATTTAAAAAAAAATAAAAAATAAATTAATAATAATTTTAGTGTCCGAATCCTAATATTTATTCCACTTAACTTAGATGATATTAAATATTTTTTTGTTTTTATTTATCTGTTTTAGTTTTTTAGCCTATTTATGGGTTTTTTGTTTTTGTTTTTGTTGTTGTTCTGGCAAACAAATAACAAAAGCAGTTGCTCACTGTGAGAGCCAGAAGTCTGTTTATCGGTATGGCAATTAACATAATTTTTATTTTTAAAGTTCTACACACACACACACGTGGTAGTGTATTTTGATTTTTATCGATAAGAATTATTTTCGCCTATTTAAATTGGAATTAATCGGAATTTTGATACGAATTGTTTCTTTCTTACGTAGAAAACATTATTAATTAAATCCATTTGTTAATTAATTAATTCAGAATTAATTTATTATTATTTTTTTTCATGTTTATTTGTGTGTTTTACACTTTGCGTTACTTGAAAGTTTAAGCTGAATTTTTTTTTTCTGCAGCTTTGGTAAGACCAACTGGTAATGCAATAAATATTTGGTATAAAAAAAAAAATTGTGTTACGTTTACATAAATTAAACTTTTCGTTTCGTTTTTTATTTTTTCATTTATTTTTTGAAAGTTAAAAAGCTTCGAATTTTTTTTAACGCAGAAATAAAATTTTTGTCGTTTGCCAATTTTATTTTTTTTATTATCTGGTTTAAAGTAAAATTTTTCTGTCGCTGATTTACATTAAAAAGCCGCACAAGAATTCAATATATGCGCTTCGCATTAAATTTAATTTATGTTAAGTAAAAGCTACTTACAATCCTTATGTATTTTTGGTTTTCTACCGAATTTCTACATAAATTTCTGAAATTTTGAGTTTGAGTGACGAGAACGACGTCAAAATAAATTTGTGATTTTTAATTGGCGCGAAATTTAAAGTTTTTACATTATTTCGTTGTTGCCTTAGTTGCGTGTGCTTTTTTAGTGCTTTGCTTTTTATTTTTGTCGTCGCTCATTGTTGTTCTAATTAATATTATTCACGGCTTTAAATGTAACGAAATAAATAAATAAAATCGAAACTCCAGTAGCTGCATGCTGCTGCTTTAGCAAATTATTCTGTAAAAATATTATTTTAGGGCGCCCGACGCCCCAATTTTTTTTTATTTTACAATTCGAAACGCCATTTATCTGACTTATTTTATTTTTTAATTAATTTATTTTATGTGCATTGTTTATTAACGCGATTTTGTTGGTTATGTTAAATTAATTTTTTTTTGTTATTCAGCTACTTTAAAACCGATTTTTTTTATTTTTATTTACTGCGCATTATCGTTTTACTTAATTATAGTTTTTATGCAAAAAAATAAATAAAGTTTGATTGTCTTATTAAGAAAATCAATATGATTAATAAGTTTCTTGTTTCGTTAAATTATTATTATGGTATATTGGTGATCGGTAACAGGTAAATAAATAAATAAATATATAAATCAACAACCAAAAAAAAAAATGCCCACATAAATAAATAAATAAATCGTATTTTGTACCAGAAATTCTTCTTCTAAAAGGTTTTCCAAAGCCAAAACCAAAAAATAAAACCAAAAAAATAATAAATAAGCAGACACAACCTATAATTATTTAATATTTCACTCAGAGTTATGATGTAATAAAAAAATAAAAAAAAAGATTCAGATGAAAAAGGTAAAAATAAGAAAGAAGGAAAGGAAAAAAAAACGTGTCGTATCTATTTCTAATAAGCTAAAAAGATTGCATTTTGTGCTTTTTATGTTAAAAAAAAAGTTCTTTTCTTTTTTGCTTTTTCATTACAAATTAATTAAATTTCTTGTCCACTTGCTTAAGATTAATTATTAATGTAGGTAAATAAAATTAATTAATTAATTGGTGGAAAATGAACGGAAGGAAACACTTAAGACGTGACAATTGGCGTGCGTTAACGCTGCTTAGATGTTTAAATAATAATAATAATAATAATAATAGGGAGAGACAAACTCATTATTGATATGTTTATGTAAATAATTGTATGTATTTTTATGAAAACATTTAAATGCGACAACATGCATATGTAAATAATTCTATAATTAAGTGTGATGATTGGATTGTGACAGTATATCAGTTAGGGTGGTTGTTTACAATGTTTTCCCCTTATTTACATTAATTATTATAAAAAATAATAATAATAATAATATTGATTTAAAATTAATTTCTATTAAGCATATTAGCCATTTATTTATAACATTTGCTCCGTTGCCTGTTATACCAGAGTTATGAATTAACGAATAAGATAAATAAAATTTATAAATGTAAATAAATAAAAAATGTTCAGTAAGCAAATGAAATAATATTTAGGTGTTAAGTTAAGTTAAGTTAATAGTTCTATTGATTTGTATTGTGGAGTCTCACAGAAATGGTTTGCACAACATTTACTGGTGTTCTACTCTGTTATTAACAAACGTAGCCAATGGATCATTTGTTTGAGCAATGATTATTAATTTTAATTAAGTGTTTGTAGCCCATGTACATATATAACGTTTAAATCGTGCATTTTAAAATAACTGACAAACGGTACAGTTAAGTAAATTTTTTTGTTGTTGTTATAATTTGGTTGCATTCGAATCAAAATTAACGAGGTAAAGAGAAAAGTTAATCAAACTGTTTTTGTTTTGTTTTTTTTATGATTTAAGAAGTCTAGATGATTGAAGACAGAACTAGATGAAATTGAAGAAACAAAAAAATTCAAAATAATAATAACTGGAGAGAAATGAAGAACAAGAAAAAAAAAGACACGACGACGGTCATCACATTACACACAGCGGGTAGCTAAACGTTCTATTGTCTAAGAACTACAGGAGGTCCTGATGGCGCCAAGACGAATGTCAGTTTCGTCGTTGTTTAATTTTTTTTTGGTTTTTGTTTTTGTAAATTATGACTGCAAGACAAGTGCATTTTGGTTTGTCCACAACGTGAACAAGTGGATTTTGACTGTGTGAACACAAGATTTCTATAAAATAAATAAATAGCGAAATCAAAAATAATATTCGCTGTCTAGCTGCCAATGGTCACATATACCGGCTTTTCAAATATTTAACACCAGAAAACAACTGTTGATAACATAACGATAAGTCCTGTTTGTTCCTTTTCGGATTAGATCTGTGTTGCACCGATCCTATCCTAACAATTGTATGTATTTACCGCAGTGTAAATTGTGTAATCACAATGAAAACAATTTTTTTTGAACATTAAATCAAAAAATGTCGCCACCTTGTAATAATAAAAAAAAAAAACAGCACAAAGGCCAAGACAGCGAAACACCTTTTCCCATTGTTTTGCAAAACTGTCGCCAAAATTAAAGGCAAAAAAGAAAAAGCAAAAATTTTACCGAACGGAACACCTCAAATAAGAGTAAAAGTAACTAAGTGCGATTTATTCGTTTTTATCCTTCAATTTTGTTGTTTTTTTCCATCTTTTTTTCCTTTTTCGTAGAGTAAAAAGAGAAAATTCGTATCTTCCATACCGACAACAGTTGTTGTAATGGGTGTTGATTCTTTTATTATTTTTTATTACATTCGGCATTTGTGTTATTTTTTTTATGAAAAGGTTGTAGGTTGTAAGTTGTAAAGTTGTCAGACTACACTTGTTAATTTTTTTTTCCGAACAGAAACAGAAAAAAAAAGTCTAAGGATTAAACAATCGTCGCGACTTTATCACATTTAGGAAATCTTTTTAATGTAAGCGTCTTGAAATGTTCGTTTGTGTTGTTTCTGATATGTTTTACTAAAGTTTTTGTTATTCACTTTACGTAAAGTCATATACTTGGCTTATATTGTTTTAAGGGTGCGAATAATAAAAGTTAGAAGTACTACGCACGTAATTACGGTTTAAGTAAACAAACTAAAAGTTTTCAACTAAAATTTTCTTTTGCAGCTTTTTATTTTTTATTTATTTGATAAACTGTGATAAAATTTTTTTTTTTATTTACTTGGTGATTGCTGGCTAAGTAAAAAAAAATAAAAATATTTTTTTTTTGCTTTTCTATTATATTTTCTCACAAAATAACTGATGACGACAAAGTCATTTTCTTATCATCGTTTTTGCCTTATTGATTTAACTATTTCTTATCATTGTGCGCTTGAGTTAATTGCATTGCTGTATTTTGCTTTTGATTATTTATTTTAGAAAAATCTAAACAAATGCTCAAAATCAATCAATTATCTTGTCTTGAATAATTGAAGAAGAAAAATTTATCTAAACAAAGTTACACTTTGAACGGATCAACTATTTGCCTTTTTAGCAAAACTCACATAGATTTTTTTTTATTGTTTTTCTATTTGATTATGGTGCCCCTCTTGAGTGTTTTTTTAATTGTTTGTATAGGGTGTTTAGCAAATAAATTGCTGGCGCCTTGCGCTATTTAAGTTTTTTAAAGTCTTCCTGTTTTTATTACTATTTTACTAGTTGAAATTTTTTTTTTTTTTTATTTATTTATAACACTGACTTATTTTCTGTTCCTAAGGGTATAAATTCGAAGTAAATAAAATCTTAGCTTACCTTCCACTTTTCGTTATTATCATTTCAGTACCATACTGATGAAATTCGTTCCATAATTCAGCATTCGATAATTTTGCATTAACACCGTCCAATGTGTAACGTGCGGTTGGTAAACGGTTTGTTAACATAGCCGGATATGGATCTAAAGTTTTTTAATTAAAAAAGAAAAACAAACAAAAATCAATTAAATTCATCAAAATATGTTTTCAAAATAAAAAATAATTTAGGCGACCAGTTAGGTGGTCCAGTTATATAGGCAATTTTTTGTTTTTCAAAATTTTACTGCATTGTAATCATTTTCTATTTTTGATAATTAAAACTTTTAGAGCTTTTAATTATTTATTTATAAATGATTTTTTAATTGGCTTTCGTATGTAATGCGGTGTAATTTGTTTTTTTTATTCATTAAATTTTTAAAGAGCGGAAATGAATAAATAAAATAAATTTTTTTAAATTTTTTTCGCTTTTTTATTGATTAATGTTTAAAAGCTATTTAGTCTTTTGTTTTTAATTAAGGTAAATGGTATAATAAAGTAGCCATGAAAGAGGAGTTAAATCATTGCTAATTGAATACATTTTGCAAATGAACTTTTTTATATGATCAAAATTGGGCGTATGCCGCCTTGTCATTTAGTCATAACAAAAGAAATAAATTCTAAATAATTCTTACGACGATAGATTAAAAAATAAAATATTTTGAATAAGTGAAATAATAAATAAAACAAACCAGGTATCCGCTGTAACATTTGTTGCCGATAAATTTCATGAGCAATACGATGTTGCATTTGTAATTCCACTAATTCACTCATTTAAAAAAATTTTTTTTTTGTTATTTGTTTAATTAAAATAAAACTTTAAAACACTTAAATCCTTAATGTAAGTCACTGGTGTAGTTTCTATATTAAATTTGTTATTTAAATTATTTTCTTCACAATTTTAATTAAAACATTAAAAACTTTTTATTTCATTAAAACAACACAAGAGATGAAAAAAAAATATATTTAACTAAAAACGCCACTAAATCACGTCTATTCAAATTGAGAACCGTAAAACAACTAAAAATACGGCAACCAAAAATTTTATTTCTTCTATTTTTATATTTCTTTAACCATATTTTACTAAGTTGGTTTTGTTGCCTTTTTTGTTGTTGTTGTTTATTATGTTAACGAAATGCACACATGCAATGTAACAGAAAAATTCCTATACAATACGAATACTCACACAAATGTATTCAATGGTTAAAAAAGATATATGAAAATGTAAACAAAATACAGTAAAGAAATGAAAAAAAAGTTAGGCAAAATACCCACTTGACTACAATGTTGTATATTTAATGATAGAAGGAGAGACTAAAATTCAACTTCTTCATCTTCTATTTATATTATTCTTGTGTACACAAACAACAAGCAAGCAAGCAAAAATAAATTAAATATTTAAATCCGAATTTCTTACATGATTGGATTACAACCAAACAAAAAAACGTGAAAGAAGCCAAATACAAAAAAATAAAAATTTTTGAACGCTGTCATTTTATTGGCTACATGAAATTCCTATTCAAAACCTTACTACGTGCCGTTCATTGGTTAGATGGTTCTGTTGCTGAACAAAAATGTAACCACTCCTCTTCTTCAATTCAACATAAAATACATTTTTTAGGTTTTTTGTTGTTAAATTTGTTTTTATTACTGTTTGCCTTGTGGTTTTTTTTGTGTCTTGATTTTTAAGTAATATTCGTTAAAGAAACAACAAAAAGAAGAAAAAACAAAAAACTATTTAAGCTCTAAAAGTTTAATTAAAAGAACAACAAAAAAAAAATCTTTTGAAATCAAATTTATAAGAAAAAATGGCGTGAAAACGGTGTAAACGGTAAACATTTCCTCTGTCTACAATGATTTAGAATTTGATTAATTAGTTAATTAATTAATTAATTAATTAATAAATACAAAGAAGAAGAAATTTTTTTTTAGAACATTTAATTGTATTTAATAGTCGTGTCCAGTTTAATTGGCTAAGTGGAATGCAGTTTATAAAATTTATGAAAAAAAAAAAAATCTTTTTTACCTGTATTATAAAACATTGCGCAGGTCACAAGCACTTAAAGTAATTTTTTAAAATAAAAATAACAATTAAACAGGAAGTAAAGGAAATCGGAAATAACAATTATGAATGCATTTTTCTGTTTTTAGTTTTTTTCTTTTTTTCTTCTTTTAAACCCTTCAAAAAAATAACCTTCAATGCTATATAATTACACTTAGTTAAGCTGACTTAATTATTTTCTACATTAACACAGTAATTAAAAGAAAAAATTCACAATAATTTTTGCATATATATATAAATGTCCCATCAAAGGACATTAAAAAGGAATTAAAATTTTGGGGTGAAATATACACAAAAGAAATTTTTTTGTACAATTTCTAGTGATTTTGTGATTTGTTGTTTGCTCATTTGTTTGTTTATTAATAAAAATTTATTTTTATTTATTTATTTTTTGTCTAAATGATGAGTGACGCGTCTCATGTCTCGACACAAACTTTTTGACGACAGATAAACTACACATGTCGCCATAATTATTATATTATATTAAATTAACAACAACAATAATAATATTAATAATAATAATTTTTATTTTTCATGAAGGGACATTTGACAAAACACTTGTAAAATTACAGCAAAAAATAATATGCAAATTGTATTTTTAGTTTTTTTCTTTTTTTTTTTTGGGGAGTTTTTGTTTCTTGTGCAGTAGTTTTTGCAGCACTGTATTGTGTTTCCATTTGTGTATGGATGATGCTGGACAGTTTTTCTTTTTTGTATATTTGTTATGCTTTTGCCACTTTGTGTTGTTATTTGTGTTTACATTACATTAATGTTAAGAAGAAAATTTTTTTTTTTTTTTAAACACTTGAATTCATATAGAATAATTTTCTACACTTAAATGTATACGTTGTAACCTATATATTAGGCGACAATCACAATAGGAGACTTATGTCGTTTTAAAACAGAATAATACAAGAAATTAATAATAAATGTTTTAGAAAACGTGACGTTTATGTGATAAACAGAAGTTGGAGAAGAATCACTGCGGTGCTTCTACATTTGCTTCTACATTTATTTAAACATAGCACAGTGTTAATGTAATCTTTTATTGTTGTTATTTTATTATTTGTAGATGATAGATGTGACTTCTATTTATATTAATTTGTCACAATTTTTGTGTTCCATTATTTATTCTAAATTTTACATTAACTCTAAATTTATCACCTGTATTCCTTGACTTAACTAAGTGTTTTGATTACGAACGTTGTTCACGAAGGGATTTATTTCTTAATAATTTTTATAATAGTTCAGACTATTGGCTCAAATATTAATTCAGATGATAATTAACTCAAGTAGGTTTGAGACATGGTTTTGCTGTTAGAAAATTATTACTGAAAAAAAAAACAGGAAATTTTTTCTTTTTAATTATCAATAAAAACTCATTAAACCCAGGTAGAGGAGTTATTAATATTTGATCCTAATTACCATTTTAGAAAAATAAAGAAAAAGAAAAACCAATTTTTTTAATCCCTTAACGGTCACCTAATTGACATATTTCATTGTGCCATGGCAATAGTAATAAATTATTTTATTTTCATTACTATAAACAATTTTAATTACCTTTTTTCTTTTTTTTTTTTTCTTTCCATTTCTCCTTAAGCAGTTTTATTTATAATATTTCTTCTTCAATTAAACTTAGGTCAGCTTAATACTTAAAATATAAAAACAACAAATAGCAGAGTAAATTACAGCAAATGTGTGAACGTCTTCTCACTAATTACATTTTAATTAGAGAATTTTATTTTTTACTATTTATAATTTAATGTAAGTGTTAATTAGTTTTGTAATAAAATGTGTGCTAATTGCTAGAAGAAATAGAAATATTTTTTCTTTTGAATTATACTAGAGTAAAGTCTTGGTTTGTTTTACAATCAATGAAAAAACCAAAAACAAAAGGAATTTCTTTGATAAAAATAAAACACAAAACAACCGACCGCACAAAACGCGGTACACAAATTCCTTAAAACAAAAATACTTTTGATTAAATAATTAAAGGAAAAAAAAAGTCTCCAAAAAAAAAAAACCGCAACCACTAAAGGTTACGAAGGAGTGACTGAATTTTTTTTATTTTTTGTGACTAATTATGCACTTAAATGACTTAAGAAATTATATAAGCGTAACGGCGTCAAATGCTTAGTTTTTTTTCTTCTTTTTTCTTTCCTTTTAAATATATTTTGGCGCCCCTACAACACTTATGCACTTGTTGTAAAAAAAAAAAACAAAATAAAAATCTATAACAGTGGAAAATAGTTTCGTTTCTTGGCGTCGACACGGCAACTAAATTATCATTATTAAAAAAAAAAAATAATAAATAAAAGACGAAAAATGTTTAATAAGTACGTGGGCGTAAGTAAATATTTATTTTACAGATAGACAGTTTGTACCTTGTACTAGTTTTGATTTGATTTAATTTTGTTGGTAACAAATATTAATTTACGTTAAGCAGCCAAAAGCAGGAAGGTAATAAAACAAACACTTGACCCCCGTAGGGAGGTTCACTATTCTATTTAATTTTAATTAAAAAAATCACATGAAAACTATGAAATTCTGAAATAATAAAAAAAATCCTCTCACGCCACTTCTGAAATGAATAAAAATAAAATTTTACGCTAAAAAGTCTCTTCCTATTTGTTTTATTTTTTGCTGTTTATTCTTCTTTTCCTTCTTTTTTTTTATCTCTTCTGCTAAAATAAGCACATGTTTCGTTTTTTAATTAATACACTTGTAGTGTCTGCGCGTTAAAAAGAAAAAAAAAATTAATTAAATTTCGTTGAAATCAATGAGTGTTGTTTGGTGTTTCGTCTTTATTAAATCAGCGAATCTGCAGCTGCAAATTGCCTTATCTCCGCCAACACAGCTTACTCAATTCACTTTCTTATCATTTTTGTAAACAAAACAGAAAACAAGCAAAAAAAAAATTGAACTCTTAAGAAAATTGTCTCTTAAAACGCTTTATAAACTCTTAAGCGCCCGTCTCTTAGTTTGTCTAGCCAGAAATTTTATTCCGAAAACGAAGGATTTTTTTGAATTTTTTTTTTTTTTATGAATTAAAGGGAAACCGACAAAATTAGCTGTCGAGATACTGTCGCACCATCATAAATACTGAATAACACACAAACGAAATGAATTAAATAATAATTAATAAACGCACACACTTCACAATACAATAATCATAAACACATGTTTCGTGGTGTTTTTTTTATATTTTTAATAACAATAATCGACTCCTGCCTTAGATGTTTGCTTGCTTTAAACACAGCGTAATGGGTTGTTTCTCTGTCTCTTTATTATCTGTTAATCTGTTGCTTTAATTAATTTTTTTTATCCTTTTTTCATGATTGTCGTTTATGTAAAACATGAAAAAAATTAAAAAATATGATGTTGAAGAAGAAGGAATTTACTAATGAAGTATTTTGGTTTGTGCCTTAGCTAATTAATAGCAAGTAGTTGTGGCTGCCGTTATGCTTTTTCTCCATAATTTTTTTTTTGGTTTGTTTTGTTTTGTTTTGGTTTTTTTAAAATAATAATAATAATAATAATAAATTGAATTAATTCAGTTATTGTCAAAGCTTTTTTAGTTTATTTATCTGTTAAAATCACCTTATTTGTCTCTTGTGTATTTAGCTTTTTTCAACTTTTTTTTTATTAATTTATTTATTTATAATTAAAGCAAGATTTTTTTTTTGTTGTTATTGTTGTTGCAATAAGTAATTTGTAGTCAATAAAGCTATATGACATATGTATAGCGTACGGCTTAAAGTGATTTTATATATTATTTAATTTAACTGGTTTTCCAGTTTTTCTTTTTATTATTATTGAGAGTAGCAAACATAATTCCCATCAATCAGATTTTTTTTTATTATTATTGTCGTTTGCTCCGTTTGACAAATATTTGTTTTCTGTTGTCTTTAAAGAATCCTCGATTAATCCTCAAAACTTAAACCGAATAAACTAACCTTAAAACTATTTGAGTATCCGCTTGAGACGTGGAAACAAACGTTTTGAAATTAATGACTAATTATTTTTGCTATCAAAATTATGACACATTGTTTGACTTATGACTGACATAAACAAATGACTTAACTAGTCATTTTTTTTTATTGAAATTACGTTTCGTATTAAATGTGCGTTGCGATTAACTCTATCTATGTTTAACTCAGATAACATGAACTGAGTGACTTCACTCAATATTGGCGTCTATTGGCTGTTAAGCCAAAATAAAAAAATCTTTTGTTTTTCGGCATGAAAAGAAAAAAATAAATATTTGCCGCATTTCCGAAATACCACCCGGTGTTTAGTTACATGAAATTTGTGACGATTTTTCCATTGTTTCTTATAGCTTCAAAGTGGAACTTTTTCTACTTTTTTCTGTTTTTTTTTCTTTTTCTTTTCTCTTTGTTTCTGTTGTTTGCCTGTCGCAATGAAATATTTTATCTGGTTGTCGGCATAAATAGCTTTTTTTTGTTATTTGTTAATTATACGGGTTTTTAAATAAATTTTATTGGAAGTGATACGTCCTTAAGACAATTACATTGGATTCCGGGCGTTAGGGATGCGAAACGCGGTTTTTTATGTAATTAAGTAGCTAACATAGTTTGCTGTTGTGGCCTATTTATTTATTTAAGCCGCCCTTAAAAGACACATTTTTTTTCTTATTGGTAAACTTAGTTTATTTAAAATTTTATTTTAAGCGAAATTAAGTAACAACCAACACCGACTTAAAAGGATTAGTTAAAAAAATAATTGAATCTTGTGAAGCGTTTAGTTTTTTTTCTTTTTTTGTATTCTTCTTTAACTTTTTAAGGCGCCGGGGAGATACGCTTTTTAAAAAAAAATCTCATTTCACTTCTTTTGATTTTTCGTTGTTGGTCGCCGCTTTCGGTTTTTATCTGCAGTGTACATGTGGATTTTAGGCAATTTACTTTATTCCATTATTGGTGGTATTCGCGCAAAGAAAATTTACTTTATTCACATTATGGATTGGTAATTTGTGGTCGGTTTTTAGCGATATTGTGCACGCATCCAAGTTGTTTTAATCGTTTAGAGCAGGGTAATCAATTTGATTTTTACCTTTTTATTTTTATGTAAAAAAAAAAATTCCATTGCTCTTCAAACACAAAGTTTTAATTTCAATTCGTTTAAAGTTCGCTTTTATCAGTTTGAAAAGGTTTTTAATTTTTTTATTACACAAATGACACTTTTTAATGGTTTTTACGCTTCGGTGTGCGGTGTTTCAATTTTTTACAAAGAATCAAAGATGAATGAAAAAATGTAATAAAAAAGCGAAATCATTTGTGTCGCCTCGATGGTATTACCATTGCTTCGATTTAACGCTTTAAATTTTGTTGTTTCTTGTCATACGTGGAAATTAAGAGAATGAATTATAAAGAACAGAACAGTAGCCACCAAGTAGCAAACAATCATTTAATGATAACACAACTGATTAGTGATAAGAAATCCATTTACTGTATGCTGGTGGCTTTTTTCCACTTTGCTGCTATATCTTTGTCTGTCGTTCATTAGGATGAGCACAAAACGACTTTTTCTTTTACCTCCTTATCACCATTATTGGTCCCCTATTCACATTCGTTTCATCTTATGTATTTTAACGCGACGCGACACAAACCTTATCACTTTTATTTCTTTTTTCTCTTTACAAATCGGTAGAATGTTGAATTCTCTAAAGAGTTCTTTAAGCGGCTTTAAGTGTTTTTGTTGTTACTATACTGGGATTGGTTTTGTCGTTGCTTCTTTACTTTTTTATTTCCGTCATTATTATTGTAATAATAATAATAATTATTGTTATTATTTCTGTTGAGCGTTTGTTTATCTGCACTGGCGGCTCATTTACTTTGATGATTACCCTCAGTTTCCCACCTTGCTTTATTTATTATTTTGAATTTTCCTAATCAAATTGAAAGAGAATCTTAGAGAAATATAAAGAAATGATTAGTTTGGACCGCACATACGAAGTAAACAGATACTCGAGCTGTTATAAACCCGAATTGAATGGACAGAAATTAATAAATATTTTAAAAATCTAATTTAGTCAAAAAATTTGTTTTGAGTTTTGCCATCTGTGAGACTCAACTGTGAGACTCAACTACTCATAACTTTGGATCAAATTTTTTTTCAGCAAAAATATTTGTAGGGTACATTTCTGGACTCAATTCAAAACGTTTGACCAAGTTTGAGTTGAATTTAAAATAATTTTTTTTTTCACGAAAAATGCATACAAAGTATCAGGAAAAATTTCAATTTTCAGGCGAAAAGTAAAAAAAATCGTAGCAATCTGAAACTTTGCACAAATGTCAATAATGAGGTTCTGAATCGAGTTAGTTCTTGGAGTTTTCCGATTAAAAATTTATTTCTCGAGTTATGGGCATTGGAAGTTCAGAAAAATCAAGGAAATTCACATTTTTTTGTGTTTGAAAATTTTTATTTCAAAAACTTTGTTCCAAACGCTTACTTTTTTGAGAGCGCCCTGTTAGTTTATTTATTTCTGGATACAAAACACTAAAAACTTAAGATCTGGGTTACATTTTGACCAAGTTACAGCTATAAATCGAAGAATACTACATTCAAGGTCGCCTCTGAAACAGCCAGATTGGCCAACTGAAGATAACTTTTGTTTAAGATTTTTTACACCGGAAATATTTGTAGGGTACATTTCTGGACTCGATTCAAAACGTTTGACCAAGTTTGAGTTGAATTTAAAATAATTTTTTTTTTCACGAAAAATGCATACAAAGTATCAGGAAAAATTTCAATTTTCAGGCGAAAAGTAAAAAAAATCGTAGCAATCTGAAACTTTGCACAAATGTCAATAATGAGGTTCTGAATCGAGTTAGTTCTTGGAGTTTTCCGATTAAAAATTTATTTCTCGAGTTATGGGCATTGGAAGTTCAGAAAAATCAAGGAAATTCACATTTTTTTGTGTTTGAAAATTTTTATTTCAAAAACTTTGTTTCAAACGCTTACTTTTTTGATAGCGCCCTGTTAGTTTATTTATTTCTGGATATAAAACACTAAAAACTTAAGATCTGGGTTACATTTTGACCAAGTTACAGCTATAAATCGAAGAATACTACATTCAAGGTCGCCTCTGAAACAGCCAGATTGGCCAACTGAAGGTAACTTTTGCTTAAGATTTTTTACACCGGAAATATTTGTAGGGTACATTTCTGGACTCAATTCAAAACGTTTGACCAAGTTTGAGTTGAATTTAAAATAATTTTTTTTTTCACGAAAAATGCATACAAAGTATCAGGAAAAATTTCAATTTTCAGGCGAAAAGTAAAAAAAATCGTAGCAATCTGAAACTTTGCACAAATGTCAATAATGAGGTTCTGAATCGAGTTAGTTCTTGGAGTTTTCCGATTAAAAATTTATTTCTCGAGTTATGGGCATTGGAAGTTCAGAAAAATCAAGGAAATTCACATTTTTTTGTGTTTGAAAATTTTTATTTCAAAAACTTTGTTTCAAACGCTTACTTTTTTGATAGCGCCCTGCTAAAACACTAAAAATCTAAGATCTGGGTTACATTTTGGCCGTGTTATAGTCATAAAACCGAAGAGTACTACAACTGGTCATAACTTTGGTTTAAATTTTTACGCAGGATATTAAGGGATTAAAAATTGAACATAAAATATCTATGTTTATTGTTTTACCACTGCCAAATTGAACATATTTATTTATGTAACTTTAATTGTTTTGTTAGAGTTTTCTGTTTTGGGTTAAACAATAATAAACAAAAACAAAAAAAATAAAAAATTAATTTAAATAAATAAATTGCTCTAAAAAAGAATGAACCAAAAGCAGCAAATCAAATCCCAATTCGACATGTGTTAAAATATTGTTTTGCTATTTAATTTAATTTTTTAATTTTTGTTTTTTTTATTTTTTGCCTAACAAACCAACGCACTAATAAACAAATCAAAATAAATAATTAATTATTACACATGTTGGATGTGTGCTTGTGATTTAAATGTAAATACAATACAATACAAAAATAAGAAATAAATAATAAATAAAAAATTGTTTACACTTAAAAAGTGGTTGATTGTTGGTAACGAAGTACAAACAATTTTATTGTGGAATGATATTTAAGATTTTATAAGGTTTATATCATCATTAAACTTCAATATGCAAATTAAAATTAAATTACATGGAAAATTAATTTGTTTTTGTATTCAATTGCGAGATATAATTAGAAAAAAATTAAAAATAAAAACCACATAGCGACATCTCTAAGAGGCTAGAAAAATAAATTTCAATGTAGTTTGAGGTGAAAACTAACTATACGCCAGAAGCGACACCTATTCAAAGAGTGTTTTATTATGGAAGCAGAGTGGAGACGCCATTTCATAAACCTATTTGTAGTTTTCCAAAATAAAAATCATATTCCGGGAGAAAATGTATAAAATACAAAACAACGTATTCGTTATTAATTAATATTTAATTAACTGTTAAAATAAAATGAAGTAAAATTTTATTTTGCCCGCGTACTGAAACCAAAGGTTGTCTGATTCGCACATTTCAGCAAATTTATTCATAAATTATGGAAATTTTAAAGAAAATAACATTACAATATTTTAATATATTATGTAATAAAAATTAATATTTATAATAATAAAATAGTCATTAAAAATTTATATTTAATAAATTTCGTGCATTAATGTGTCAGGCTTGCGTCTGTACCTGGCTCAGAAGTGAGTTTATCCCATTAAAACAATTTTTTTTTCTTTGAATTAATTTAATAACATAAAATTGTTACAAATTAAATGAAAGCATTTCAATGTATGTCGAATTTATAATTTTCTAACCAATGATAGTGAAAAGTATTGGATGGAAATTAATCCACGTTACTTGGATGCATGCTTGGAAAATAGGCAGAGTTGAGGGAAATGTAAAAATGTTTCTTTTAGTTATTTTGCGATAATTGTTATCTGTTGCGTTTACTTTAACTGATGCTGGTAGACGGACAAGTAGCAGTCAGTCAATCAGGGTTGAACAGTTGAACAGTAATTGTGATTAACGAGAACAAAAGAAAATTTTCATTCCACCCACTGTATTTATCTAGGTGATTTATATTATTTTTATTTTCTTTTTCTTAATTGTGTTAAATTTTAACTTTATTTTTCTATTTTTCACATCGCCGAATCCTATTTTGTTTTAAATTTTAACTGCCCCGGGCGATTAGGGAAAAGTGTCGCATGCGCTTCTATTTATATTTCACGTTGCCAGCTTTTTTGTAAAGCAACCTGTTTGCCAATGTTTTTCTATTATTAACAAGAGAGAAATGTTACGGAGTCATCAAACAAAAAGTTAACTGAACTCCATATGTACGATTTGAATATTTTAAATTTGACGATAAATTTTGAAATATGTTAATTAAATTTGGTTAATGGACTGTTAAAGGGGTTGATGGTAAAAACGGTTGTTGTTGAGAGCACATGCGGATTTTGATTTTATTTTTCAGTTCTGTAATGAAGTTAATAAATTTTTGATTTTGGCGACTAATACGTGACAATTCATTAAACAACTTTTTGTCATAATAAAACATATGCTGATAAATGGGATGTGATCGTTTCAAAGTGAAACGCAGTATTTTTGATAGAGATTCCCCTACATTTTCCCCCATTTTCTATATTTTTCTTTTAAAAATATCAGGTTGCTTTGCAAATTTGACAACATCGCGAAAAGCTTCAGCGCATGCACACACACATTTTTCCCTAATAACCCGGGGCAATAGAATACAAAATATAATAAATAAAACAGAGGAGCAAAAAACTGGAAAGAAAGCAAAAACATAAAAAAAATAATTAGAAATAAAAAATTCAAAATTAAAAATCACCTAGATTAGTGTATAGGGAATTAGAGGAGAAATATTACGCTGGTGATAATTAAAATTAGACTAGAAATGTAATGAGAAAGCAACTGTTCAACCCTGACTGATTGCTTGCCTGTCTACCAGCAACAGCAATAGCCAAAGTAAAAGCAACAGATAACGATAATCGTAAAAACAACTAAAAAGCGGAATAAAACAAACAACAGGGAAAAAATGAAAAAATAAATAAAAATTTATTTTCCCTCGATTTTGCCTATTTTTTTCAAGCACACGTCCCAACGAGAGAGAGTGCTTTTTGTACATGCCACACAATAAATTCATTTTGTTTTCCATAAATTTCCTTGGTGCTATGTATCGCAGCTCAGTTTCACGTTTCTTGTTTAGTTAGAACTTGGAACTTGTCGCGAATCATTCGTTTGTTTGTTCTATGTGCAATAAAAAAGAATTTTTTTTTTGTTTTTTAATTTTAAACTAAAATACCCCCGAAGCTCTTTTATCGTTGAACAAACCGAACAGAACTTTTACAGAACAGTTTAGTTTAATAATTTAAATTTTTAATTTTATATTTTTTCACTTAATCTTAGTTTGAATTTTGTCTCTGAACGTTAAGCAACGCTAGAGATTAATCAGACTAAAAAACGTTACAGAAATATTTATTGGTTGGTGGGTGAAAGCATTTTCTATTGCCAAATAGTGAATTATAATATTTTGAATGGTGCTTTGTAGTTAATACAGTAAAAAAAAATGTAAAGAAAAATTTAGTGAAAAAAAAAAAAAAAAAAATTAAGCTTAAAAAAAGCTTAACTCGTGACCTAAATTTCCAATAATAGTTTATTCGGTTCGTTATTTTACAGACTGATTAAAATAATTTGGTTTGCTGCGAAACGAAAGATAATATTAAAAAAAAAAAATTCCAGAATTATCAACTAATACCCAGGGAATAACAGAAGAACAACAACATCAATAATATGAATCAATTTATTGATATCGAGATAAGGAAATAAAAATAAAGAGAGAGGACAGCAACAAAATTCTAGAAAAAAAATTTTACGTGTGCTTTTTTTTTGTGTTTTTTTTTTATATTTATCAATGAAAAAATAATTAAATTTCCTCTGTCACCATCAACTGGATAGTAGATTTGATAAAAAAAATATAAAAAAGAGTAGAAAATCCACTAAAAACAAGGTAAAATCACGTTAAACAAAAAAATAAAAAATTTATAAATAAAAATTAATTTAATCAACCAAAAAAAAAAAAAAAAAACAGACAAGAAAAGTGACAAAAATTCATTCTCTATGGTGGGTGGATAACAAAAACGAAATTTTTTTTTTGTTTGCTATTGATAATAACAAAAAAAAAGAAAAGCAAACAAATAAATAACCCAAAAAAGATAACGAGAAAATTATTTTCATTTTGTACTCTGATAACAAATTGATGTTCGTTCTGTTCTACCCGTTGCAATTCTAATTTTTGTGTTAATTTTGTACGCGATCTTGATGGCTTTACTGGTTGTTTGCGTTTTTATTTTAACTCCGGTTAAAGCTGCTTGATAAGCCATTTATACATAACAAATAACAATTAAATCAACGTTTAATACCCAAATCAATAATTAAAGAAAAAAAATAAAAATATTTTTTCGATGACAAGAAAACATGAACTAGGGAAATTTTCATCTACTCGGTTATCTGTCGTTATTGGTAAAGGGATTAATTCTGATAAAATCCAGGAAATATTTCTCTTCTTCATTTTTATTTAAACAAATTTCTTGTGATAACTTTTATTCTGCTAAGAAAGTTGCTAAGCTTTCTGCTTTATAGAGGATTTTAGTTTTTTTTTTTGATAAAAACAGAATAATAGCGTGTAAAGCTTAAAGTTATGAAAGTTCTTGCGTTTTATGCTTTTTTCATTTTTAAAATTATAAAGAAAAAAGAAAAATGAATGTGAGGAATTTGTAGGTTTTTGATTAATTAATAGAAATTTTTTTATAAGAAGATTAAATGATTAAATTGTTGCTTCTATAGCAAATTTGTATAAAAATATTCGTATATTCGTTTTGTTAATTTTCCCTTTATGTTTCTTTGATTTGCGGCAATAATTACAAAAGAATGAAAAAGCTTAACTAATTACCGTTACAATTTTAATACTTATTACTGTCAAATATTTAGTTAATCCAGAATGAATCTTGTTTATACGTTTTTAATGTGTTGGTTTGTGTATCCAAGGTATCCGAATGTAATTCAGAAATTTTGTCTCCTGAGACAAATTAGACGTATTGAAGCTTTTTTTTCGGTTGGAATATTATTATTCATAAATTTATTAATTCTATACGAAATCACAGTAAAGCTTCACGTTCAAAATTAATAAAGTTTTAAATTAAATCGCCCATGGCACTAACACACATACACAAATATTTAACTACAAGAGCTTTATTTATTTTTTATGTAATCATGTGTAAACTTTTCCTTTTAAAGTTTTTATAATTAAAATAATTTTCTATTTGTAAGCTTGATTAAAAAAAAAAAAATTATTTGGACGATGGTTTTATTCATGTTTAATGAGTAAATCAACAAGGAAATTATTTTATATTTAGAAAGCTTTAGCTGAAACTGTGTGGGAAACTGCGTTTTTTTTTTCGGTTTTGGTTTTTATTGTGTTATAATTAAATTAATTAAAATGTTGCCTAAGCTTTAAATAGTTTTTTTGTGCATTCAAAGTTACAAAACAAAAAAATTCATTTGTATTTTCCAGGTAGGAATAAATTTTTAATTTTTAGCTGAAAATTTAGGCAAAAAAAAAATGTTTATTTGCTTCTATATTAAATTTTTTTGATTTGTGAATAACAAAAGCTACGGATGTATTTTTTGCATTTATTTTGCAACCCACCCATCATCTGTGAGATAACCCAGTGTGAGTGGTATTTCCTTTATTTTCGGTATTCTCTTTGTTGCTGTTGTTGAAACTTATTTTTAACTTGAGTCGTTGATGTTGATAATGTCGTTACTGTGTCAGTCCCTTGAACATTGTCTGCATCGTCTTCATCTTTTTCTTCTTTTGAATTCATTTCGATTTATTTAATTTTTTTTTATTAACAGGATAATAAATATTTTTATCTCCTATCACCATCACCTCTTCAAATACATAAATCATCGATTGTTGATTATTATTTCCTGTTTATTAAAGTTTTGTTTTGATTTTTTTTTTATCTTTCTCGCTTTCTTCACCTTCGCTTTTATTGATATTTTCTTCCACAATTTTATTAATTGGGTAATTTCCTTCTAGATTTATTTATTTTTTTTTTTTGCGATTTACAATTACGACACTTTACACTGGAGTTTATTAAATATTCTGTTCCATAGAGTTTGTGAAAACTAATTATAAATAAATAAATAAACACCCTGGTTCGTTGATTGACTTCATTATAGAAAATATTAATTATGCTTTAAAGTACAAAAATAAATAAATAAATAAATAAAAGTGCAGATAGTTTATCGATGATATTACTTTGTAAGTACATCATCAATATGGACTCTTATCGATTTTACTGCCTTAATTAAAAGTTTGCTGCTGCTACTACTTCTATCATTTTAAAGTTATAGCAGCTTAGCGGTTATATAACATAATTTTCTAGTTTTTTCAATTACTCTTAATAAGCTTTTATGCATCGTTAGTTTATTAATCAACACAAATAAGAACAAAAATATGATTGATTTAGCTAATTAAATGGAGCACAGACACACCACTGTACGTCATTACAGAAATTAATGAAAATTTAAATAAATTTGTTTTAAAATGTTAAAATTTTTTAGTAATCGAAAGGTAATAAATTTTATTCTAGCCACCCAAAAAAGTGTGTGTGTGCGTTAAGCAAACTTTTTCCAGGATTCCAAGATTTTCATTGTTTTTGTATTTTGTTCGAATTTTTAACGTTCGAAAGTGTTGTCTAGACGCTAGACTGGTTTTTTCATCAATCAAATTGAAAATATTTAGTTGCAATAAATTTAAAATTAAATTCCCATTCATGATTTATATACGAAAAATGAATTAAAATCAATAATTTTACAATTGTATGCATGTTTCCTTGTTTTATTTTTCACGAAATGCAATTTTATTTCGAAAAGAATGAAAAATATTTTTTTTTTATTTTTAATGAGAGCTTTTCAACCATATTTTCTGATGAAAGGAGATTTTTTTTTTTTTGTTGGGTTTTACCATTCGCTTAAAGTAATTCTTTGTACGTTTACTTCAACACGAAACGTAAAGGTAAAAATTATACTGAAATTATAATAAAAAAAAAAAAAAATTGTATTTACTATGTGACAACGATTATCATTATGGTGGTGATGATGATGATGCTGATGGTGTGCCCAGGTGTTGTCTTAATAAAAACGTGTTTAACTCTGTATTAATTTACCAGCGTAAATGGTTTATTTTTTTTTTTAAAACGTGGTTACATTTACTACAGTCATAATAAAAATAATAAAAATAATAATAATAATTTTAATAAAAAATATTTTATTTAATCTTTTATTCAACAAACAAACAAACAAATCGACAGCAGTACGAGTAGAAGGATTACAAATATAAACAAAATAGAAAAAAATATACAAGGGATTATCGCTAGTTACACCACCATACACGTATTAGCAAATGTTTGATACAATATAAGCTTTAATAGAAAAGAAGAAAAACATAAAAAGCTTTGTACAATGTACAACAGTTTTATTACTCGCGGTTTTTTTTTTTCTTTTTTAGTTTTGTTGTTGTCAGCTAATTAATTTTCGCTGGAATTATATGGAAAACCATACAAAGTAATTATTTGTTTGTTCGTTTGTTATAAACAAGTCAGCCATCCGCACATGCATTACCCAGTTGTTAGTTTTATTTTATTTAAATCAGTCTGTTGTAATGTATTGTTGGTAATTTTTTTCTTTTTTTATAAAGTTCAAGTAAACTCAGGTGAAACCTAACAAACAAAAAAAAGAATTCTTTTTTTTTAGTGAATATTCCAACCTTTTTCTTAATTAAATTTATATGCAGAAAAATGATAAATTGAAATAATTTTTCCACTTCTCAAAGTACATTAAAGTGTTTACCAGGCAGGTCAAGTAATAAATGTAAATAAGCAACGAATTTTTGTTATTATTTTTTTTTTATTTTCAAACTCATATTACAAATGGATTATGTTGGAATTGGAATTGAAATGAAATGGTGAAAGAGTGTCACAGAAAATATTATTCCGAAATTATACTCACAATTACTTTATGAATAAATAAATAATAAATATAGTAATTATGCATGGACAGAAAACATCCTTTTTAATTGATCATTAAACCGACGATAATAGTTCTTCGTTGATGGAAAATAAAAAGAAATTTATTTCTCGTGAGAGAAATCTTTCCACAATTAGTAAAACTTTTACCATAAGTTTAAATTAATTTTTGTCATAATTTATAAATTTGCTATCATTGACTTTAGTTACTATTTATCAGGTTTTTATTTCTTTTTGTATTTCATTTGCCATGTAGAACTTGTGAGAGGCTAATGGTTATCGAAAAAAAAAACAAAAAAACCTTGTAAATGTCTTGACTATCAGACTTTTATTGCAACATTGACCTTTGTGCAAAATATCCCAGTTTTCAATTACATAAAAATTCCATTTAAATGTTTTAATAAAAGGGAAATGAAAGTAAAAACTTTGGTTTTGAAAGAAAAGATTAAAAAAAAGAAAATCAACAAACGGACGCCACACAAAACGAACCCTCTTTAATTAATACTACCCTAATGGGTTATTTGGTTCTGTGTTTTCAATTTTTTGTTTTTTATTGCAAAGAAAATAGTTTTTCATACATTTTTAATAATAATAATGTAACAAGTCACAAAACTTATGATAATTAGTAAGAATAATAATTTATTGTTAATTAAAAATGGTGAAATACACAAGCAACAAACGAGACAGTGAAGTGAAACTTTTTTTTAATTGTATACTTTGGCTGTTTGGGAAAATTTTGCTGTTTTATTTAATTAAATTTTGTTTTCGAGAATTTATTTTTCATTTATTATTCATAACATGGGAATAATGGGTAAATGGTTTTTGTTGTTGTTGTTGTAAGGAGCTTTACATTATTATTGTTATTATCATTATTATCATCATCATTATTATCATTGTTGCTGCTGCTGTTGTTGTTGTTGTTGTTGTTTACTTTGGAGATAATTTCGATCAATAACAATTGAAGGGTTTTATAAGTTCTGTTTACAAATAGGGATCCTAGTTATTAGTTCTTAGTAAATATTAGGTAGCTTTAAGTGCTTTAAGATATTGTTCCCATTTTTATGGTTTTAACTGGTTAACACATATATATATTTTCTCGTGCAACAATCAATTTATTTGCATTAGTTAAGTAAATGAATGATAAACATTAAGATCAGAGGCATTTACCACTAATAAAATTTAATTCACAAGAATTATTAACGTGCGTACGTTTTATCTGTTCTATAACAGATACACACATAAAAATTATTATTTAATTGAAAAATAAGTAAAAGTGGATGAGAAATCTAATTACATAGAAATAAAAAAATCTTAAAATCCTTAATTTATGTTTACATGATTTTTTGATATGAAAACCGAGGTAGAAAATAAACTAAAAAAAAAAAATATTATTAATTAAATATTTACTTTTTAATATAATTTAATATTTTTGTTTGAACTTGGTTGTGTATTGCGGTGCGGTGCGATTGGTGGTGGTGGTGGTGGTGTTGGTGATGAGAGAATGATAAAAGGTGATTGTAGGGAAAATATACGTATAAGAAATGAATAATATTTCTGTAAACAAATCATAATAAAAAAAAAATAATAATAATTTGATTAAATAAATATTTAACTTTACTCTACACTCTACACCACCCCGTGTGTGTGTTTGTTAGATATTGACTATATTTTCTTTATTCTTCAGTCGTTGCTTGTGTTTTATTACAAAAAACATGATAATATTGTTGATTATACACCGATGGCTAAATTTATTTTGCAAAACACCTTGTCACGATAGTAGCAATTGTACTGTGCGAGAAAATTAATACGAACCAAGTTTTTTTTTTATTTTTTGGTTCAAAAGAAGGTTTGACCAATCAAGGAAATTATTAATTAAAACTAATGAAAGGTTTGTTGAAAGAAATGAAAAATGATTATCTCATGTAAAATCCGTAATTGACCGCAACCATAATTTAAGTAAATAAAGATATTAGAGATCTTACTTAAGATTTAAGTAAATATTACTGTCAATTCTGACAAATGTGTTTGTGGTATACAAAAGGGTTAAGTGAAGAAAATTTAAAAATGTGAACATTGCATAAATCGTGTGCAAAGTTCTTGTAAATTGTTTTTGGATAAGATATCGTATTATTATTAAATAAACACACGATGAAGATTTATAATTGGTTGTATCTATAGCAGCTTATATGTGTTATATAAATAGTACAGCTGGATCAGTACAGTAGATAGAAACGTTGTATAATGAATATATAAAATGTAATAAGTGGCATGTGGTAAAGGAAGTCAAGTGGAGACAAGTCAAATGCATGCATACCTTATGTTAACCTGACGAAAAACAATAACATCAAACGTGAAGAGAAAAAGAATAGAAAAACACTTTTACGTCTTTATCCAAAGGAGTTAATTTTTTTTCCCTCTTCTTCTCATAATTAATTATCTGAATAAGTTTAACACAAACCGAAAATAAGCTTTAAGCTTTATATTAAATTTACTTTATTTGCGAACAGCGACAAATAATTTTAAAGCTGAAAATTTGTTTATTCCAATCATACAGTTTTTATGCTGAAAATATGCAAAATTCTTTTTAAAAAAATTCTATGTTTGCAATAAAATCGCATTTAAAAACAAAAAAAAAAAGCTTTTAAAGCTCCGCTATGCTATGCTTTTAAACTTATTAAATATTGTTGGGAGAGACTATAAAAATACAGAAATTTTATGGATATCAATTAAACAATGCATTAATTTTAAATTTAACGAGCTTCGGGTAGTTTTTCCACAATTAATAGCGGGTTGTGAAGAGGAAGAAAATTGTATAACATTTACTAGGTTTTATTATCGTAGTTTTCTCCTTGAACTATTCCTCTTGCTAAAATTAATTTGTCGGTGATTTAAGCATCTGCCAATAAAATTTTAAATAATTCATTTTGGGCACGATACGTACAACTTACACTGTGACAAAATTCATTAAATTTTTTATTTTGCTTTATTTATTTATTTTGATTTAAAAGGAAATTTTTTCTGGGAAAAAAAAATTTGAAAAACAGAAATAAATTAATTATATGCTAGGTACAAGTTATCAGCGATTTATTTTCAGCGATTTACCCTGAAGCATTTTTGTTTTCCCTTTTTTTTGTTGTTGCTTTTTACCTCTTTTCTCCATTCACCAGAAAAATTATTTCATTAGTCATATTGGAATGGGATTTTAATTGATTGAAAACAAACAAACAAATAGAAAAAAATTTACAGCAGGTAAAACGGTCGTCGTTTTTGTTTTTTGTTATTATTATTTTTTTTTTTTTTAACCAATTACAGTAATTTTAAAAATACCAAAAATGAACAAAATTTTCTATATTTATTAGTTTAAATTTGATTTAATTAGTTTTGTTTATTGTTTTTGTAAACATTTTTTGATTATGATGGGTTGGATGATGGTGGTTGGCTTGAAATTTATTGTTCTGACAGTGCTACATAAATTTGCAATCATTGAATAATTGTTTTTTTTTGTTTTTTTGCAATATTTGTATATCGTGGTTCGTATCGGTTTTACTTTGTCAATTGACAATGCAAGGCAATTGCTATGTTAATAAGCGAATAAAAAATGTTTAATCGTATTACTGTTTAAAAATTCTTATCAAAAATTGTAAATCGATGATGTTATTTGTGTCAAACAGTAAAAAGTCTAATAATAATAATATCAGTTAACAAACACTGACCACTATCTCTCTAAACGAATTTAATAAAAGCAATAAATTATTGATAACCAAGAAAAAAAAAACTGTCTAAGCAAATGAAAATGAAAAACCAGAAAATAATTGGTCGTTGCTATTATTTATTTTTTTTTTTTGTGAATAATAATTCGTTTTAAGTGGTTTTCGTGTGATTTGCCAACCAATAAACGGTTTTTTCTATTTCTCTCTCTACGCCTTGTCGTGCTTGGCTTATTTATTTTTATTTTTATTTTTATTTCTTAGTCGCGTGTATATCTATTTATATAACAGTTGTTGGTTTTGTGTGTTGCTTTTAAAAGATTTCGTAGGAAAGCACAGTGGATTTTTATTTTTTTGTGTTTTGTTTGTGTCATAACTATATCAAAATTTAAAAAAAAAAAAAGAGAGAAAAGTGTTTGTGTGTTAGTTAAAGAAAAGTTTTGATAAAAACAAACCAAACCAAACCAAAAATGAATTTAATATCATTTTTATTATTTTATCTCTTTTTAATAATTATTGTTTATTATGCAATACAAGGTATCCTAGCATTTATGGGTATTGCTAATAAAATACAAAAGACCGCAAGTAGGTGTTAATTCAGTTTTCTATTCAAATTCGTAAATTTATTTACCATTAAATTTAATTTAATTAAAAATATTGTTTATGACGATGACATGACAATATTTATTCAATTTAAAACGAAATAATGTGTCGTAATTATGTATCGATAATATACAGTGACGTGTTAATCAAAATAATACCAAAGAAGAAGTAAAAAAAACTTATTTTGCAATAACACTGATAGCCAATTTGTTGTAACAAAAATATATATATATATTTTTTTTATTGATAATAATGATTCATTTATTATTTATTTATTATTTTTTTTTTTTTCATACAACGTGATAAGCAATAAATCAATAGACAAAAAATTTGTTCGCTTAAATTTTCATTAATAAAGTTTTAAGATTTTTTCTACTGGGGGTTAGTGTCTTGACTACAAAAAATGCATTTTCATAGGAAATGATGATTTGTTATGGTTGGATGCAGTTTTGTGTTGTTAAAAGCATAAACAATTAATTAAATAAATGTTGTAATTATAAATTATAATTAACAAGCAGAAATATTTAATAATTTAATAAATAAACAAAAAAAACGTCATTCATGTTATTTATGCGAACAAATCAATCATAGCATTTTTACTGATAATAAAAAAAAAATATTTTTTATTATTTATTATTTTTTATTGATAAAGTAATTTTATTATTACTGTTATTGTTATTTTATTTTACTTTTTCATTTACAATTAGAGAGTGTAAATTTATTCATAACATTTCAATATTGATTAATAAATGAAAAAAATAATTGAAAATTTCATAATAATTAATCATAATAATAATTTGTATAACGACAATGTAATGAGAAATATTTATTAAATTAAAAAAAAAGGAAAAAACAATAAGGAAAATCATTATTTTGAATGCATCGAGATGTGATGTAATTTTCTTGTCTTAAATCCCTTATCATACAAATTTTTTTGTGTTTTTTTTTTTTTTTTTTTTTTGTTACGTTTCTCGATTAAGTTCTCCATAAATTATTAAAAATTTTTTATTCCATCGTTTGCGAAGTGATGTTGAATTATTAAAGATAAGCGTTGCTACTGTGTTTTTAAAAAAACATTAAACGAATCTTTACTTGGATCAAAGCACAATTATTTAGCGAAAAAATGAAAATCAATGTTGACTCACTTTTGCCATCTGAGTAGCTAAAGCTTTTTGTCTTTAGATGAAGACAACGTTGAATACATAAAAAAAAATTAACTTAAGCACCCTGTGAATATTTGTAGACAAAATAATAAAAAAAAAAAAACCAAAGTAAGGAATTTTATTTACATTAATGTCTGGCCCACTATTTTTCACCTGGTTGTAAAATAAAAAAAAAATATTTTTTTTTTCGTTAAACACCCGTTGTGCTGAAATCAACAAAATCATAAATTAAGTCTTTCTAATCTATCATTTTATTATTATTTATTATATTAATTATTTTATTTCTTTCTGTACATTTGATCAGTGATAATAAATTTGTTTGCTTTTAATCAGGCAAAACAATTTGGTAATCAAATTTATAACCAAAAAAATAGAAAAAACATGTTTTTCGCTTTTATTTGTCTTTATAATCACGTGAGCTTTGTGTTTTTTTATTTTTTTATTTTCTTGGAATTTATTCGATGGATTTTTGCGAAAAGCCTTTAATGATTTTATTGCGTCCTTGCTATTTGTTGTAACCCCGCTGCAGTTTTGCTTTGTACTCGTTTCAGCAAAATGCATCATGTATCAAGCAAACAAAAAATTGTTTTCCTTCGACAGAACAAAGCAGGAATCGCAGATTCATTAATGAAATTTATTATCAATAGACTTTATCGAGATTAACCGAATAATTTTTTGTATTTTTGCAACTTTAGTTAACATTGATTAGAAATCGGTTAAACTAGTTAAGTGTCTTCTGATTATACAACAAGATAAACGAGATAACCAATTTGTGGTGGCTTTTTTTTTTACTTATACAATTGAATTATTATTCCTTGATTGTTTATTGATTTATTGTCAAACAAAATTATTTTTTTTTAATTGTAATTTTAATTTGATCGATAATAATCATTTGATCTGGTTTTATTTTCCTGTTATTTGAAATTTGTTTTTTGTTTTTAATTTGATTGTTCTAAGATTAGTTTGTTGATTTATTTCTTACTCAATAAATATATATAATCTAAGGTTAATTGTTTCCCTTAATTTGTTTCTGTTAACTAAAGCATTGATTATGATGCTGTGTTTTCATTGATTTTTTATTTTTTTTTTAAACTAAGTCTATTTGGTCAAGTTTTTGCAAAAACGACCGCAATACAATATTTTGAACTTAGTAAAATATTCAATCAAATATTATCAATAGGTGGTCTATAGAAACGGGAGAAATGTAATCCCTTACACGATTATAACTCTTATATACTCAGAACATCAGGTCAAAGTAATAAACAAATAAAAAAAAAACTACAGCGCCCTATAGAAAAAAAAAAGTTTTTAGTACGAAAAATATGAGAAGAAACTTTAAAAGTTACGCAGAAAAAAAAAAAAAATAAATAAATAAAAACTTCAGAGTAATAAAGCTTAAATTTTAACAAGAAATAAATAAAAACATTTTATTAATTAATAAAAATCTTAGGAAATTAAACTGAAAATCAATTTTCAAGAATAACAAAGTGAGATGCCGTTCAGATTCATTTAACCGAGTGAACTTTTTATTAATTTGTATAAAATTTAAGGTAAACAAACAAAAAAAAAAATGCTGAAGCATCTTTACGATCATAGGAGATAAACAGAAATAAACGTGACTTCACTTTGGTAAAATTTCCACCATATCAAAAATAAAGAAAGAAACTTCTTTTTTTTTTTTTTTTTTTTGATTTCTTATTAAAGAAAATTAATTTTTTCATAGCAAAATTCTTCATAGTACTTTGTAATATAAAGTAGACAAAGTTCATATTCCGCCATAAACTTTAATGCCACAATAATAATAAAAGAAGAAAAAGAAATTTATTTAAAATTATCAAGTGTATGTGGTGCATAAAATAATTATAATGGTGGAATGGTTTAGGGTGACAAATTTTTGTTTAATTTTATATAGCGAAAATAAAATAAAATAAAAATAAGCAAAACGTCATTAAATATGCTTTCAACAGGAGACAAATTTCTTTTTATTCTCATACAGAACTTTTTGTCAACTTTCTGCTTTTTCTGTTTTGTTTGTTTTTCGCTAGTTCATTTTGACACAGAATTTATTATTATATTCATAATTTAAAGTCATCTCTGTTGGCAGAGGTTATTAATAAAAAAAATTATTTTCTAATTGAGTTGCGGTTATATCGTTTCCTGTTATCAGCCAGCTTTAATGTTTAACACAATTGAGGCTTTTTGCCTGGGCTTTTAATTTTTAAATAAAATTTTATTAGTATTATAAAAAGAAAAAACACAAAAAAAAAAAAAAATTAATTAATATTCTTTCAGCTTGAGTAGATTCGAATAAATAAATAAGAGAAAAAAGCATGCAGCGATAACTAAGTATCGCTGTACTGTGCGTTTCTTTTACTTAATTACAAACGTTCAGAATTATTTTTTTTCATTTCGGTTGTTGTTGCTACTTTTGATAACAATAAATATCGTAATAATGATAATAATAACAAACAATTAACATTAATATATAATATTTATTACTATTAGTATTATTGTATTTTATCAGAAATGTTGATTAAATTAATTTTTTTATTGCTTATTACGTACGTTATTAGTGACGTCGTAATATTTTTTTTTTTAATTAAATTTCTTTCTTATTTCATAATTAGTAATTTGTTTTTTTTTTTATTATTATTAAAGGTAATCGACGTTTGTCTAGGGTGAAAAGGTCATTTCCAATGCCGGCTAGAAAGGGGCTGTTAGCGCCCCAAAACACCTTTCTTGATACAATTGCAACACGCTTTGATGGAACACGTAAGTGCTAATAAATCTTTTTTAATCCAATTTTCTCCTAATAATTGTAGGGTTTTTAGTGTTTTGCATTCAGAAATAACTAATAAACTAACAGGACGCTATCAAAAAAGTAAGCGTTTGGAACAAAGTTTTTGAAATAAAAATTTTCAAACACGAAAAATTGTGAATTTCCTTGATTTTTCTGAACTTCCAATGCCCATAACTCGAGAAATAAATTTTTAATCGGAAAACTCCAAGAACTAACTCGATTCAGAACCTCATTATTGACATTTGTGCAAAGTTTCAGATTGCTACGATTTTTTTATTTTTGCCTGAAAATTGAAATTTTTCCTGATACTTTGTATGCATTTTTCGTGAAAAAAAAAATTATTTTAAATTTAGCTCAAACTTGGTCAAACGTTTTGAATTGAGTCCAGAAAAGTACCCTACAAATATTTCCGGTGTAAAAAATCTTAAGCAAAAGTTATCTTCAGTTGGCCAATCTCTCTGTTTCAGAGGCGACCTTGAATGCAGTATTCTTCGGTTTATAGCTGTAACTTGGTCAAAATGTAACCCAGATCTTAGGTTTTTAGTGTTTTATATCCAGAAATAAATAATCTAACAGGGCGCTATCAAAAAAGTAAGCGTTTGGAACAAAGTTTTTGAAATAAAAATTTTCAAACACAAAAAAATGTGAATTTCTTTGATTTTTCTGAACTTCCAATGCCCATAGCTCGAGAAATAATTTTTTAATCGGAAAACTCCAAGAACTAACTCGATTTATAACCTCATTATTGACATTTGTGCAAAGTTTCAGCTTGCTACGATTTATTTTACTTTTGCCTGAAAATTGAAATTTTTCCTGATACTTTGTATGCATTTTTCGTGAAAAAAAAAATTATTTTAAATTTAGCTCAAACTTGGTCAAACGTTTTGAATTGAGTCCAGAAATGTACCCTACAAATATTTCCGGTGTAAAAAATCTTAAGCAAAAGTTATCTTCAGTTGGCCAATCTCTCTGTTTCAGAGGCGACCTTGAATGCAGTATTCTTCGGTTTATAGCTGTAACTTGGTCAAAATGTAATCCAGATCTAAGGTTTTTAGTGTTTTATATCCAGAAATAAATAATCTAACAGAGCGCTATCAAAAAAGTAAGCGTTTGGAACAAAGTTTTTGAAATAAAAATTTTCAAACACGAAAAATTGTGAATTTCCTTGATTTTTCTGAACTTCCAATGCCCATAGCTCGAGAAATAAATTTTTAATCGGAAAACTCCAAGAACTAACTCGATTCAGAACCTCATTATTGACATTTGTGCAAAGTTTCAGATTGCTACGATTTTTTTTATTTTTGCCTGAAAATTGAAATTTTTCCTGATACTTTGTATGCATTTTTCGTGAAAAAAAAATTATTTTAAATTTAGCTCAAACTTGGTCAAACGTTTTGAATTGAGTCCAGAAATGTACCCTACAAATATTTCCGGTGTAAAAAATCTTAAGCAAAAGTTATCTTCAGTTGGCCAATCTCTCTGTTTCAGAGGCGACCTTGAATGCAGTATTCTTCGGTTTATAGCTGTAACTTGGTCAAAATGTAACCCAGATCTAAGGTTTTTAGTGTTTTATATCCAGAAATAAATAATCTAACAGAGCGCTATCAAAAAAGTAAGCGTTTGGAACAAAGTTTTTGAAAGAAAAGTTTTCAAACACGAAAAATTGTGAAATTCCTTGATTTTTCTGAACTTCCAATGCCCATAACTCGAGAAATAAATTTTTAATCGGAAAACTCCAAGAACTAACTCGATTCAGAACCTCATTATTGACATTTGTGCAAAGTTTCAGATTGCTACGATTTTTTTTATTTTTGCCTGAAAATTGAAATTTTTCCTGATACTTTGTATGCATTTTTCGTGAAAAAAAAAATTATTTTAAATTCAGCTCAAACTTGGTCAAACGTTTTGAATTGACTCCAGAAATGTACCCTACAAATATTTCCGGTGTAAAAAATCTTAAGCAAAAGTTATCTTCAGTTGGCCAATCTGGCTGTTTCAGAGGCGACCTTGAATGCAGTATTCTTCGGTTTATAGCTGTAACTTGGTCAAAATGTAACCCAGATCTTAGGTTTTTAGTGTTTTATATCCAGAAATAAATAATCTAACAGGGCGCTATCAAAAAAGTAAGCGTTTGGAACAAAGTTTTTGAAATAAAAATTTTCAAACACGAAAAATTGTGAATTTCCTTGATTTTTCTGAACTTCCAATGCCCATAGCTCGAGAAATAAATTTTTAATCGGAAAACTCCAAGAACTAACTCGATTCAGAACCTCATTATTGACATTTGTGCAAAGTTTCAGATTGCTACGATTTTTTTTATTTTTGCCTGAAAATTGACATTTTTCCTGATACTTTGTATGCATTTTTCGTTTATTTTTTTTATTTTTTATATTAGCTCAAACTTGGTTTAAAGACTCGTATATAATCTCAAAGTATGCTATATAAATATTTCTGCTGTAAAAAATATTAAACAAAAATTATGACTAGTTGAACCTCAGATGCTCAATCTGGGTGGCACAGCCTGGTTTTATGACACAAGGACTAACGTTGCTCTTAAATCATCATATCACGTTACGTATAACAAGCAATGATTAACTTCAATCAACCTGCTGTTACAAAGTTGATCTGTTAACCCAATGAATGCTGTTGTGGTGTGTAATGCAATATTACAATTAAAAAGCCAAACGAATCAGTGTCAGGATCGGTAATATTTCATCTCTGGATCGTTTCTCTGTAACATAATAATAATTGTAGTTTCTTTTTTTCTTTTCACACGAATAAAATACGAGAAAATACCCTCTAAACGCGATAGATACTTGTTGAATAAAGCACAACAAAAGCGGCAACATTCAACAATGCTAGACGATATGATTGTGAAGTTTTTTTTTTCATTTTTTTTTGTTAATATTTTTTCTGTTATCCTTTACGTCGTATATAGAAATACAAAATTTGATTTACTACCACATAATTCACAAGACGAATTATACCCTTCTCAAATGTAGAAATTATAATAACACGAAAATAAAATAAATTCTGTTATACGAAATATAATAATAACGCTTTTTCGTTGCCTTTTTTTTCTACTATGTTGTGTGCCATAAAAACTTTTCTACGGGTTTTTTCTTTTATTTTCATTTGCACAAGCATTACATGCGCTTAAAAGACAAAACTGAAATAAATAAATTTGTTTGCTCTTGTGCTTGGGTAAAACGCAACTTTTCTGTTTTAATAATAAAAAAAAAAATAAAGAAAAACTTTATAAACGGACTGGTGGAGAGACAATTGGAATAAATTTATTTAAAAAAAAGGCGAATTATTATTATTGTGACAATAAATCAAAAAGCTTTGAGCTTTTTTCTTGTGTTTTATTATTAATCGAAGTATTAAGCATGGAATGCAATAAGCGAACTTCAATTCATTCTTCTACAAAACCTCCCATTATTTTCTAATTTAAATTAATCAAAATAATTTAATTAAGAAATTTTCGTCACTTCATTTTTTTTTATTAAATCTTTGATTTAAATTTATACAGATGTTTGTTCGCTGCTGCTTTTTATTACTTTTAATTAATCATTTTTTATTCATCGTTTTTTATCACTTGCTTATTGTTGGCACTGATGTTCCGAGTTGCACTAGTTTTTGTGCTATGTCGCACTTTCATCATTTTTTCTGCTTTAGTTATTTTATCGAATAAAAATACAATAGGGGAATAATAAAAAAAAAAAAAAACTCTATTTGTCACCCTTAAATGATTTTTATTACATTTTATGCAAGCAGAATATAAATCAATAAAATAAATAAAATTTATTGTTTTTGATTGTTTTTTGCTTTTTAACATGCAAAGTGCAAAAAATGTTTTCTGTGTCTAAAATAATTCACACGAAAAAAAAAATAATAATAATAATAATAAAAACATAATTTAATTCAATGTTTATTTATTTTTTTTTTATTTATTATAATTTTTCAGTTATCTTTTATCAATTTATTTTGTATTTATTTGTTGATTTATTATTATCGCATTTATTACGTTTCATATAAATAAATATACACACATGGTTTATATGTAGATTTATGATTAAATTCCATTTTACCTATTTTTTATTTATTAATTAATTTTAACTATACTTTTTAACTGTTAATTATTATTAATTTTGTTTATTATTGTTGGGGTAAAATAGACAAAATATAGTTCGGGCGACGTATGCTAACGTAAAAAAGCACCAAAATTAATTAATTTAAGTTTTGTCATTACGTAAGATAGATATCATTAGTAATAAATTTTTTTTATTAGTTTCTAAAGCTTTTAAGTTTTATAGAAATGTTATTATTATTATTATTATAGCAAAAAAAAAAAAACGATTCAATTATAAATCTAGCTTATTTTGAATAAGCTCCTTTATTATGTTTTTCTTAAATCTTCCAAATCCAATTGTTATTCCGGTGTAATAAATATTTTGATTTTATTAAATTAAAATTTTTCGAATCTAATTTACTCTCAACCTTATCAATAATGATAATGACAGCGTGTAAAAATAACAAAACTAATAACGATCGTAAATTTGTTTGTGGAGTTATTTTTCCACAATTTTTCCCTATTAATTTGTTTGATTTATGATGTAAACATCGCATATTATTCCGAAAATAAAACGTAATAAAGATGTAAAAAAAGAATAAAAAAATGTTGTAAAAAATCAATAGAGCTTAATCAATATCATCGTTTTTTTTTATTAATTTTAAAATTAATGAGTTTTTTTTTTTTTTTTTTTTTGTTTATAAATTTATTGCTTTGCTCGATTCATAGCACAACAAACACTTAATACAAGTGCACTAGCAACCAACCAACCAACCAACCAACCACTAGTAAAGATAAAACTAAAAAATGTTTATTATTTTATAATTGGAGTAGTGAATTAGCGAAACGTATTAATTAGATATTTAGTTTGATTGTGGGTGGCCATATAAAACCGCCATGCACTAGAAACGAAACCAAATTACACACTTTTGAAAAATTTATAATAAAAAGTAAAAAAAAAAAAACACTTATAACAAGGCCTAGTCTGCATTGTAGCAACATCAGAGAATTAAAAAAAAAAAAAAAAAAACTAAATTAAAATCGCAACTTCCGTTTAGGAACTCTGTACGGATTTGTTTTATATATATTTTTTTTTTTTTAATTTCTATTTAAACAGTAGAAAAAGGTCATCTCTGTGCAACAAAAATAAAATAAAAAATTTCTAAATATAAATTTACAAAGTAAAAATAATAAAGAAAGGGCGAGAACATGAGGTGGAAAATGAAAAAAAAAAAAAAAAAATAACATTGTTGCAGTGGAGACGCCTGGTGTTTGTAGAAAAAAAAAATTTTTTTTTCAAAAGCTTTTCTATGTTTATTTATCTGTTATGTTTTGTTTTTTTCTATTGCAAACAAGACACACATACAGTGTTTATCGTTTGTTACGTCAGCTATAAACTAGTGTTTTTCTTGTTTATATTATTTTCTGATCGTTGTGCCACCACCTCTGTGTAAGCAAAATATTTTTATTTTTTTTCTTTCATGTAGTTTATGCTTTAATTTATAAAAAAAAAAAAAAACAATTTAAATTATGTTTAAAGCTTAAATCACGTGCTAAAGATGTTTAATGGAAAATAATAACAAAACGACATATTTACACATTGTATTTATGACCTGCTTTCCTGTGTCCTTTGTTAAACAATTCCACGTGTGCTTTTTTCTCTTGTTTTTTTGTATTTTTCATTCTTTTTTTGTTGTATTCAAATTTATTTTCTTAATACGAGTATAACGAGTAAAACATATTCGAAAAGCTTTTTCTATAGCAAAAGGTTTAATGCAAAGTAAGTGGCAAACAAGTTGTTTATTGCAATTAAAGTGAAAGTTGCTGTATCGTAATTCTACTAAGCGCTGTGAATTTGTAAAAGTAATTATTTTCCATTCATTTTATTTATTTGTATGCGAACAGCTAAAAGACGTTCAATTATATTTCGTATTGTTAAGGGAAAGAATAAGCAACAGTCGCTGTGGAGTGGAATACTTAGTTATGCAGAACGTGTTGCTTGATTTAATTGGACGTTAATAGTCATGAAACGAATGAATTAATTTTTAAATGCATAAAGAATTCTTAGAGATTTTTTTTTTTGATAAATATTTATAAAGACTTTGCTAAAGCTTTAAAGTTTAGATTACCAAAATTAATTCATTTTGTAATGCACAATATTTATCCAATTCAACGCCTACACATATGAAATCTGATAAACAAGTATAATCCTTATAAATTTAAAGATATAAAACAAAAAAGCCAAAAAACAAAGTAAAACACACAAACACACAGAGAGTGAGAGAGAGAGAAAGAAAAAGGGAAAAGAACTCATAAATTATATAAGAAGAAATCATTTCGCATTTTTTTAAAAATAATTATGTTAAACGGAAGACATTATCCACCCCCTTAACTATGCTTTTAACAATATTACAATCATGATTTTTATTTAATATATATTCTAATTTGCATCAAAACGATACTTGATGGAAAATTTGAAAGGAAGCAAATGAAAAAATGTGAATAAAATCTACAACGAAACGAAACGGAAATTTTAAAAAGAAAAAGAAAAATTTTCGTTTTCTTTTCTTATTCAATGTTTCAATTCATACAAGTAAATGTAGGATATGAGCTTTCTTTAAATAAAAAATACTTTTGACTTTTTTATACTTTATGCTTTAACAAAAAACAAAAAAAAATTGAAAATTGCTATAAAATTATTTTAATTATAGAACAAAGACGTTGTGATGCATCCGTCATGGCTATAAACCTACAGTTGGCCATCCATAGTCAGTTAATAATGATTGAGCTGTGTGCTTTTTTTGTTTTGTTCTCACAAAGAAAGTTTCATTTTGCGAAAACTTAAACAAACAAAAATAGAAAAAAAAAACCATCATATGTCTATATCGTCTGTTTCCCAAAAACTTTAATCTTGTTTAATCAGTAAATCAGAAATTTATAATTAAATTTTCGTTTTGATTTAACGACACGTAGGTCGTGAATGATGTTGTTTAGATCGCACAAACAAGTTAAAATATTTATTAAATCGTTAGTTTTGCCTGACTAAACTTACGATATACGTTGGATGTATTTTTTATTGTTTTTATTATTTTTATAGGCCTTTTTGTAACAAAGATAATAAATTATTTCGTTGATTTTTACGTTTTGCAAAAATACACAAAAGGAATACGTTAAAGGGGGGGAAATGTTACGTAGAATTTTTTGTAATAAAATTTTCTGGTTCTTATTATATATTCAGATTACCTAATGCAATTCAGGGGAAAAGAAATAAAACATGTGTTACACCTGTAGCACCTCTGTATATCTGGCGTATCGTGTACGGTTTCTGTGCAAAAGAATAATAAATTTAAAACCAGCTGATAAACGATAACTGATTTTTATTTTTATTTTCTTTGCACATTATGAAAATCTAGATTGATTGAAACATGGTTAAAACGAGTTAAAAGGTGTCTTATGTGTGGAAATTATCAAAGAAAATAGAAACAGTTTTTCACTGCTTTAAAGAATTATTTTTAAAAAGTTATTCCGATAAACCAAAACGTGTATTTTGGGTGAACGTTTATTTTCTCTTACTGCAATGCAGCTTTTAAATTATTAAATAATTATTTTGTTGATGTTGTTGAGAGGGTGGGTTAAGACATTAATTAATTTTGTTGAAAAAGTACCCGAAAACTACGTGACAAAGTTACAATAATTATAGCCGTGACCGTTGCATTCATTTTTTTTGTTTAAACTCAACACAAATGTTAACTTTTATTGTACTCACTGTTTAGCATTACTTGAGTTTGTGCTTTTACCTAAGTATATTAATGTCAATAGATTAATCGTGCTGTTGAATAGAACTCAAAGCTGAAAGCTTCGTTAAATTGGATCATTTTTCTGCCCTTTTTTTATTATTCTTTTAATTATGTTAGTTAAGTGGATATACCACTTGAGTTGTTCTTAAACTATTATCGATTAGATTGTTGAAAAGTAGAATAATTAGCGAAATTTCCTTAATCCATTGATAACGAATAAATATTTTTCTGTTGATTAATTTTGTTTACAAAAGTGATTTGAATTTTTTTTTTGTTTTGTTTGGCATTTGTGTGATAAGAAACTATGGGTCCCTAGAAAACAGTTTTATACCGAGGTGTACCAGATTACCTAGATTTATGAAAATTATTTTTTCCAACATATAATCCCCCAGACAGTGATGATTTCGTAGCAAGCGTATTTATATAAACCACCCCACAGTGTAAATTTAATTAATTTATTCTCTATTTAGTGTCGAAAAATATAACAATAGACCTTATAAAGAATAACTAGGAATTATCATCTAATTCAATGTTGTAAATAAATAAAAATTACGATTATGGTAGCTGCTTGGTGCTTGGTGCTTCATCACCGCAAACAATCCACCAACATTTTATTACTTAATTAAAAATTAAATAATAAACTTTTTCCAATAATGAAATATACAATAAAAAAAAAAAAAATAAAAAATCTATTAAAGAAAGGTAAATAAAAACACTTCACCATCTGTGTACTAATTAAAGCTTTATTTGTCTCTCGACTGTTTTATTATCAAAATTGATAAGTTTCTTGCTTACGCTTCAACATTCACAAATTTTCTAATGATTTCTTCTGTTACTTTGTCTTGATTGTGTTGCTTTCGGATTGTTGCTCTATCACCATTAAAGGACTTGACACTTGTGAATACGACAAGGAATTTTTTCTACCTGTGAACTATTTTTAGGTGCTTAAGTATTCTACTTTTTTTTTTTTTTCTATTTTCTTAAATGTTGGAAAGACAAAAAAGTTGTTAAAAAAAGTAGAAAAAGTAGAAAAGGAAACTTTAATAGCGAAAATGTGTTCTTGATACGTTTTTTCCGTTTTCTTCTTCTTTTTTTCGATTTTATTTTGCGACATAAATAAATCTTAAATCTTACTTTCACCTGTTATGTTTTGTTTATTTGACGAGGAAGAATTTTTGTGTCTTTCTTCGACACGAGCTTAGGGAAAAAGTTTTAAACTTTTCCCTCTTAAATTTCTTCTTTTTTTTTTTGGAAACAATAACTAGGGTCAAGGTTTGTCAGAGAAAAATTTTTCTTTCACTTATTCGAGTAGCTACTGTAATCGAAAAAAAAAAGCTTTTTTTTTTCACCATAGATTATTTATTCACGGTTTTATTATTTATTATATTCTGCTCTGGATGGTGGTTCTCTTGTGATTTTTCTTCTTTTTTTTTTAATGAAACGAAATTTATAAATAATAAAAAAAAGCACAGCACGCACACAGCACAGTTTAATTATTGTTTAAAAAAGATTTTTTTTTTTAATAGCTTAAAGTACCGAAAATTATTAATAAGCTTTTTTATTAATAAACAAAAAAAATAATCAACAAGTTTTTTGGTTAGGGTTTAAACGGGCGAAGCACAGCTAAAACCAAATTGGCTGATTTACTAAAATTAGAAATTAATTATTTAACGGGGAAGAAAAAGAAAAACCTCAAATATTGATCCTCGAGATCAATACAGAACCTGCACTAATATCTAGAAATTGATTAATGAATTTTTTTTTTAATTAAAATTAATCCAAAATCAGACTTAACACAAGCAGGGAGGGAAGACAATTGAAAAAATAATTTTTTTTTTCGTTAATTAATTTGACGGAGGTTTATCGTCTTAACCCTTTATCAATGCTTAGTAATAAAGAGTTTTTCCGAGGCTTTTTGTTTAAATAAAAAGTTTTTTTTTTTTTTATTTTGCATGATTTCATTAACTTTTTCAAGTTGAGTGAATTAACGTAAAGTTTTTGTAAAGTTACTTATTGCGTTTTGTTAACCAAAGTTTATTTGTTTTACCTTTTTGGTCGTACCTTGGTATTTAGATAAACAACAGTGAATTCATCTTGTAAATAAATTTTGTATTTACTGTGCAGCAATTTTAAGAATGCAAAAAAAAAAATAAAAAACAGAGAAGAAAAACGACTCTGCTGTCCAAACCAAGTCAAGTGGATTATTGAAAGATTATTTGAAATTCTAAAAGATTTTTCTTCTTTTTTTTTTTTGTTTATCTAATAAAACCTTTATCCAAATCCGCTCTGTTTAATTACATTAATAAAAAAAATTGTTTTACTCGTTGCAAGTTTAAAGTAATGAAAAATTTTCAAACCAGGTTAATTCATGAGATGAACCGAAAGCATCTAATTCGACGATTTTATTAAGACTTTAAAAGAAACTTATTTTATTTAAACTCACCCCGCAAAGTTTGGAAGTTAAACAAAGTTTTTTTTTTTTTACTTTTAATCATCTAGTGACTAATTAATAATTTTCTCTTTTATCTAATTAATAATTTTTTCTTGGTAATTCCTAAAGTTCTGTGCTGGCTTTTATGCGATTCACTATTGAATGGAAAAATAATTATTTTCTGTTATTTTGTATCGAATGCATGTAGTTTGACTCAATAAATATTTGTTAGAAATGCATAATAAAGCTTTAAATGTTGTATAATCTAAGAGGCAACAAAAAAATTGTACAATTATTCCGTGTGGCGAATGGGTTGGGACTCCCGTTCACTTCAACAATTCATTTATGTTTGAATAAAATTGCAATAAAAGTTTTTTTTTTTTCATTTCCACTTAGTTATTTATATTCCCAGTTCAGTTAAATTGTTATATGAATAAGTTAAAATGTAATTTGGTTGTAAAAATGTAAAATGAATAAAACAAGACAAGAAAAAATGGGAATGAAAGAAAAATAGAAAAAAGCTGCTCAAAGTAATAATAAAAACTGAGTTTAAAGGAAAATAATAAAGTAGAGAGCATAATGCACTAAAGTATAAAAATGGGCTTGTGAGTAAAGGTTTTTTTTGGCCAAAAAGCTTTTGTCTTTTCTAAAATAATTTATTTTTCTTTTTTTCGTTAATTTGTATTTTCAAAGTGGTTCAAAGTATTTGTCGTTCGTTTTTTCTATTTATCATGATTTTGAGGACTGAGTGTATTGATTTTCTGTATTTTTCTGCTGGACATTGGCTAATCAGGTGATTTTTTTTATATTATTTTTAATATGAGTAAACAAGAATAAAAACAGGAATAAAAGTATGCAAACCACAAAAGCTCATTACAACATTTTCTATTCATTTATCTTTATTTGTGTGCTAAAATAAAAAATTTATTTATTTAAATATGAACCTCGCACATTCAGAGTAGTTTAAACTTATTTAAGAAAACATAAAATAATCAAGCTTTGCAAAAGCTTAACTGATGACTGCACAGTTCAAAAAGAATTTTCTATGCTATTTGATTAAATATATTTGAATACAAGGGATTTGTTTTATTTAATTTTTTTTTTTTTACGTTTTATTTGATGCTTAAAGAGATAACGGGAGAAAGCTGCTTCATTATTCTATTCTTATAAACAATAACCCGCTTGTTATTCGTATTTATTTAAAACTTAATGAAATAATGATGATGTTTTTATTATTATTTTTAATTAAAAAGCAAAAAAAAAAAAATAAATTTACAATAGTTATTAAAAAGGATAAAAGAAAATAATAATAATAATAATAATAAAAAAAAAATGAGAAAATAATAATAAGGATGCTTCATAATTGTTGTTTATATTAAAAAAAAAAAATAAAAAATCATTAATGCGGCTTCAATTAGTCGCTGACTATATTAACGCTTAACAATTTATCAAGTTACAACGGTTATTGTCGGTATCTGTAGCTGTTGCTACTGCTACTGCTTCTGATGGTCTTCTGATGTCTTTACTGCTGCTGTTGTTGTTGTTGTTGTTGATAAACTTCCTTTCTTGTTCCTTTAAAAAAATAAAATAATAATGTTTATTGTGAAAGTTAACGAAAAGTAACATATGCTACGATGAGAAAACGTAAAATTAAAAAACAAGATTAAAATCCCTACTCAACTGTGCTACAGACTTTTCGTTTTTTTTTTAATTTTATCTTAATTTTTCCATCTTTATTGTTTTATCTGGTGATTTCAGATTTTTAAAGATAAAACAGGCAAACGTGCACATGAAACCCAAACCAACAATTTTTTTTTTTGTATCTTCTGTAAATAAGTCACTTTAGCAAAGCACAAATTTTAACGCTTAAACATCGAAAATAAAAATAATAATAATAAGAAACATCGTTTAGTGTTAGCAATTTTTGTTGTTTATTAATTTATTTATTAAATAAAATAATAAAAAAAGTATAAAGTATCCCTTGCGGAATTCCTTTAGTAACTTTCATGTCACTGAAATATTACCAAAAAAAAAAGTCTTGAATGCAAAGAAATTTCTTTTTTTTTTTCAGTTTTACCGCTTAAAGGTCAAAGTAGAGTGAATTTGTGCTTTTTGCCTGAAACACTAAAAGCATTGGACAAAAAAAAAAGGTTTACAAACCCAGTAATTAAGTTTTTTTTTTAATAATTATTCCATATCAAAGAAATAAAAAAAAAAAATTATTTTTCTGGTTTTTTAATCACAAAATGTGTCGAAGTTATTTGCCATCTGTGCTTTCAGCGCTACAACAAAGAATAGAAACGTTAATCTATGGCACCCTGTGCGGCCCAGTATCTCATTGTTTAATTCTGTCTTTTTTTTTATTTATTTTTTTTTCATAAAACGATAATTTAATATTACTGTTGGAACAAACACAAAAAACATCAACAGTGGGCTGAAAAGAGGTTTATGGAAAAATCTAAAAAATAAAATAAATTAAAAAAAAAATCTTATAAGAAAAATTATGAGAAAATAAATTTAAATATATTTCATAATCACTGTGTATCCTTTGTTTATTTTTCCCTTATTCGTTCGTTCTTTATTAATTTAAAAACGAAACGAAATAACGTTTAACGCGAGGTTACAGCAAGAATAATAACAGATTTTTCCTTAAAATTTTATTAAAATTGAAAAAAAGATTTTTCTCTCTTCCATTGATTTTTTTTTTGGGGTTTTCGTGTGTGTGTTTTGTGTGATTTCAGTTGTGAGAAGAAAATTGTGAAACAATTGTAGCAAAAGCGTCGTTTGGCTAAATTCTTTTTTTTCGTATATTGTCTGGTCTGTTGCGTTGTCCATTACCTGAAGGTCGTGCTGTTAACCAACTATAATAAGGGTGGATAACAAACGTAGAATTGTTCTTTCTGATTGCTAGACGTGCGTGATAATTCCATAAATGTTTAAAGCTTTTAAAGTACATTCCTCTCAAAAACTGCAACAAAATTAAACAAAAAAAATATTTCTTTATTTCTTTACAGATTCAAATTTTGTGCTTGGCAATGCCCAGGTCTCTGGTTATCCAATCGTTTACTGTTCAGATGGATTTGTTGAGTTGTCTGGATTTTCACGTGCACAAATTATGCAAAAAGGTAATTATTTGTAGAATTTATGAACTAAATTTATTAAAATTTAATAAAAATATTTTTTTTTTTGTAGGTTGTGCATGCAGATTTTTGTACGGGCCCGAAACAAAGGATGATAATAAAATACAAATTGAGAAGAGTTTAGATGGTAAAGCTGAGCTTAAACTGGAAGTTATATTCTATAAGAAAAATGGTGAGTTATTGACTTTATTGACTGGCTCGAATACCTTGTCATAATAAAATCAATTAGCTGTTGTAGTAACTGAATAAAAGACATTTTAGCCTGAGGTACAAACAGAATTATAATCAGCTGCTTGTTAACATTACATAACATAACATTATCCCTCTACCACAATAATGTGTTTAGTGGATACAAAAGTATTTTCCTTGCTATAAACTAAACTAAGGTATTGATAGCTTAAATATTAAATTATAATTAAATAAACCGAACATTTACTTGTTGCTATACAAAATGACTCAATGTCATAATATACTCGGTTTGGGCTTACAAAAAAAAAATTACTACGTAGCGTGTGCATAGCTACCCTGGGGAGGTAATCAAAGAATAAAACAAAATATTTTTACACGTTTACTTAACACTAATGTTAGTGTTACGTCAACGTAGTCCACAAACGGCAGCTCCCATCGCGTGTCATTTCACCATTTCACCATTTTTTTTCTCTCGTCTTTTTTGTTACTCTGTTCTGCTATGTTTATTGCACCTTTTCGCTGTCAACATGCTATAAACGCCTATAAAGCATACAGCATTGTTTGTTGTGCTTTAATAGGCGCGCAAAAACCGTATGTACCATATGCGCTATTTTTTTTCATTTACTTGCAAACAATTCTTGATGTTCATGGTGCTGTTTTAGCACAACATGAAATTATAACAAAGCCATCAGATGTGCTTTTATATGCTTTTAATACAGATGGAACAGAACGAATCAATTCCTGTACCGAGTGTACATTCTTGTTTTCTAAAATTTTATTAACAAATAAATTAACGACATGCCTGTTAAGTGGTAATAATGGTTAATAAGAAAACAAAGCCAACAAGTTTTATTTCATTACATTCAGAAATAATATATTGGTTATGGGTTTTCTATTTATTATTATTTTTTTTTTGATGATTAAATTACCACAATTACGTTACCACATTATGGTTCCGGTATTATTTCCTCTTCTGCATATTAAACACTATGTGTTCAAATTAATTATTATCCACTTTGGTTTTACGTTTGCTACTTGATTATTGTTGAGAAGGATTTTCCTAATTTTATATTTTGTTGGGTGGTGGTGCGCTCTCCACTTTATTGTCTTTAATCCAATGTAAAGCATGCAGTTTCATTGATTATTAAAGTGTAATAAAGACTAGACAAAGCTAGAGACAAATCTATTTGCATTTTGCTAATACAATTTTATGAGGTGCATTTTTTTATTATTATTATTTTTTTTTTTTTGAAGCTTAACAAGAAACATAAAGTTGAAATTGTAGAAGAATAGAGAATAAACGACATATTTTGTGCATTTAAGTATTCTTTAATAAAAATTAAATTTCTTTCGAAACTTCTTTTCCAACTGATGCAGCAAATATTTCGTTGTGCTTTTCTTTTAAAGTTTTAATGCTTTTCTCTAGATGTTGTTAGTGTTTCCTCCGCTTTATTAAAGCCATTCAAAACTAATTTTAAAGTCTAAAGTATCATCGTTGTGTTTCTTTTTATTTATTTATTTTTTTTTTTTGTTTTCTTATTAGTTCTAGTCTCTGTTCTAAAAACTTTCAGTTATAAAAAAAAAAAATTCTTTCTGTTTAACAATGATATGACATTACGTGGATGGGGATGTGCACGTAAAGCAATACGTTTCATTAAAACATTTATTGTCTCTTAGATTAGAATTTTAATGATTCACAAAACATGAATTTGTAAGAAATTGTTGAAGCGCCTCAGTTACCAATTAATAATAATTTGCCATAGTTAAATAAAATATAAAACGTATTTTACAGCAATCATATAGTTAACGATCGTTAACGTGAAACGTTGCGTTACCGAACATAACGTGAATTTTATTGAAAAACTTTAAATGTGAATGAATCCACACACTCACAGTTTGTATTTTATTCTCTCTATAAATTAATTAAAAAACAAAAATTTCATCCAAACGACCACAAAATAAATGAAGAAAAATGTTTGTATGAAAATCAGAGTAAAACTTTTCCACTTACTTTGGCTTACGAATGATTTTCCATTTTCATGCGGTTGTTCAGAATTTTATTTTCTATAATAATGATGAGGAAATTTTTTTTTTTTTTTATTTTTTTAATTCTATTTATGTTATGGCTATGTGAAAAGTGAGTTAAATATTTCTTTACAGGACATTTGTAATAAATTCGTTGCATAATGTATGGAATTATTTTATTTTATTTTTTTTCATAGTTTATTTGCTACAACTCGTTGACCTAATTTATCTATTAATTTTTTTTTTTTTTCAATAAAAATTCCTCTTTACGAATAGGGTGTTTAGCTAAAGAATTTTTAATTAATAAACGAGAGTGTAGTGGTTTTTCGTCGTTATTCCTGATAAATGAAATTGATTGGTGGTAAAATATGTTACGTTCGGAATGCGGATTCATAAATTAATAATTTGTATTCTTTTCTTTTTTTTTTTTTTTTTAATAAATCCTTCGATAAACGGGGAATTTCTTACATGATTTGCTTCTTCTTTATTATTATTAACTGAGTTTCCACATACTATTTTAATATTCCAAAATTCAGGTCACAGCGTATTTATGATTAAGGGGAAAAAATATTACTCACGTTGCATCGAATAATGAAAAGGAGTAAAGCTTAAAGCTTTACATTCAGCTTAGAATGTTTATATGAGAAAACTTATAAAAAAGAAAATAAAAAAAATATAATTTTAAAATAGAAAAACGAAAAGAAAAGAAATTTCGATGAAAAGATGTTGGAAAAATGAAATAGGAAAAATACAAAATACAATTCCTCAGCATCAATCACAATATTCTCGTATTTACTGCTTAGAATTTCCATTTTCTATTAAAATAAAATAAATTAAAATGCTTCTATGAGTTAATTAATTTTAAATTTTAATTAAAAAACTTTTTTTTCTCTCATTCTATTAATACAAATTTATTATTTCTTTTGGGTGATAACACGTCTTGTATAAACATCGCAGTTGGTCAGTATTTTTCTGGGTAAACATAGCTTAAGCAGCATATTAACATGAGAGATTTTATTTGTTGGTTCTGCTTAGTAGTTGAGACAACAGCGGAAGCGAAGCTTTTTATAGCTTTAACGTCTTAAAACTTTTTGACATTTGCTGAATAATCAGAAGGATTTGCATGAGTAACAAAAAAAAAAAAAAATAAATAAAAATCTCTACACTAATCAACTGTGACATTGAGTTAAATTTCTTTTCACCCTAAGGATCCTTAGGATTACTCCTATATACCATATTATCTCTAATAATATTTTTTTTTTGTTATAATTTTCAGGTACACCATTCTGGTGTTTATTGGATATTGTCCCGATTAAAAATGAGAAGCGTGAAGTGGTTTTATTTTTGGCATCGCACAAGGATATTACGAATACAAAAATGGCTGAAATGTCCATATCAGATGAATGTGATAGTGGTAAGTAATTGGTTTAAAGTAATTTAAACGAAAAAAGCTTTGCTGCTTTATTTTTCATTTTTTTTTATTCATTTTTGAAGTAAATTAAATAAATTAGCGAAAAATAACTATAGAGAAAAATATAAACCGAATATATATATATATATAATTAAAACGTGCCCTTAATAATTTGATGTTTGCTTCTACGTTAGACTTGTGGTTTTATTTTATTATTTTATTTACTTAAAAACGAAAGCGAAAATCCCCTTGTGGACGAAAGTAATAAAGCGCGGCACACAATACAATAGAAAATACAGCAGCAGCAATAGCACAGTTAAATATATTCATCCATCAAAAATGTTGTTGTCATCGTGCTTTTGTTGATTATTATTAACAAAATATGACACGAAAAGATTAAAGAAATAAAAAACGAAAAAAAAAAAATTGACAGGGAGACCAAGAGCAAAGCTTTTTAAACAACTACTGCCAACCTAGACACAACAAGTCTGCAGCAAGTATATAATCGCTATAGTAATGTATTTGTCAGCGTGATGTCTTTATTTAAATAAACATTTACTCGGTGTGTCTGGATTACTTTACATAAATGCGACTAGAAATTATTTTTCTAAAAAGAAATAACTTTTGCTGTCTTATTTATGGTAAATTTTGTATATTTTCTAAAGTCAATTTACCAATGCTAGAACTAAAGAGAAGTGAAAAGAAGATAACGAATGGTTTTAACCTTGTAATGCTTTTAAAATCTTGATTATGCTAATTCTAGTCTTATCATCTGTTGGCTATTTTATTATCATTTTGTTCTTTATTCTTATCGCTAAGTTAAATGGTGTAATGAAAAAGTGAGTGTTTATAATTTAAATAAAGCCGCACACACTTGTCCAGCTGTACTTTCATACGTAAAGTAATTAAAAATAAAAAGTCTGCATGTCAACAACAATTAATGAAAAAAAATAAAAAATCAAAACATTTATTCCCTTTGTAAACAATTTGTGGAAGTCTCCCTATTCCGTGTCTGAGGGATTAAAAATTCTTTACTATTAAAATCCCCCTCGGTTTTTATTTAAAATATTTATTTCGGGATAGGTTTTGATATTAATATCTAAAAGAAAAATGAAATGAAATATTGAGAAGCTTTAATAGACACGTTCATTCTAATAAAAAATTTCAATCAAATTTAAATCGTAAGAAAGATTTTTTCTATGATGTTGTTTCAGTCAGAAACGAAGTAATGACAAGAATCGATTATAGCATGATAAAGTAATAAACAGATACCGGATCGATGGGTTTATCAGAAGTTTCTCAGTTTAAACACGACGAAAAAAATCATTAAAAACCAATCAACAAATATTTATTTAAAGAAATAAAGAAAATATTTGCTATAGATGAATTTTCCAACAAGACCAACTACAAAGCTCTACGTACGTGACATGGAATTTTTGTTTTATTTAAAAATAGTGTCTAGGTGCATTACATAGGTGAAAGTTAACGAAAAAATTAAAAAAAAATTAATTAGTCAGTTGAACACAAATGTAGTAAAATGTCTTCAGGCCTTTTGAATAGTTTTGCTTGAAAATCTACTCACTCTACCTCCGAGCTCTACAAATGTAATTTTATAATAACAAAACCTAATAAAGGCATTATTATTTTCAATTTTAATCATTACAAAGCTGCAAAAAAGCTAATAGTTTCATAGTTTGTTTGTTTATTTGTTTGTATATTAAATAAGTTACTCTTTGTATTTATTATTCATTATGACATTATTGTTGAGAATTCTAATCACATATCAGTCATCGTGTACTTGTTGTAAATTACATTACCTGCCATTATGTTACGATTATTTGATTACAAAATTGTTATTCAAACATAAACATGAAAACATGTGAATTAATTAATAATACAGAAAATTGAAAGCATATTCTGTATATAAATGTTTTAATAAGCTTTCCTTTTTGTTATTAATTTTTAATTTGATAGTGATTTAACGCATAATAAAAAGAAGGAGAATAAATGCATTTGGAAATGATTTTTAATTTATTTTTTATAATTGCTCTAACAACTCACACTCGGTCATGAAGCGTAAAAAAAAAAATCGAAAAGCATAAACAAAGTCAATCAATGTCACATTGTCATGACAGAAATTACAATCGGAATTTGTTGGAGCTTTTGTTGAGAAAACAAAAAAAAAAAAAAAACACATTTTTAATAAATCAAAATCAAGCACCAAGAGTATTTATATGTCTAGGACCAACGATTAATCGTATTGAGTATTCTTGCTTAAATAAATTACCTGTCTTAAAGACTTTTTATTGATTTGTTTTTTTTTTTTCTTTGCCCCCCACATAGAGCAGATGCTTCAATGCGTTGAGTTGAATGAATTTTACTTTGTTTTCCCCATTTATTATTTTTTTTGCGATGCGCGAGCTTTTACCTACAAATTACTTCTAATTTGTCTGATTCAAAACTTTTTTAAATTTTTTTTTGTTCCCGTATTTAATAATTTTCGTTTTATAAAAATTAAACCCCTAGCGATACTCACAGACAATTATTAGTCTAATCATTTTTTTTTCCTTTCTTTCCTTTCTGTTATTAATTTTTAAGCGGAAACCAATTAATCTTTGTTTATTTTAATGGTCACACGTAATAGATTATTAATTAATAAACACAATCAAGACACAGACACACACCTGTTAATCAGTGTAATTAATTTAAACAAGGTGTCTGGCTGTGTGCGTTCAATGATAAAAATAATTTTTTTGTAAAAAAAAAATTAAAAAAATTATCATAAATTCAAATTAAAATTGTAAAACGAATGAGATAAATAAATTTATTAGCTGATGACCTGTTTTGTGTGTGGCCCTTTGTTCACCCTCATCTACTTGATTTATTTTCTTTATAATTTTATTCATTGGATGATATAATTTTTGGTCCATTACTCTGACCACAAAACACTTAATGACTCTTCAAAAAATGGGGAAAAAAAAAACCCCGAAAAAAGCAATGAATAATAGAGGAAATAATATTAATGAAACGAGAATAATAATGTTAAAGCTAAACAAAGAAAGATAAAAGTGAAGAAAAATTATATTATAATTGGGGTTAGGTTTTTGTCGCCACCCCATCCAGTTGGGTTGTGTGCTCAAGTGTTTAACACAAAACATAAATAGAAATATCAAGAAAGAAAAGAATTTTCGTTTTTCTTTTTGACGTTTTGTAGAAAAAAAAACCTTTTTAGACAAAAAAAAAGACAGATCCAGTCACGTTAAGTCATGTCTGCTTAATCAATTATTTTATTTATTGTTTTGTTTGTTTGTTTTAAATTTCATATTTATAACGTTAAAGCTCTCTATCTATCAATTTTCACCTTTATTTCTACGTTTTAATTTTTATTTTCTCTGTGACATTTTTCATTCACGTTTCCATAGCTATTTGATCCGTTGCTTCGTCATTTCTATAACAAAAATCATCCGAAAATAACAGAGAAAATAAATAAAAAGCGCACAGACACATAACAACATAAAAGAAATATAAACACCCCACCCAGAAAAAACTTTCAGCCCACAAAGCTAATTTTGTTTTTTTTTTTTGCTTTTCATTTATAAAAAAAATTTTTTTTTTTGATTTATTCGTGTTTTAAAAATAAAAAACAAAAAAAAAAATATTTAAATTTTGAAGCTGCATTATTGGGGGCACGTTTCCGGTCAGCTGATACGTCTCTACTTGCAGAGGAAGGTGGTCTTCCTGGCAACATTGATATACCGGCCGGCGTCAATATGGGCAGACGACGTTCCAGAGCTGTCCTATACCAATTATCCGGACATTATAAACCAGAGAAAATTAAAACAAAATTAAAATTAAATAATGTAAGTTTAGTGGTCGCTTAAGGGTTGTTATTACTACAATAAAAAATTATTTATTTATTATGTTTTCGCTATAGAATTTACTGCATTCAAGTGCTGCGCCACTACCCGAATATAAAACGCAAGCGTTAAAAAAGTCTCGTTTTATATTGTCACATTATGGTATGTTTAAGGGCTGCTGGGACTGGTTAATATTGGTGGCAACATTTTATGTGGCCGTTGCCGTACCATATAATGCATCATTTGTCCAAACGGACCGTATGACAATGCCCTCCGATGTTGTTGTCGAAGCTTTATTTATTGTTGGTAAGATAATTTGCTCATCCTATTCTCAGATCATAAACACCAAATAATTTTTCTATTTATTCTAGATATTTTATTAAATTTTCGTACCACCTATGTATCGCGTAAGGGTGAAGTAGTATCCAATTCGAAGAGTATAGCATTGAATTATTTGCGAGGATGGTTTGTTGTTGATTTGTTAGCGGCGTTACCGTTCGATCACTTGTATGCCAGTAACTTGTACAGCGGTGAAGTAAGTAAAAAAAAATAAAAAAAATTTATAGTAATTGAATGAACATATTTTTATTATATTCCAAGGAATCCCATATACATTTAGTGAAGTTAACACGTTTATTGCGTTTGGCACGTTTAATGCAAAAAATGGATCGCTATTCACAGTACACAGCCATGATATTGACGTTACTAATGCTGTGCTTCTCACTGGTTGCCCACTGGCTGGCATGCATATGGTTTGTTATTGCGGAAAAGGAACGAATACTGAATGACATTGATTGGGATATAGGTAGGTAAGAATTTTATTATTTAAATGTAAAACGAAAAGAAATTCGTGTGTGTGAATTAATTGACGAAAAAAAAAAAAAATTATAGAAAATCCTCACTTGTCACCCAATTTTTCTATTTTTATTGTTTTATCTTTCAATTTTTGCTTCTTTAGTTATTTCTGTTCCTTATATCTTTCTAGACCGTAGACATATTAGATGTTGTATTCGTAGCGTTATTGTTTCAATTTATTCTTATTATTATAATTCACTTCTCACTAATTTTGTAGATTATGACTGTTTAGCCCTTTAGCATTTATAATTAACAAATACAATGATTCGTTGATAATGAAAGCAAAAAAAAAAGAACCGACGCAATTCTATTTGTTTATCAAATTACAGATTTAAATCATGAAGCAATAACAATAACAGGTGATTTGAAGCAAGGGAGTAGACAGCCAAAAGGCAAGTTTATTAATAAACACAGAAAAAAATAATTAAAACAAATTTTCATGATAATAGCACACAAATTAGTTAATAATTATTTTAATTTTATTGTTTTGTTATTATAAGGTGAATAATATTCTAGAAAATTTCAAGAATTTATTATTGAAGAAAAGATTCTGGGTTATTTATTTATGAAATGTTGTAGAACGATAAAATTAGGTTCCGACTTTACAATTAAATTCCTGTGTTACTGTGTAGTCATCTGGTTGTTATATATATTTTCCATTTATTGATCTACCTAATCTCATTCTTACTGTACCCCATAGTCATACTTTTGTTTTAATTATGTTCCCTCTAAAAAAATATAACATAAAAGGAAAAATGATTTTTCTTCGCAACTAATTTGTTTACCTTGTTTGATAGATATTTCATATTGTTATTATTTTTTTAATTATTTATGTGGAAAATTATGCTTTGGCGAGGCAGATAATATTTTCTCTTTATAATAAAGCAAACAATGAAAAGTATATTTATTTCTTGGAACTACTAACTGTACACATAAAACTTGGTTTATGCTTTTCAATAAAACGATGCCACCAGTTTTTTTTTTTTCTTTATTCACCAAACTTTATCGTGTTTTTTTTTTTATTCAATTTAAAACTTTTTTAAACAAAACAAACAATGAAACTAATATCGGTAACTTAAAGAAAATAAATATTGTTATTGCAGCTACCAATGTGCAATACAATTTACGTACAATGAGTAAATAAATAGAAATAAAAAGCTTTCAGCTGTATCGTTCAGCTGAACGTTGGTTAACAAAAGGAATAAAAGAAAAAGGTGGTACGGTGGTAAGGTGGTTAAGGTAACTCTTATTTTTTATTGTAAAATAGATAACATGTAATATAATTTACAGTTGATTTATACTTCTGCTCGGTGACCTTTTTTTTTTTTTATTTATACGTCGTCTTCTATATTTATTTTTTGGTTAGATTCACTCAATAATTTTGTTCCCTTTTTTCTTTTTTTTTTGCTATATTTCATTATTTTGTTTGTTTACGTTAAAGTGGGCGAAAGTAAATTCATTCGTAGACTGCCATAAATATATGATACCCTCTGTCAAACCCTACTGTGTACGCATCACACCAGTAACACAACCGGTTGACATGAAGCATTTTCTAGGAGGATTTTCTTATTTATTTTTTTTTTTATGCTTTCGTTGTTTTCGTTATTTAATATAGAAATAAAATTATTAATAAAAAAAATAAATCAACAAATAAAAATGTATGGATTATGGCTAGAAGATTATGGTTAAAATGAAATAAATAATTATTTTTATTAAATTAAATTCAATTAAGCTGGTTTTTCGAGTTATTTACCGTTCACATTTTTTTTTTTTGCGTCTACACTCGAAATTCAATTTAATATTTTCTTCATATACGGACTTTTTGGTTTAACCAGTTAATTGGTGGCAGAACAAAGTAAATCCTGAACGATTTCTAATCAATTTAATAATAATATTAATTTAAACTCTCAAGACTTATTCTAATAGCAAATAAAGCATAAAAGCTTAAACCAATCTCCACGTCTAGCGCCATTCAATTTTTAAGTCAATAAATTCGTTTTTCTTATTTTCCACCATTAAACAAACCGAAGATAAAGCTCATGCTTTAACAGTGAAATAAAAATTCATGCTGAACAAATAACGCAAAAATAAAATTAAAAAAAAATTAGCATGCAAAGAAAAATGGATATAAAGCTTTCGCATTTACAGCATAACACATAAAATCGCCGTTTTTGTTGTGAGAACAATAAATGATGTGAAATACCGTCGTTGTTAAATTTTTTTATCGCCAATCATTAATTTATTTATTGATTATGCTTGAAACATGATGTTCAGGCGTCAAAAGAAAGCTCAGAGTATTTTTTTTTTTGTCATCAAGAATTAGAAATTTATTTTCATATCATTCAAGTCCTTTGGCTAGCTGACTGGTTGGCTAATGACGGCTATTTATTGTTTTTCCTTTTCACCTGGCTTTGGTTAATTATTGGCCGGCCACTGCTTTACCACTTATCAAAAATAATGTTACCAAGTTTTCTGGTTACTATCTCGCTTATTTATTAATTATTTATTATTATTACGTAATAAATAAAGTAAAATAAAATAAAATAACTTGACTACGTTACTTTACTGTTCGTAAGTAGGTAATTAATCGTAATGATAAAATGTAATCATTCCTGTGGATTATGGTTTAGTATTTCGACAATTTCTTCTTTTTTTATTTTTTCTAATTACATTTAAACTAGATTTTTACCATGATTTGATTCTGGCCGTGGTAATAAAAATAATTCATCGGTTATCCTTCCTTAACTTAGCACTGAGCTTATACAAGAAAAAAATATTTTTTTTTTTAATTAATTACAGCAAAAAGTATATCTTAAAACCCCGGTGAACCAATTTATTATTATTTTTTTTTTTTTCTAAAGGAAATTAAATAAAATTTGCGGTACTCGTGCGGTTACTTTTGCTTATTTTTAATCAAAAAATTTAATTTTTTTATTTTTCCATTAATTAAATTTTTTACTATTAACTTGAAGAAATCCAGAGTGTTATGGTTACTTACCTCCCTCATACTACCACATTTTTTTTTTCACTTTTTTTTTTTTTATTTATTTACGATACAATTTCTTCGGATTTTTCTTTTTTTTTTTTTATTTTCTTTTCCCTGCTCCTAACTCCAGTTGTTTTCTTTTTTTATTTCATTTCTCGTTAGATCCTAGTCTTTATTTTTTGCAGCTGAGGTTATATTTTATTTATATGACAAGCGTTGACTAAAGCTAGCTGGAGGCTGGAGCAGTAGTTCCTGCGATAAATTATTTTTTTATTGAATTTGATACCGGCTGGTTATGTGACAGCGTACCCAAATTTATCCTTTTTCACATAGGTAGCTAAGTTACCATTGTTGGGTTCATACAATTTCGTTACATTCACCTTGTTTTTCTAATGAACTTTTAGAAAAACCATCTTTTTGTTTGTTATTTTTATATGAGCCAGGTCCAATATCGAATTTATTGTTTTGATTTTTTTTATTTAAAATTTTTTTATTAACAAGCAAATGCTCAACTGAAGATAACTTTTGCTTAAGATTTTTTTAAGAAGAAATATTTATGCAGCATATTTTGAGAACCTATAAGAGTCTTTAGACCAAGTTTGAGCTATATTTAAATTTTTTTTTTTTTTCACAAAAAATGCATACAAAGTATCAGGAAAAATTTCAATTTTCGGGCGAAAATTAAAAAAAATCGTAGCAATCTGAAACTTTGTACAAATGTCCATTATAAGGTGCTGAATTGAGTTAGTTCTTGGAGTTTTCCGATTAAAAATTTATTTCTCGAGCTATGGGCATTGGAAGTTCAGAAAAATCAAGGAAATTCACAATTTTTCGTGTTTGAAAATTTTCATTCAAAAACTTTGTTCCAAATGCTTACTTTTATGATAGCGCCCTGTTAGTTTATTTATTTCTGGACTTAAAATACAAAAAACCTTAGATCTGGGTTACATTTTGATTAAGTTACAGCAATAAACCGAAGAATACTACATTCAAGGTCGCCTCTGAAACAGACAGATTGGCCAACTGAAGATAACTTTTGCTTAAGATTTTTTACACCGGAAATATTTGTAGGGTACATTTCTGGACTCAATTCAAAACGTTTGACCAAGTTTGAGCTGAATTAAAAATAATTTTTTTTTTCACGAAAAATGCATACAAAGTATCAGGAAAAATTTCAATTTTCAGGCGAAAAGTAAAAAAAATCGTAGCAAGCTGAAACTTTGCACAAATGTCAATAATGAGGTTCTGAATCGAGTTAGTTCTTGGAGTTTTCCGATTAAAAATTTATTTCTCGAGTTATGGGCATTGGAAGTTCAGAAAAATCAAGGAAATTCACATTTTTTTGTGTTTGAAATTTTTTATTTCAAAAACTTTGTTTCAAACGCTTACTTTTTTGATAGCGCCCTGTTAGTTTATTTATTTCTGGATATAAAACACTAAAAACTTAAGATCTGGGTTACATTTTGACCAAGTTACAGCTATAAATCGAAGAATACTACATTCAAGGTCGCCTCTGAAACAGCCAGATTGGCCAACTGAAGGTAACTTTTGCTTAAGATTTTTTACACCGGAAATATTTGTAGGGTACATTTCTGGACTCAATTCAAAACGTTTGACCAAGTTTGAGTTGAATTTAAAATAATTTTTTTTTTCACGAAAAATGCATACAAAGTATCAGGAAAAATTTCAATTTTCAGGCGAAAAGTAAAAAAAATCGTAGCAAGCTGAAACTTTGCACAAATGTCAAAAATGAGGTTCTGAATCGAGTTAGTTCTTGGAGTTTTCCGATTAAAAATTTATTTCTCGAGCTATGGGCATTGGAAGTTCAGAAAAATCAAGGAATTTCACAATTTTTCGTGTTTGAAAACTTTTCTTTCAAAAACTTTGTTCCAAACGCTTAATTTTTTGATAGCGCCCTGTTAGGTTATTTATTTCTGGATTTAAAACACTAAAAACCTTAGATCTGGGTTACATTTTGACCAAGTTACAGCTATAAACCGAAGAATACTACATTCAAGGTCGCCACTGAAACAGCGAAGTTGCATATTATAGGTTCCACTGTGCACAACTACCGATATCTGATAGATTCAACATAATTTAATATACGTGTAAGATATGTTTAAGAAAATGATTATTGGAAATACCGAAAATATTTAAAGATTATTCCGTTAAAGGTATTAAATAGCATTTATTGCTATAAGGAGTCTTATTTACAAGATTTTCTGGTAATCTCTATTAAATAAATGCAATTTTATCGGAATATATTAGGATTAGGAGCTATGAAAACATAAAATAAATAATTGTTTGTAACGTGATACATTACTTGCAAACGAAATAAAAATCAATAGAAAAGCTTAGAAAAGATTCCTTCAACAAGTTTCGTTATTTTTCTTAATAAAATTAGAAAGAAAGATCCTTTAACAATTTTTATTTTATTCAAACTTTTGCCTTAGTGAGAGATAAAATAAAATAAGCGAAAAAAGTACAAGATATCTTCGTTTGTGACTTTTTTTTTTGTTAACAAAAGTTATAATCAGCGTATTTAGGTGCTAAAGTGTTTACATTTGACTTTTAGTTAAATACATAAGAGCTGGCATTTTTTGTGCTGTCATTACTTTTTTAGTTTTTGTGCTTTAGTGTCGTGTCGTGAACATTTTTCCTTTAACAAAACTTTTTCTTAGTACCCTTTCTATCTAAAGTTCAAAGAGTCAATGTCCAACATTAGATACAACACAAACACACTTGAAGATTTCTCTTTAATGCCAATTTGTGTTGGATACGTAAAAAAAAAAGAAGGATTTTTTATCTAACAAAACTAAATTCTAAGCAACAGTTGAGAGGTTTTTCAACACTGAAATAAAATATTTAAAAATAAGGAAAAAAAAAACCGTTTTGTTTGGAGTATTCAGGTTGTGACAGTTGGCAATTTTTATTTCTTTACACCATCAATCGGTGCGTTAAGATAATTTAAAAGCCCACACTGGTGATGATGGTGCTACAGGAAAAACACTATCAAACACAGCGGTAGGAGTTTTGTTAACTGGAAACAATATCAATTTCGTTCGCAAAAACAAATTTTTATAAATCTCTAAAGCTTTTTTTAAGCTTTGTCGACATAATCATAAAATTATTATTATTCTTCGTTGTGCTTCCTATAATTTTTTCTCTTATCATTACGAAATCTAAATTCATGCACCAAAAAAGCGTCTTCGATAAGCTTAAATCATTATTAAAATATTATTGAATAGCTTAAAGTCGCATTAAAGCTTTCTAGACTGTGTTTTTCTTTTATGTATTTATTTATTGGGAAATATTTTAAGTAAATTAAATTTATTTCGTCTTGTTGAAATATGTTGTGATGTTCAAACATCAGATTTAACACACTTCAGCTAAAAGCTATTAATGGTTTAAGGAAACAACAAAATTTCCCTTTTTATTTTCTTATTTTTATTTAACGATGATTTTGTATTGAAAGTAAATAAAACAGCTTTTGTCGCGAACAAGAACAAGAAATGTAAATAGAAGTAAAAAAAAAAAAAATTATCAACCCCTCCAACCCTGACAAAAAATTGTGAATTTAACTGAGCGTTTTGTTTTGATTTTGTATTCTTGGTTCTACTTACTTGGTAGCGAGAATAACCAAAGTACAGACGAAAATAAAAAGATGAAATATCAGCCAGTTATAAAGGTAAAAAAAAAATAAAATATTTTTCTTGAAGCTGTACTTAGAATTTTGCAAACGCGGTTTTTTCTTCTATTTTTGTCTTCCTTAATAAAAATTATAAAAAAAAAAAAATAGAAGATGTCACGGAATTGGGATTTCGCAACGTTGTGCCCTTTTTTTTTATATAAACTTCGTTGTTGTTGAATCGCTGATTCATTTTATTTTAACAATACAATTGGTACAGGTAGTGCATGTAGGTGAATTGAACAACACACTACACCCACACAGTACACGTTTCATAGATTTTGTTGTTTTTTTTTTCCTGTCTCTGTTTGAAAACAGTAAAAAAAAAAAAAAACATTGAAAATAAAATGTAAAAGTGTTGACATCTACGTTCCTCCTCGTTACAATTTTTTTTTTTTTTTTTTTTTGATTTCTTGAGAATAGAAAATTCACTTTCTTTGTGCTTTATTATTTATTTTTTTCTTTTTCTTCTTCTCTTTGTCAACAATCATCTATTGTTAGACAGCGTTGTTCCTATTGCTTTTCTGTTCCTGTACGCTTCATAGTAGATTGGTAGCCGTTGCTCATACTGGAATTATGTATGCTACAAGTACTACAATTGCTGCCACCCCTCTCTCCATCAATGTTGTTTAACATAACGAAAGAGTAAAATAAAAAAAAAACTCTTTCTTTCTTTCAACGATATTCTTTTCTTGTTTATTTTTATTTATTTTTTGTTCCTTATAATAAGCAGTGCCGACGACGACGACGTCGACGACAGCAGCAGCAACAGCAGCCAACATTAAAAACATACAAAAATTCTTGTTTTTCTTGCTGTACCCGTTTAGAATTTTATTTGTTTATTATCAAAATGTACTCTAAATAATTAAAAATAATTTATTTTTTTCTATATAAACGTATTTTATAATTTCGCTAGGCTGTTCTTGCTATACACAATGACACCAGTCAGCTGTATAGCTGTAGCACCATTTGCTGGTTCTTGTTTCTCGCTTCTTATTCCTTTGACAAAATGAAAAGAAAGAAAAGAAAATTCTAAAGTGAAATTAAAAGCTTTTAATTTATTTTTGTTTTTTTTTTTTTTTTAATGTATTAAGTCGATTAATTTTATTAAATTAAAGTAATTATCTGTGGGCTTGCTGTACTCACTTGGTTGAATTGAAATTTATTATCCGGAAATTGTTTCTTTGTTATAGAATTTTTTTTTTTTTTAAATTAAAATTAGTTTGTTGCGGTTGATTTGTGGATACGAATGTAAACTTTCTGAGAATCTTTTGGTTTTAAAAGGGAGAAAAAAAAATGTTTTGTCACTTTGTTGAAGAAGCCCTATGGTCCTTATAACCAAATATGTGATTATCCAATCTGCTATGTTTATAACAAAAGCTTTTTTTTGTTGTTGTTGTTGCTTGTGTGTGGATCACATAGTTCAGTAGGTTCAGTAGTATTGATGATACAAATGTAAATACAGAAGTAAATAAAATAAATACATAAGAAACAGAAAATTTGTGTTAAAACGGTATCTAGGGGGTGTGATGTGATATTTATTTGATTCGATCAGGTCGAGTTTTATCTGTTCGTCTTGTTCGTTAAATAGAAATATAAAAAAAAAATTGTATATTGAGCATTTGGGGGGTTTTATGTAATATGATTTAAGTTATTTTCTATATTTAGGTGGAGAGAAATAATAAAAGAAAAAAAAATTACATAAACCACCACATATGCTTTAGATCTTGAGATTCTGACAAACAAGAAATGTTTTCGTTTTTTTTTTTTTTTCTTATTTTCATATATTCGTTGGTTAAGATACATCCCGAGGGCTTTTAAACAGACACACATAAACAGACATAGAAGAAATATAGATACACAGACAGACAGACAGACAGACAGAGAAAACAAAAGGACAGAGGATAACCAATGTTAGATGTTTAAAAAATTATTTTTAATACAAATTGACGTTTAAGGGTTGTTGCTTTAAGTATGTTTTACACCCCCATAAGGTTTTAATTTATTAAACAAAAAAAAAAAAAAGAATTGAATCGATCAAAATGTCAAAACGTACTTAAAACCGGGTTACCAATTTCAAGTAACCACGAGTCATCGACATTAAAAAATTATCACAGAGCACAGGTGAAACATATTCGTGGCTTAATTTAAGCAAAATTCAGATTAAATAAAAATTTTAATCAACTTGAATCCAATAATCTTGTTTTATCACCAAAATTTTACCGAATTTTAATAGAGCAGGAAAACTCGGTTAATTTTTATTAACTCTGTTAAACCCACAGAGTTATTAAATTATTTATTTGTTCCTCCTTACTTTTCAATTACATTAAAAAATCCTTAGGAAAACGAAAACACGACACGAAACAACACACCCCCATTTATAACATCACGTACTGTCGCGTGTTTATAATTTAATCGACATTAATGGTTAAAGGTTTTTTTTTTTTTTTTTTTTTGTAAAACGCACACAATCAACAAGTTGAGCAAAGAAAATAAAATTAAAAAGAAAAAACCAAAGACACGGCAATAAAATTGCCACAGTTAATGGCATTTGTGTAATTTCATTAATTTATTTTTTTTAAAGGATGGATGCATACATTAGCGGAACGTTTACGAATCCCGGTAACAAATATTACCCATGCCGAGGCATATGTGACTGCACTTTATTTCACATTTACCAGCTTAACATCGGTTGGCTTTGGTAATGTTTCCGCCAATACGACGGCAGAGAAAGTGTTTAGCATTCTAATGATGTTGATCGGTGGTAAGTACACGTTTACTTTTTAACCCCTTATAAATTGAATAATTTTTTATTATTTAAAATTAAATTAAAGCCCTAATGCATGCCGTTGTGTTTGGTAATGTGACGGCAATTATACAACGGATGTATTCTAGACGCTCGTTATACCAAAGTAAATGGCGTGACCTGAAAGATTTTATCGCATTACATCAAGTAAAGTTTTTATTAAATTAATTAAATAAATATTACACAGAGAAATAGAGAAATTAAATAATTTATTTATTATTATTATTTATTTTTATTTTTAATATTTTTTTTGGAATAAAGATGCCTAAAGAGTTGAAGCAACGTATGCAAGATTATTTTCAAACGATGTGGTCACTGAATCATGGTATCGACATCAATGAGGTAAATTGTGTAAGGAAAAATTTGCAAAAAATGCTTTCTACATATTAGTTGTTGTGAGCTTTTTTTACTTATTTTTTTTTTTTTTTATTTTCTTTTTATTATTATTTATATAATTTTCTTCATCTTCTACTGCTATCGTTGTTATTTTCACTTCTTTTTTTTCTGTATTATTATTTTTCGGAGCATAAATAACAAAAAAAAAAAAATAATGTAAAAATAAACTTAAAGTTTATCTTAAGCAGCTTAAGTGAGACAGAGTGATAGAGGGGTTGGAAAAAAATATATATTTTGTTATTATAATTATTATAAATATTTATTGCTTTGTAAAAGTAATATTAGAGAGTGTAGGAAAAAAAAATTGTTTAAAGCTTCTTTAAAGCTTTAAAAGTAGGAAGCAACGTTAATTTTTTTTTTAATTTTTTTTTTTTTGTGGAAGCAATAAAATTATTTAAAATTATTATTTAACGATAAACAGTTATAGAAAAAAAAAATTATTTTTTCTTTTTTTATATTTAATTACTTAATTAATTAATTAATGATAAATGTGCATAGAGATTATATTTATTTAGTACTTGAAATTTATTCGTAATGAAAATTAAAATTTTTTATGCTTAATGAGAATTCAAACGTATATTTGTGGAAATTGTGCTTTTTTTTTTAGTATTGACAAGCAAAATGAATGATAGAGAATAGAACGCTAAAAAGCTTTATCAACATAATAAAACAATAAAATAGCGAACATTGGTACAGAAAAAACGAAAAAAGAAAATTTATTAAACAGAAACCTGTTGAAAATCCTGGTTGGGATTGGGACAAACATTTTTTTTTTTTTTTTTTTAATAAATATTCATTGAAATCATTTAACATTTTATTTGCATATTTTGCAAACCCCAACAATCCCACCACACTATGTGAAGGTTGAACTGATATAAAAAATAAAATATATTTTAACGTTTAGATTGAAATTTTCAAGGATCTTAACATGTAAAGAAGTTATTTTTTAATAAGAAAAGTTATTTCTTAGAAAGTCTGTATATGTAGTGAATTAGCCTTGGCAACAGTATTGACCTGTTATCTACTCATCTGTATGAATAATGTTGGTTTATATATACAGTAGATGCTAAAGCAGGTTGTTTTCTTGCTTTTTTTTATAGAAATTAACTAATAACTCTTAACTGGCGTAATGTTTCGTTATGTAAAATTGATTGAAACCATAAAATGCGCACTAAACTAAAACAAAAAAATTTTACGAAGCGTTTGTTCACTTAAATATCAACAAACAATGCTTTTAGATTAGGGTTTTAAATTGAGAACATTTTTTCTGTTCTATTCTGTTCAGTTAATTATTCAAAAACATTATCGACGCTATCAAAAGTTTCGTTGTTTCTGTCCTTTTGTTGTTTTAAACCAATTTAAAGTTTTCTTTTGCTGTTGTATCTTAACTGCGAATAAATAAATAAATAACCAGACATGAGACCATTAAGTGTTAAAATGTTATGCGTTTTAAAGTTGTTTTTATGTAACTGACATATTAATTTATTTAGCAACATCAATTCCCATCACATCTTAGTGAGCAGGACACCACAGTTCAGTATAACCGTGGCCAGTAGAAATAAAAAAAAAATTTCGTTAATTTCTTTCATCTAAACTTTTTGCACTAAAAGCACTCAAAAATTGATGAAGCAAACAACAACAACAACAACAAATGGGCAAATCGAAAATAAGTAAAATTACTTTTAATAGGGTGGTTCTGAAAAAAAGCTTCTTTTCTTTTTTTTTTTTTGGGCATCAACTATTCAAAAAAATCTGTTACGTGATGTTTTGTTAAACACAATACAGCAGCAACACAACTGTTGTGACACTTGTTAACGGAAAAAAATAAAATAAAATTTAAATCCCTAATACTCCACACCATTAAAGCACAACAAAAATGTTTTAATGTGATGATAGTCAAATTTCTTCTTTTTTTTTTTGATTATTTTTATTTAATTATAATTGACAGTGAGATATTTATTGTTAATGTGTTTGAGAAGCTTTTATTAATAGTTTATACAGTGGAGACGCCAGGTTTTTGTTAAGTTTTTTTTTTTTTACTGTTAACAACTGACAGCTTTTTAAGCATGTTTTATAAATTACTTAAACTTAAATTTTTTATTTTTTTTTTCTTTACTACAAACAAATTTTCTTTCTTGAAAGCTTTTTCTCTTTCTGGTTTCTTTATTTATTTATTTTTATTTTTTTTTTTTTATTTTTGCACGCAAAATGTAAAATATCAAGCACATGTGACTGAATTTACTAGACAACAAAAATTATAAAAAAAATTCTTTTATCGTTAAGAAAATTTCGTTTTCGTTTTTTTTTTTTTTTTTTGTTTACATTTTTTCCCTTTTTTATTTTCTTGATAAATATTTTATGCTAATTTTCTATCCAAAAACCCAAACTCTTGTTGATTTTATATTTATAAAATGTATTTTTACTCCACAAAAAAAAAATGAAAAACAGACTTTAAAAGAATTCCCAGAGGAGCTAAGAGGAGACGTCTCAATGCATCTACATCGTGAAATATTACAATTGCCAATATTCGAAGCGGCATCACAGGTATTTAACAATTTTTTTTTTAATGATATTATTTTCATCCTAATAATTGTTGATTAATTAAAATTGTTTAAAAAAAAAAAAAGTTCAGGAATTTTATTATTACAATAAATTTATTAATTAATCCAGATGATGAGGAAAAGTTTTTTTATTTTTTTTTTTTTTTTTGCAAATTTCGTTTATATCGTAAAAATCCTTTCGTCTATTCTTTTTTTTTTTATTTTTTTTTTTTTGAGTACATCAGAAAATGAGCAACGAAGAATAAAAAAAAAAAAAAAAGCTTTAAGCAAACAAATAAGAAGAAACTAAATAAATATTTGCATTATTGTTGGGTTTCTAAAAGCGTTAAACAAATATTATTCATTTCAAATTGATATTGAAAACAATAGGTAACGTTACGTTACGTTACGATACGATTACACAGTTGAAAGTGTACGATGTGGAGACCATTTCCCAACTATATTTAGTAGGGAGTGATAGAGAGAGAAATTTGTTGTTCTAATCAATAGAAAATTTCTTTCCTTTAAGTTAGCATAGCAAAAAAAAAAAAAAAATCTTTTGTTTATATTTCATTAGCTAAATTTCATTTAATTAAATTTACTCTATTAGATTATTAATTAAGGGATGGAAATTTTCCTCCTTCTTTTTTTTTTTCCTTTTATTATAAAATTAGGGTTGCTTAAAGCTGTTATCACTACATATAAAAACGAATTTTTGTGCACCTGGTGAATTTTTAATACATAAAGGTGATGCCTTAAATTATATTTATTACATATGCAATGGTTCGATGGAAGTGATGCAAAATAATATGGTCGTTGCGATATTAGGTGATAATGTGACCGTAAAATTATGATAATTTTTCTGTCTTAATTAAATTATAATTTATGGTAAACAGGTAAAGGTGATTTAGTGGGCTGTGACATAACAATACAATTGACATCGAGTTCAAATGGACAAGGTACAAATACCGGTGGTGCTCAGGATGTTATTGTGAAAAGTAGTAGCGATGTTAAGGTAAATGTTTCGTTAATTAAGAATCTAAAAGAAAAAAAATTAATTATATTATCGGGTTATACAGGCATTAACGTATTGTGATCTAAAATGTATTCACGTAAGTGGTTTAGTGGAGATTTTACGTTTATATCCTGAATATCAAACCGAGTTCGCAAATGACATTCAACACGATTTAACATTTAATTTGCGTGAAGGATACGAGGCTGAGGTACATTACAGTTATTTAATAATCCTGCTGGATTATTTAAATTTATTCATATTCATGTTTTTCGTTTTTGGTTTGTTGTTCAAATGTAGCAAGAGTGTGATATGAATGGGCCATCAATACCCGCACTACCGTCAATTAGTGAGGATGATGAGAATCAACCAGAAATTGAATCAACAAATAATTCCCCGCATCATATAAGTCTTTTGCGTTCACCGATTCATAGTAATTTTGTAACAAGTCCACGTCATGCTAAATTCTTGCAGAGGTTTGTAAACTTTTTTTTTTTTTTTTTGAAATATCCATCAGCGGATTTTTGTCAAAACTTTTTTTGTATTTTTTTATTTTTTGGATTATTCAGCAGTAGCAGGGGAAAATCATTGATTGCGTTACGTGAGCGTGTTGAACGTCAAAGATCTGTAACGACATCATCAACACTGCAAAATTCGAATCAGTCTGGCTCGTTAGAAGGTTTGAATCTGGAAATGCGTGACGAGAATCGCCCAACACCTGTTGCTCGTTTAGACACACAGGTGAATACATTACACCAGGATGTGGCTGCTCTAAGTATTGAGGTGATTATTCAACAAATTTTCGTTTTTTTGTATATGAATATTAATTTTCGTATTTGTATAAACTTTGGTTAGGTACGAAATGCAATACAGGCATTACAGGAGATGACTTATTCAACAATACAGTCCCAAGTGGATTTGGGTGGCACGGCGAATAATGGTCGTTTTATGCCAGCCCGTTCAATACCAAATTTACCAAATGAAGTAGGCCCGGCAATTATAGGCTCGGAGCATTACTTGATGGCACGCAGCTCATCACACCCACCAGAGATTTGGGGACGGGAAATATTAGACGACGAAAATCAGCAACAACTGCAACCATTCAACAAGGATTTAATTATAGCAAATATTGATAACAGTCAAGCGCTGATACAAACGACAACCAGCTACACACAAACAGAGAATCTTTATGATTTTGAGACAATTGAGAAAATTGTTTTAGCCAATCCTAGATTAATTTTAAACATTCTTGGAATTGAGACGATTTATCAGACGGAGTGTGAAACATTGAAGCAATTGCCACTTCCGTCAAAATTGAATACAATACCAGAAGCACTTAGTTCTCCAGAAGTAGGTAGTCCAAACATAACTGATTATCTGCACGAAGCGGGCTACCATAGTGGCACCACAAAACCTTCGTTGAGTGGTTGGAATGCAAATAATTGTCGATCCACCGATGCATTAATCGATAACACTGATGACTTAATTAAGTCAGAGGAAAACTTAGCAATTAGTCAAATAGTCTGTAGTTCAATATCGTTACCAGCGTCACCAAACGAAGACGTCACCGCTAAAACAGTGTCAAAGGATAAATGTGAGCAGTCAACCTCCAGCGATTTATTAATTGTTGCAACATCTCCAGCAACATCACCGACATCGTCTACGCTGAACATTTTACCGGCACCCACTGCATCTACATCGTCTGGCAAATGCAAAAATAAGAAGCTCATTTGGAACGATACGAAAACGAATAAACACTTTCATCAAAACTATGTCCGTTTATCGTCGGACAGTTTAATTGAGCAACAATTAAACGATTATGATGAGTCCGATGAATGTTGCTCTTTATTAAATTATAATAATATTAGCAATCAAAGTAATTTAAATTTACCAAATAATAATATTAATAATAATTTAGCTAATAATAATAATAATAATAATATTGGTATAGATGTGAATCCTGTTAATGTGAATAAGCGTAATAATAGTAATTTAATTAATCGTGTACCGACAAATTATAGGTTTTCGGCTGGTGATGCTGATAAATTAGAAAAAGGCATTAAGTCATCGTTGCCATCAACACGTTCATTACGTGATAGTTGAATTAAAAAGTAAAGTAAAGTAAAGTAAAGTAAAATTCATTTTAAAAAATTTTAAATTTTTATTTATGCTAGCAAAGAATAACAGAAAAGCCGAAAACAATCAATAAACCCAGAAAAAATATTTTTTTTTTATTTATTCATTTACTAGCGGAACTTTTATCAAAACTTTTTTTTTTCTTATTTTTTATTTTTCATGTAACATCAAACGGGGACGACGTGACTCTCTGAACAATCAAAAAAAAAAAAAAAAAAAAACAGCGAAAAATCTTACGAAACAATTGTCTCAACATTAAAAATCTCTAGGCATGTTCTGTACGCTTAAAGAAAAAAATAAAAAAAAAAAAATGTTTCAAAGCATCAGCAGCAGCATCACAAAATGTATTAAAATGTTTTTTTTTTTGCTCCTACGTTTCAACGTGAATTTTCTGTTAATAAATTATTCAATGGAGAAAAAAAAACTGAATAATTTAACCAAATGATTGTTTATTTCAAGTCTCTGAAAATAGCGCTTTAAAACTGGATTAAACCCGATTGTAATACTTGTGTTGTGTGTGCTGTGTGCGTAAAGACATGTCATGGACTGATGTAAGTTCATAAGCTTAGCATGGTTTCGTCATTATAATCCATTTGCTTAACCATTTTTTTATTCTTTTATATTTATTATGATGTTATTTAGCACACAGAACCGCCTAAATAATAATAATAAAAAGATTTTTTTTTTTAAACACTAAGCTAAGCTTTAATAAGCTGCGAAATAAATGAGCAATAAATCCACTGTGCGTCGAACAAAAAGAAAAAAACTTCTAGCCAAGCTACAAACCAAATCAGTCACCTATGCCGCATACACAGAGTAATAAAAATTTGTAAATAAATTACTCCCCACATTTCTTCATCAAAAAAAAAAAAAATATTATTTATTTTCTAATGACAAAACATATCAATTAATTAAAAAATAAATTTATTTATGTTAATTACACGCATTGGTGCCTCTATTTGAAATTAAAAAAAAAATAATAATAATAAATTAATTAATTAATTAATTAAAACTTGTTGTTTTTTATCTCTCTTCATTTATAATTTTATTATTGTTTTCTTTTAAATAATTTAATTAATTAATTAATTAATTAATTAAAAAAAATTTGAAAGAATAAAAACCATATTTTGTTGCTGAAATTAAATTAATTAAAATAAAATTAAATTAAATGTAAATCTAGAATTAATAATTAAATGTTTTTTATTCTTTATTAATTATATAATTATGTAATTAAAATTAATTGTAAATAAAAAAAAATAAATAAGAAAATTTAAACCAGAAACCAGAATAGAAATGTCGTTAGAAATTTTAATTTAATTTGTTTTCCCCATTTCTAGATTTTTTTTTATTAATTTTTTTTTTAAACAATAAAATTAGCGTTTCGTGTGATTTGTATAAATTTTTTGTAATTTTTTTTTTTTTTTGTGTTTTTATTCAACGTTATCGCTGACGACTTACGAACTTTAAATACATTAGCCTAGGTGATTATATATTTGGGAATCATATAATAAATAAATATTATTGATAAAAGCTAATTTGAAAAATTATATTCTTGAATATTTTTTTCGTTTTTTTTTTATTTATTTTGCATTTTGGATTTTTGGTGGAAAGACGTTTAAGTTAAATTAAATTTCAAAAAAAAAAATAATGAATGTGAATTAAGTGATAATCTTAACAGTGTAATGATAAATAAAAATACAAGAATACATGTAAACTGCACTACCGACTGTAATTGACATTTCTCTATATATATATTTATTACACTGACAACCTGTTGATTCATCACATAATTGTTTTCCATCTGTGTTGTTGTTTTTTTTTTCTCTTATGTGCTCACACAAAATAAATTTAATTAAACTATTAATTATAAATCAATAATTAAAAATAATAAACAGTTTTTAAAAAACTAGAAAAGAAATAATAAAAAATAATCTTATCAATAAATAAAAGACTTAAAAAAAACGTACGTAAAAGATATTTTTCATTTTTATTTTTTTTTTTTTGCGTGACTTTAAATCAAGGATTAATTTGTGATTAATTAAGTAAAATACAATAAGTGATATTTTAATCGTAAAGAACGTGATTTTTTTTATGTTTGTTTTGTTTATTTATTTGTGTTGTGTTGGGTTGTGCTTTTTTTTTTTTGTTAATTAAAATAAGTTTGCTACATCTCAGTTAATCTCTGTGTATTAATAAAAAGGCAACGATTTTTTTTTTTTTTTGAGTGGGACAAGTGAAAGTGTTTTGCTGAAAATAGATTAATATGGCTTTAGAAAAACATAATAATCAAAGTAATAATCATAAAATAATAATAACAAATATAAATTTTTATGAAATACCAGTGAATTGTTTAAGTTTAAATACAAAACGTTTATTATCAAAGGGTTTGAATAAAAGGAAAATAATACCAAATGAAAATGGTTTATTACGTGATTGGCGTGGTTTATCAAAATTAATAAAACTTGACCGGGATATAATAAATAATTTAAATACAATAAATGATCCAACATGTAAAATAATTGAATTATGGGATAATAATAATATAAACTTATGTAATTTGGGTGAATTACAGAGTATGATCGGTGCATTAGATCGATGGGATGTTGTCGATGATACAAATCAGAATTTTTGTAAGTTGATAAATAATAATAATAATAATAATTTATAAATAAACATTATTAAATTTATTGTTTATCCAACCATCATCTATTTCTTATCAAATTGATAAAGTTAGCAAACAATAAAGAAAAAGAAAACCAAAAATTTATTAGCTATAAATTCGGTTTTTTTTTTTTTTTTTTTTATGTATGACGTATGATTTCCTGTTGTTATTTATGTTGTTATCAATAATTTTTAATTTTTATTTTAAATTCACGTTAACGTTATCATTATGTAGTAATAATTGTATTTCGTTTATTTCATTTATTTGTGTTTTAGTTGATGATGCAAAATTATACCTGGAACAGAAACATCGAAAGCAATACACGGAAGCAATAAAACAGTCAGACAATTTACAACCGACGTGTAATGATAACAGCAATAATAGCACCGTGCAACATTTAAATGAGGAACGTTTTGAGTGTATCACCGATCATGATGTGGAACGTGCTAAAATTGGTTTACCCCCACAAACGTATGATGCATTTGTGCTGTTCGCCGATCAGGATTACGATTTCTATGAGGATGTACGCAAACGACTAGTCGACGACTATCACTTAAAGGTAAATTTATTTGTGTGTTAAATCATCATCAGTGTGGCATGAACTAATATTGTGTAAATCCAGCTTTGCACGAAAGATAATTTACTGTTTGGAATCACCTTTGAGCATGCCGCTGTGCTACGTTTAATCGGTGAGCGATGTAATCGACTGTTGATATTCATAACACCAGATTTCCTCAAAAGTCCATATAATCAATTTTTTATTAAATTCGCACAGGCCTTATCTATCGGTAAGATTATATCAAAAAATAAATAAATTTATTCCAGCCGAAATAATTTTTGATTTTTCTATTGTAGAACAAAAACGTCGGATAATTATCCCTGTTTTGTTGAAGCAATGCGAAGAGATGCCAATACTGTTGCATTATTTCTTCTTATTGGATTATAAGCGGTATCAGGCGGTTGGTAATTTTTGGGATAAATTAAATATTTCGTTAACGCGTATACCAGACGTTGATGATGTTTCATTAAATAAATCCACACGGTACGGCAATTTTTTTTTCTTTGCTTTTTTTTTTTATATAATTTAGCTAATTCAATCCGTTATTTTTTTTTTTGGTTTTTTAGATTAGCGATAACAGAAATACCAAATTCACAAATAGTAGCAGCAAGAGTGCAACCGGAAATAAAGCTAAATGATAAAGCGCTTGTGTTGCATGAGAAGGATCGGCCAACGCCAATGCCTAGAAATAAACGTGACTCTAGACGCACATTCTCGAATAATAGTAATACGTTAAATACTTCTGAACAAATACCCAGTGCGAATCGAGTACAAATAATGCCGCCAATAGGTAGGCTACGTGAAACATCAGCCTCCACATCTAATTTATATCTGCAGTCGACAACAACGCAAACGGTTATGCAGACGCAACACGTAGCACACCAGCAACAGATAATTACAAAAAATACCTCAATGTCGAAAAGTACGAGCAGCCTTAATAAAACAAATAAAAAATGGTTTAATAAACTGTTTAAGAAGATGCGTCCGGCGACCACCACCGCGACAACAGTTGCGTCCACAGAAACACTCGACGACATTGATAAAAATTATGAGAAAACGAATAAAAAATCAAAAATTGTTTTCATTAAACGTAAAGAGAAGAAATTATCATTAGCTAGTTAGGTTTTATTTTGTTCTTAGAATTATCTTGTGTAATTAGAAAATGCTCATAATTAAAATTAATTAATTAATTAATCCAAGTGGTGCCATTTTTTATAAAATAAAAAAAAATGTTTTTTTATATTAATGCTCTAGTGATTAATAATAAATAAATTAATTGTTGATAAAAATTAAATTAAATAATAAAAATGTATAAAGAGAAATTTGTTTTTTTTTTTTTGCTTTTTTATTTCTTTATAATCGGGCGGATGTGTTGTTTTTCCGAAATTAAATCGCAAGTTGGTTAAAAATGAGTAGAAGGTGGATTCTAATCTCCCTGCTGTAGTCAATAAATATTGTGTGACGGTGAAAAAACCCTATAACAGTCTAAACGACAAAACTAAACATTTTATATATATTTTTTTTAATTATTTTTATTTATTTTATTTTCTCAATTTATTAATTTTTTTTTTTTTTTTTTGGTTTTTACTTTTTTTTTCATTTTTTTCTTTTGTTTTCTCACACATTTTATTTTTATTTTTTTAATTAATTAATTTTTAAACGCGCACGGGTTGTTTGGTAAATAGAAAAAAAAACTTTGATTCGCTGTTGGTAATAATGGCGAACGATGATGACGGACTCTTGAGAGCTTTTTACCAAAATTATTTTGTGTTTTTTTTTTATTTTGTGTTTTTTGGTTAATTTTCCATGCTTTCCTTTAGTTTTCCTCCTTCCTTTTGCTTTTTTAAATAATTTTTTTTACATAATTTAACAGAAATATTCTATACAAAAACATTAGTTAGTTAGTTTTTTCTTCTTCATCTTCTTAATTTTTTTTTTTAATTATTATTTATTTATTTTTTTTTTGGTTAATTAATTAATTATCTATTTTTATTTATTTTTTAATAATTTATTTACTTATTTTTATCACCATTTACTGTTTAATAGTTGCTTTCTTAAATCATTTCGTTATCTTTTTTTTCTTTCTTTTTACTGTGTTTACTTTTTTTTTATTTTAATTACGGAAGTGTGTATAGTTTTCATTCATTAATTAATTAATTTATATTTTATATACCTTTATTTAATATTTAATTTATTTTAATTTAATTTATTAACCCGTTTATTTATTTATTTATCAAAGAATTTATTTAATTAAATTTTAAATAATTTTTTTTTTTTTTGTTGCTTCTTTACCATTTTTTTTTTAATATAAACTAATTAACCTTTTATTAATTATTTCTTTTAATTTATTTAAAATTAATTAGTTTTACTTATGTTTTATTTTATTTATTAATTTAATTAATTAAATTTATCTTCTTTTCTTTTCTTCCTTCTTTTATTTTTTTTTGCTTTAAAGTAAATCTCGATTTTTATAATAAATCGACTTACGTATTTTATCGATTTGTAATTTTATTTTATTAATTTTTTCTGTTTTATTAATTTAATTAATTCTCTACCAATATTAACCTTACATTAGTTTATTTAATTTTTTATTTTAAATTAAACGGAGATTATTCTTTATTTCTTGCACAAATTCTTTAAACGATTTCGTTATTTTATTTTATTTATTTATTTAATTTATTTAATTAAATAATTTATTTTAATTTATTTATATTTTTCCTGAAGGATTGTCGACCTCTTCATTTTTTTTTTTGTATTAACTTGCACACAATAGTTACGTAAATTTTCTTCTCTTATTTTCTTTTTTGGCTACTAGTTTGCAATAATAGATAATTTTTTTTTAAATTTATTCATTAATTAGTGTTATTTAATTATTTTAATTTATCTTCTTTAATAAATCATATTCGATGAATAATTAGAATTAAATGAAAAATAAATCCACGGCTTTTTAGTCGCATTATTCACTGCATTTTATAATCAGCGGTTTTTGGTTGTATTTGGTGATTTATAGGGTAAATGAATTAACTATAAAATACACGAGATGAATGTAATGAGATTTAGAAAATCATCTTGCTTATGAAGAAAATATATTTCTTTGTGTATTAATTACGCATTTACTGTACCACAGTAACAACAATGAAATACTTGAATTCAAGCAAAATACAGTCACACCGCTTATAACCGCTTATAAAAACCTTAATAAAACAACACTTAAAACCGCAAACCAAACCAAAACAAAAAAAAAAAAAACCTTTTTCAAATATAATTAATTAATAAACAAAGAAAAAAAAATTAATTATTTACGAGCACACATCACCTAATTAAACAACAGCGAAAAAAAAAAAGAAGAAAATCAGTAAAAATGAAAAATGTTTTTATTTTTTTTTCTAGAATTAATTAATTTTATTTATGGTTTTTTTTTTTTTTTTATTTTTAAGTAATAATTTATTTTAATTAATTATTTATTATTTTTTTTTTTTGTAGGGTTTAGGGCAGTGTCAGGTTCTTTTTTTTGTTTTTTTAATTTTATTTTAAAAATTTTCCACCTTTTTCGTTTCTTTTCTCCTTTTTTATTTTATTTTATTTTATTTTTTTTTTGGTTAAAATTAATTTTTATTAATTATTATTATTTATTACCAACAAATATTTTTATTTAATTAAATTACAATTAATTTAATTAAATTTATTTTAATTTCTTTGTGTTTTTAGTAAATATCAAATATTCCATTAAATTTAGTTTTTCTTACCTAAATAATTTGTATTTATTTTATGAATGTATGTGTGTGTGTGTGTGTGTGTTATGTGTGTAATTTTAATTAATTTATTTATTTATTATAAATTTTCTGTATTAAAAATCATTTGTAACGTTAAAGTAGGTTTTTAGGTGGACACAGAAAATAATGTTTGTGCCCAACAAAAAACCACTTTGCTTTATAATGGCGATAATACGATAAATTAATTAATTTAACAGAAAAGAATAATAATAATAATAATAATAATTAACATAACCGTAAATGATTTATAAAGCTTTTTTTTTTTATGTGTTTAGAAATAAAAATTTTTCTTTAATTAATTGATAAAACATTTTTTTAATTTTTTTTTTTTTTAAATAACTTACTTAATAATTAATTTCTTTCTCTTTTTGCTTGTGTATAATAAATTTTTTTTTTTTTATATAATTAATTTAATTAATTAACAAATAACAAGATAATTAAATTTCTTCGTCTGCTGCTTCCGTCTTCCTCTTTTTTTTTTTTTTTTAATATAAATTTTCTTTCTTTTTACTTTATAAAATATTTTTCTTTGATAATGATTAACATTTACAATAACACAGGGTAGTTTTTTTTTTTTTTAACTAATTAATTAATTATTTATTTATTTATTTATTTTAATCGTTATTAGTTTTTGTAAATAAGAATGAAAAAAAAAAATGTTTAATTAGCTGGAGGCTGAGATTCGTTTTTTTTATTTTTTTTTTAGAAATTATAAGGTTTTTGTTTTCGCATTTGATAAGAGTTAGTGATGATTAATGAATGATGAATTGAATATGATTTGTATGGAAATTGAAGAAATAACACACCCATTTCTTTTATTGTTTCCTCAATTTCATAGATTTATCCTTTAATTTAATTTATTTAAATTTCAATCATTTATTAATTAAAAAATTATGAAACAGCCTTAGCATTTGCTAGGTTACTGAAACGTTTCTTATAAAACGAATTTTTAATAAATAATTGAAATTTGTTAATTAAATTAAGAATCGAATAGAATAGAATAGAAAAAATGATTTATTGAACACAATTTTATAATAAATATATTCATATTTATATGTTATTATTATTATTTTTTTTTTTTTATTGAATAATTTATTAACAAAGACTCACTTTTGTATGTGCTGTCTTCTAATTAAATCTTTAATCTTTAGTTAATTACTTTCCTACAAATAGTTTCAAAAACTAATTATAATTTATTTTATATATATATATATTTATATATATTTTATTAATGAATTCTTTTTTAGATATATTTATTTACTTTTTCTTCTATTAAATTAATTAAAATTAAATTATTTTTTACGAATTTTTTTTTCTCCATATTTTTTTTTTTTTTTTTTTGTGCATATGACAAATTTTACATTTTAATTAAATTAATTTATATTTATCTTTATAAATATATTTTCTTTTATTTTATTTATTATTCTATTAAAAATTTTATATTTTTTCATTTAATTAATTTACAATTTTCTTTGCGTTTTTTTTTTTTTTTTTAGTTTTTCTGTTTTTTTTTAAGTAAAGATAAGCGTCCAAGTTTTTTTTTTTTTTATCTCTTGATTTCTTTATTCTAATAACGTTATTAATTTATATTTAATTAATTTATTAGGGTTGTTATGGGTGTTTAAGTAACATAATTAAAGAAAGATGTTTTGTGACATTTATACTTTATTACAAAAAAAAAAAAAAAAAACCTTTTAAATGTATTTATTTATTTTTGTATGTAAGGTTTGTAACTTTGCTGATTGCTTTTCACAATATATTTATTCGTCAAGTTAAAAATGCTTTTGCTTCCTAAACATAAAATAAATTTAATTTATTTTAACGATTTTTAGGCTTTTTATTATTATATAATATTTTAATTTTAATTCAAGAAACCACACACAAAACACAAAATTATAAACATTTTTTTTTTCTTTTTTTCTTTGTATTTTGTCTTTCATAGAGCATTTTATTTATTTAACTCATTTTTCTTTTATTATTATTATTAATTATAATTATAATTATTAATATTAATTAAAACAGAATAATTGCTTATATATAATATAAAATTCTGTTATTTAAATAAAATAATTATGTGAGAAGAAACATATTTAAATTCGCACCTAAATATATGTTTAATAAACAAAACAAAACACTACAAATGTCTTTTATTTATGTAGTACGATAATTTGCATTGGATTTGCATTTGTCTATTTTTTATTTTTACAACAAAGTAAATAAAAAAAAATCCAGAGAGTAATTAATTAATAAAAAAGAAAAGAAAAGATAATTTTCTATATCATTAATATGTTTGCACGTTTAATTAATTAATTAATTAGTTTTTTTATTATTAAAAATTCTGAAATTTTCAGTACATTTGCTATTTATTTGGTTTTTTTTTTTTTTAATAATTTTAATAATTCTTATTAATTTACTTAATTAATTAATAAAAAATATATAAATGGTAAGATCTTAATTAGTGTTTTTGTTTTTCTTCTTACATTAACAAAAAAAAAAAATCTTTTCTTGAGCTTATTCTTCTGATTATCGGTAATTTGGTAAAATTTTCATTTATGAATAATTTATTGCATTTGTTTGGCACATTAAAGTAAAACTAGATGAAATATTTTAGTGATCAAAGATATAAACATTGATATAACAATTGATGGTTGTATAAAGTTTATTAATTTTTAATCGTTAATTAGTGAATAAACATAGAAATTACTCAAAGAAACGCATCAGTTATCAAAATTAAACACTTCAATTGCTTTGGTTGATTTGTCACAAGAATACGAAAGAGAAAAATTAATGAAAAAAACGAAATTAAATTAAATGAAATGAAATTAAATTTTATTAAATAATTCTCTTTATTTATCTATATTTCTTTCTTTTTATTTTTTAATAATAATAATACATTTTAATTTCATTTCTTTTAATAATTTTTTAATTTTTTTTATTTTATAAACAATTAAAGGAACATTTTCATTCAAAATTAATTTATTTATTTATTGTTTTAATTGTTTACTTTTTTTTTAAATTTTCGTAATTAATATTCCATTCACTAAAAAAAAAAAATAAATAACTGACTTCAAACATTTATTTTTCTTTTCTTTTCTTTTTTTTTTTGGCAACAAATTTTAACTAATCATAGCTTTGTGCTTCCTTTTTTAAACTAGAAAATAATTGGTTGTTGGTTGTTGGTTTTATTATTTGGCACAATATTAACAATAAATTTTCTATAATTAAAAAAATTAAATAAATAAAACATTAAAAGGGGGGGGTGGCGCATAGAGAAAACATTCTTATTTAAATAATTAATTTAATTATAAATAGTTTTTTTCTTTTCTTTTTTTCTTATTTCATTTTTATTAATATTATTATTATTATTATTATTAATATTATTAATATTATTATTATTATTATTATTATTATTTCTATTTAACGGCAGTGGTCGTTATTTATTTAATTATTTTAATAAATTTAAAAAAAAAAAAAAAAACGAATTACAAACCAAAAAATTGTCTCTGTGTTGCACAGTAAATAAGAAAATAAAATAAAAAATAGAAATTGAAAGGTTTTTTTTTTTTTTTTAAGTGGAGACGCCCAACTAATAACACAGTGATTAGCTGATATTTGGCAGTCTATTGCTGTTCGTTAATACGTTAATTAATTAATTTTATATATTGTACTTGGTTTTAGTAATAATTTAAATAAGAAATTATTTATTTCATGGGTTGTACTGTACTCTGTTCTTTTCGGTTTCCCATTTCTTTTCTTTCTTTTCATTTTTTGGTTAAATTTTTATCCGATTAATCAACGAGATTTTTCTCTTTTTTAATTAATTTTTCTATTTAATTATTAAATTAATTTTTATTTTTAAATATGTGCTTTTTTTTTTGTTTTCGATTGTTAAGGATTTTTTTTTAAATTTAATTTAATGATTATTTGATTATTTTTTTTTTTTTAATCTTTGTTTTTTACTTTTAGACACTTTTGAGTAAATATTTATTTTTATTTATTTAATTACTTCACCTCTGATTCTGTTTTGAATTTTTCAAATTTATTTTAATTTAATTTAATTAATTAATTTTTAATACTTATTTATCTTCGATTATTATATAATAATAATTTACTTACTATGTATAAACATTTTTTTTTTCTTTTTTGGGATTAATTTTCCTTCTTTTTTTTTTTTAATTATAGAATAAAATATTAATTAATTAATTAATTAATTAATTCAATTTTTTTTGTTTTTTATTTAATATTTCACTCTGTTAATAATTTTATTATTAAAATTAACAAAAAAAAATATATATATATAACGTTAATAATTAATTAATTAAGTTGAGCATTTGTGGTTTTTTTTTTCTTTTTAATTTCTTTTTATTAATGAATAACCACAAAACCTAACAATTGTTTTATTTATTCAATTTGGAAATTAGATGTTGTTAGGTGTGAAAGAATGAAAAATTGTGTTTTTTTTTTTTTTTTGTTGTTTATTCAACTAATTATTACCAAATAAATAATTAATTAAAATAAATTATTTTTTTTCTTTTATAAATAAAATTAAATAACAAATCTGTGTTCCGTTTCTTTACAAAAAAAAAAAAATTCATTCAATTATTGATAGAATAATAAAAATTAAAACACAAAACACACTTTGAATATTATCGTAATTAACATAAATCAAATAAATAAATTAATTAATTAATAACAATTACAATTTTTCTATTATTTATTTATTTATTTATTTATTAATAGTTATTTGTTTTATTCTCATTCACTCATTATTTTTATTATTTAATTTACTAATTAACTTGTAATGAAAAGAAAATTCTTTTTACCTATTTTTCTCATATATATATATATATTTTTTTATTCTTTGTTTTTTAATTAATTAATGAAATAATTAAATAAATAATAATAAAGAAAATTGTTTATAAATTTATTTAAATTTTATAATTTATATATTTAATGTGCGTTTATTTAATTTCTTCTTCTTTTAATATAAATTCTATAATTTACTTTATTACAATTTATTTAATTATTGTTTTGCCTTCTAAATCATGTTTTATTATTTATTTAATTAATTAATTTTTTGTTTTAATAATTACACAACCTAATACACTTTGTTTAATTTTCTTTTAAATTATTTTTAAACAATTTTGACGTAGTTTGCTTTACGCCAAACGTTAAACACACATTAAAAAAAAAAGAAAAAAAAAACAGAGATAGAGAAATTAAATCCCAAAATTTTAATTTAATTAACAGCAAAATTTTAAATTAATAAATACACACACACATTTCTGGTTTTATTAAATTAAATTAAATTAAATTATAATTTTTCATCTAGTCTTCGTTCGTTTTGTTAATGTATTAATTAAATCATAAAACACTGTGCGTTTACTAGGTAATTAATGTTGCTGTATTAATGTTCTCATTGCTTAATTAATTAATATAATCACGCGAAATAAACACGATAAATACATAGAATAAATAAACATAATTCGGATAAATAAGAAAAAAAAAATTACATCGTACGAATTCGTGTTAAAAATTTTTAAATAAATTTCGTCATTTCCTCATTAATTAATTTTTTTTTTTTTTTTTTTAATTCTGTGGATTTTTAATTAAATTTCAGTATACGATGTTTAATTATGATGATTCTCACACTTTTAGTTTAGGTTTTTATTTTTTCTGTTCGTTTCTTAATCTTCATTACAAAGATTTTCATTGTCTCTTGTGATTTATTTTAATTATTTTTGCTCAAGAATTGAATTATTTGTCATTACAAACAATAAAAATTCTTCTTGATTAATAAATTTTTATTTTTACTTTTTAATTATTAATTAATTATTTAATTAATTATTATTATTATTAGTACAACAACAAATACAAATTTAAAGTCTATCCTCGTCTTCCTCCTCGGGTTCATCGCCGTTCTCCTCGTTCTCCTCTTTGTAGCCAGGATGCTCTGATATTGCATAGTAGTTACCATTGTAAATAACACCTAATTCGCGTAATGCATCGCCACGTATTGTTGCCTTAATTGTCCAGTTATAACAATCGTCCGATTCACTTTCTCTATCCAAACGTTCCACGTCTAATATTTTTGAACTTAAACGCTCAAGTATGATTCCAATATCCTTAATGCTTAAGTGGCGTTTCTGATCAACGGACAACTGATCGATGAGTAATAGAAATTTCTCGGTTGTTATTGAATCGTCCTCCATGACTGTGTTTTCTGTTTCGCTTTCGCTGCTGTCACGCTCTGGTCCGATGTCGAGGAATCGGACATGACCCTTGTTTGTTGGTGTGCGCCTCTGCATTGAATTTGTGTCTGTCATGGAGCTGGGTTGTGGTTGTGGGCTCGTTGCACCATCTTGTATCGGGGATGTTGCAACGCTTTTGTGCACGGCAATTTTGCGCCCTTCTTCGTGAAGTGCACAACAATGGAAGTCACATTCAGCAGCACTGGGACTGCCAGCACGACTGGGTGTGTGAGCATGATGAGCACATTCTGGTGTATGAATATGAACAGCGCCGACAGCACTGTCGAATGAACCACCCTGCTTCGATAAGCGACGTCCACTGGGCGTGTGGTAAATGCTCGATTGCGGATCATCATGATTTATCACTGTGATCTGTGGACTTGGATAGCGTTGCTGTGCTGGTGATGATTTGTCCAATGAATTTTGTGCCGACAGACCCTTCTTCGATGGCGAGAACTTGTCTGATTGTAATCCATTAATATTACTCGGTCCTCCGCCGCCACCCCCACTACTGCTGCTACCGCCCTGACCACCTTGCCGTTGGTCCCAGTGTAGAACCACGGTGACTCGACCCTTGTTGTCCATAATTTTCCAGGAAGGCGTTTCATCGTGCAGTTCCAAGGCATGTATCGTCTCACAGACGATCTTTGGTATTGCAGAAATTGCTGCAAATAAAAAATGTTTAGTGTCCAACGAGTCTCAACAAAAATTTTTTTTAAACGGAACAAACCAGCTTTAATAACATCAACCCCAGTCGGATACCAGCGTTCACCCTGCCTCAAGAGCAACAGTACTGTATTATTTGCCAATGTCCTAAAATATTCGCCATCTTCAACCTGTGTCCCATCACATTCTAATACAACACGAACCGGCTCCGAGGCAGGTACCCCAAGTTTGTCTTTACCTACAAAACAAACGCCACAATTAAATTATTTAACCAAAAAAAATTTTCTTCTTTTTTTTATCTTTTACTAGAAAAAATCAAATAAAATAAAATCAAAAAAAAAAAAAAAAAAAAACAGAAAAGGCAAAGGAGAATAAACCACAAAAAGTGTACGTAGGTGTGGTGGGTGTAGGTGGGTGTAGGTGGGTGTAGGTGGGACGAAGAGCAACAACAAAATAATAACAAGAGTGCACAGCCAGCCAACCTACCTACCTACCTACCTACATGTATCATCATCTATCGTGTCAACATTTTTTTCGCATAGAAAACGTGTAGGCGCTTTTAAATAATAATTATTTAATAATTTTTTTTATCGAGTGTTCAGTTTTTACAAGAAAAGCGCACACATTATGTGTGTATGTATGCGTGCGTGGGTGGGGCTTTAACTATGTAAATCCAGCCACCTAGGTATTAATAGTTAAATGAAATTTTGTTTGTTTTTGTTTTTTAATTAAATCTCTTTACACACGGACGGACAGGCAGGCAGGCAAGCAGGGTGGCAAGATATCGGGGCCATAGTATTCGTTGATTGTTGCTGTTTTTAAAATGGAGAAGTGCTGGGGAAATTATTCACTTTCTTTGGAGACTTTTAACGGATAGTAAATGTGTTTTTTGGTTTGTTTCATTAAATTACCTTCTGGTGAGAGGCAAAGTTTAAATATGAAAACCAAATAAAAGCTTTAATCTTAATAGATTAGGGCGAATTAATTTATTTTTGTTGACTTTTCAGCGGGTTTTTCTATGATTTTTTGTGTCTTTTCTTTCTTTTTTTTTTTGGTCAATCCTGCGGGGGTGTTAATGTATTTTATGGTATTTTATGTGGTGGCGTTTTAACATTTAAAAAATTCAGTGGGTTTTCTGTGCTTTTCGAAAGTTATCTTATTCATTTAATAGAAATTAATCATCACTCGCAACAATTTTGTTGATATTGCAGTTGGGCTATGTAAATAAAAAAAAAAATCTTTTTTTTTACATTGCTTTCTCTGTTGTTGATTTTGTTGTTATCAGAGAAATTATAATGAATGAAAGTTAATTGGAATAAATAATTAAAAGGTCACACGTTCGATTATAATGAAAAAATAAAAATCTTTCTATTTTACCTCGTACGATTAATTCTTCAAAGCTTCCAACAACAAGACCTTTCCGGACGTTACGCCAACTGTCCCAAATTTTTAAGGGTCTCTTGCCGCGAGACTCCTGTAAATAAATAATAAAAAATTTAATTAATTTACAAAATTAAATTTTATTTGTTTAAACAAATTAATGTAGATTAGGTTGGGGAAAAAAAAAGAAAACTACCGCAGCTAGTCCCTGGCGAAAATTGAGGCATGTACAGCCCCATATTGGTTTCGTTACACCTAATGTACATAGAGCAGCTGACCACATACTTTTTTCCTTTTGTTTTCGTTTTATTTTACATAAAATAAAATCACAAAGAACTATTTGACACCACCCAGCTCGTTATCGTGAGCTCTTTATGCCAACAACAGAAAAAAAAAATCTACTTTAGTTCCTTGGTTAAAACATTTTTTTGTTTTATTTTTAAATTAAATCACCACCCACCCTCAATCACACAGAACTAACACAATTTATTACGTTTTGTGAATCTATTACCATAGATTGTTAATTTATGATTAAAAAAAAAAAAAAAATAAATAAAAAAATGTAAAAAAATGTAAAAAAATTCATTAAAACCGAGGAAGCTCAAAGTAGAAAACCATTTTTAAAGCTTTTTCATTTGCTTAACGAAACCACAATAGTAAAGTTTTTTTTTTGTTTTGTTTTTGTTCTCTGCTTTCTAAGCTTTCTTTTTTGTAAACATTTTTCTTTAAATAATTTTTTCACACTTTGAAACACTTTTAAAAAATAAAAATTCAGTTTTGGCAGTGTTAGTTGGGTTTAAGTTAATTTGTTTTTTTTTTTTTTATTATTAAACGTTGAATTAACTTTATTGTCCTAGTTTTGTAATATTATTTAAAAAAATAATTAATTAATTAATAGTCCTGTTAAAAGCCTTAATTAGATTTATAAAATTTGTATTCTAGGTAAAATTGTTTTTTGTTTTTCTAGCAAAAATAAATAAAAAAAAAAAAAAATTGTTTTTTGCTTGGTATAAACCACACTGTGCTACTTTTCACATCAAAAGTATATCACAAAGTGCAGTGCCCTCCTGACCGAATAAAGGAATAAACGACTGATATCCAACCACTACGAATAACATTAATACACTAAAAAAAAAAAAAAAAAAAAGCACAAAAATTTCACTAGAAACGTTTACTCTTCTTTTTCTATAAATATTCGGTTACACACACACACTTGCATTCGTACAGATGACTATATTCGCAGATGCTCTATATACTTGTTAGCAAAAAAAAAAAAATAAATAAAAAGTGCATCCAATACATAACGAATACACATATATAGAAATGTTGAGAGACTTTGCAGTTTTAACTTAAATATATAAAGAAACGAGTAAAGCACTAGTATCACCACCAACACCACCACCACTACCACCAGCAGCAGCAGCAATAATAATAACGAGAAAATAAATTATTATTCGTTTGGCCTCGTTATTTTCTTTTCGCAAAAAGTGCATTTTCTGAAGGATATTCCTATTTATTTTTTTTTTCATGTATGCTGCTTGTGTGCAGCTTTTTCGTAAAATGTAGGTCTCCTAACTAATACACTGATAACCGTGCACTAAATAGACTAAATTTTTTTTTTGTTCTCTAACGAATAACACAACTTATATAGACAGATTACTTGGTGCAGCTGCAGCTGGTGTTACTGCCAAAGCTGCTGTTGCTTACAGAAAAAGAAAAAAAAAATTTGAAATAACGAAAACTGCAGCAAAGAATTTTTGTTTTTATTAATTTTATGTTTGCTTGAAATATGTACACACACGAAAAAAAAAACAAAAAAAAAAACGAAAAACTCAATTTATAATCAACAAAAAAAAAAAAAAAAAAAAAAATGTTTGAACGAATCAGAATTAAGGAGGAGTGTCAAAGCTTTTATTTATTTAACTATACTCGCCATACAGTTTATATTTGCATCAATAATTTTAATATTTGTATTAGTTTGCATGTACAGTTTGTAAAAATATAAAACTGACCTAAACGGAAGTGGATAATTTCTAATAATGTTTTTGATACACATAAGTAAAATAATTATCAGTAAAAACATTAATAAAAGCTGAGGTGAAATACTAATAAAAATAAAAAAAAATAAATGTTGCACCGGGGGCTTGGCATTATAAAGTCAAATTAATAAACAAAAAAAAAAAAAAAAAAAAAACGATGCGATGCGATGCGATGACAAGCCCAAATCGGAAACGATGTTAAAGGTAAAACTAGATTTTAATTCAATTTTTATTGCATTTGGTACAGCAGCTGCTTGTCTCTGTCATACGCTCGTTAAGCTTTTTGTTTTTGTTTTTTTTTTGCATTTTTAAATTTTAAAACTAGGTTAGTGGACCACATAATGTTGCTGATAATAAAATGTTGGCTGGTTTTTTGTTCAGAAATATTATATACTGTATTATGTGTGCCATAGCATAGCATTAACATACACAATCATAGTAATAGTAATAATAATAATAATAATAATAAGAAAAGCTCATGATGATAATAATTTGTTCTACTGAACTAGTAAAACAGATAAAATAACCTGATTTACCATTTATTAAAGCTTTTCGTTTTTTCATTCTTTTTCTGTTATTGCAGTATTACAATTTAATTTACAAGAATTCTTAAAGCTTTTATTAAAGCTGTAGAAAATTCATCGAAATTATTAAACTACGAGTGACGAAGAAATAAAAACAACGAACTCTATCTGTAGCCAGAATTGTAAAAATCAAAATAAAAGCTGCCATAATAAAAGCGCAAAAAAAAAATTAATAAAATTAATTAGAAAATTTCGAATTTTTATATAAAAAATTAAATTAAAAAGCATCAGCAGCAGAAGCAGCAACAGCAGTAATAAGCACACAATTTACCCACTATTGCCAGATATATAAACAAAAACAGTTACAACCATAATTACTACTACAACTATAACTACTAATACTACTAATACTACTACTGCTACTACTACAACTTCCACTATTGATACTAAAACAATTGTGCAGCCCCCACTCAGAACCGATTTTATTTTATTAAACGGAAAATATTCATCTTTCTTCTCGTAACTAAAAAAAAATAAAATTGAAATGAAAGAAAGAAAGGAAAAAGCACAAAGATATATATATATATATATAAATTCTGTGCTTTATCAAATACTGTAAATGTAAATGTATTAGTGGAAGCAGTAATGTTTTTTTTTTTCTACTTTATTTTTCATTTCATTTCATTTTATTATTATATTTCTGTGTGTACAGTATTTTATTGTATGATGCTGCGCTGCTGACCCAGTTTTCATCATCATCATCATCATCAACATCATCATCAACATCATCAAAATCATCATCATCGTCATCGTATCAAAATCTAGAACGAAATAATACAAACACCATACTCTATCACAACAAAAATTTCATAGTTCTCAGAAAAATAATGAACAAAAAAAAGATTTCGTCGTTATAACCAGTCAATTGTAGTAAAATGAAAGAAATTCACTGCCCACAACTATGAAATGTTAAAGATTCTTCAGTAGGCATGACCTTTCACCTAAAGTGATTTAATCAATTAATTAATGGTGACAGTGGTGGTAGAAACCAAAAAAAAAAAAAAAAAAAAATGCTCATCTACACAAATGACAAGAAAAGCTTGACAAAAATTAGGACGCAAAAAAAAAACGAAAATTTCAGAAACAGAGTTAAAATGCACAAAGTTTAAATGTAATAAAACTGGGTGGTTGAGCTTTTATTATTGGTTTTGGGATTCATTTAAACTTTGTTTCATGATATTAGTTTGCTCAATATTTTCTATTTAATAATAATAATAATAATAAAAAAGATCATAAAATTATGCTAAAGCTGCTGATGATGGTGATATTGATGATACTGATACTGATTCTGCTGATGCTGCTGATGATGATGACGACGGCCTCAATAGTACATTGACTCTAGTACATCACCCAATTTTTGTTGTAGTAATTTTTCGTCATCATCGTTGTCGTCCTTGTTCAATGTATATACATGTGTATATTATATGTGCATGTGTATGCGTTTAATCTATTATAATTTTTCATGCTTTTATTTCTTTTTTTTTTTTTCACTTGTAAATAACATACAAAAACTTAATAAACACAATAAACCAGCAGAAAAAAAAATCAATTTATTTTCCCATCATAAATTAAACTATTTTGATTAAGAAAAAAAAAAATATTCACAAAAAACAAAAAGAAATAAAATCTCTTGTGTGCTTTTCTTTTCTGTTTTTAAATCCGTTTATTTTACTACAAATATGACATACAAATTTTTAAATGTTAAATTAATTAAGCTTTACGTTTACTTAATTAAAAAAAAAATAAATAAATAAATAAAATCACCAAAAACAGTATTTCCGAAGATAGATGAAAATTTATTTTACCAAAGTGGAGACGCCTGGTATTTCTTTGGTGTAAGCAAAAAAAAAATTTTTTTTTTATTTTCTGTACGTTTTTGTTATTATTTTTAGTGTTTAACATAATTATGATATATTTTAGAATGATTAAAGTTACGTGAAAAGCTATTAATTTTATACTTTGCTAAAAAAATTATGAAAAACCATTGAAAGCGACGAGACTAACAAAATTTTGCTAATCCTCACTGGTTATTGCCGAAATTTATCTATGAATATCCCAAATATATATTTCTTTAATTCTTTAACTAAATTAAAATTAATAAACGTTTTTATATCGTTTGATTGTAGTTTGCTATTTTGGTAATACCGGCTCCACCTTTATATTAATATTTTTCGTCTTCGTTTTATTTTTTTTGCCTTGCAACAAGCAAGTAATCATTTTCCTACTTTAACACACAAGAAAAAAAGAGGAAAATAAAAGGAAAAGCTTAAAAAATAACAAATTTTCCAGTAAGTAAGTTTTTTTTTTGCTCTGCCGTTGCTGTCTTAATTATTTGATTAAGGCGTGAGTTTTTGGACACATGTTTCGGGTTATAACTAAAAGTTTTATTTGTGCAGACAAAAAAAGCACTTAATTGCCTCAATTTCCTGTAAAGGAAAAAAAAAATAATTCTTCTTTCTCTAATCAAATCTGTGGATAGAATTTTTCTTTTTTTCTTTATTTTTTGAAAAAACCAGGCGCATACACTTGCCATATAATCTTCCAATTTTTAAATTAGTTTCTATACAGGAAAAAACTAAATACATTTTTTTTTTTTTTGATAAACCATGGAAGTCACATTTTGCACATTATTATCAGTGCAAAAAAAAAAAATTATTATTATTATTATTATTATTATTATTATTATTATTATTATTATTATCGGTAATCACAGGCAAGGCAGCATTGAACAGATAAAAAATAATTGAAAAGCTCGAAACACAGTATACGCGCCACACATACACATAATAACTTCAAAACGCACTCATTCACAGTAAACACACACACACACACACACAATGTGATAATAAACTCCACCGAAAATTCACACTATTTATCGGACACAAAAAAAAAAAAAAAACTAGCACCGCATAAAACAATGTTTTTTCGCTGCTAATATTCTAATTAAATTATTTTAAATGACTCTAACGAGCTTAATTAACAAAACTCCAAACTCAAAAAAATTAAAATTTAATTTAAAAACCACTGTGCGAGGTGCAAATAAAATGCAGAAAAATTTATTTCCCAAAACGATAATTTAAAAGCAAACTTCAGTCAAATATATTTTTATTTTTTATTAATTAAAAATTCTCTCACACACACAGACACATAATTAAAATTAAAAACATAAAAAAAAAAAACATCAAACTCCGCGGATGAACCACATGAAGTTAAATAGCGTGGTGAAACAGATAACACAGCGAGACAGATAAGAAAAATATTCAAGCGAAAACCCAACGAAAAAAAAAAATGCGAAAATTTTATTTGTTTGTCCAAACAAAAAATTTATTAAATTTTATTTCTGTTAATTAATTTTAAAAATAACAAAAACAACAACAACGACGAGAAATACATTTTTTTTTCTTTTTTTTACTATAAAAAATGTCGTCGACGTCGTTGGACACAAATACACGCAACCAAGGGAGCTTTTCGTTTAGAAACACAAAAATTAAATCAAAAAAATGAAAAATGAGAAATTTCACAAATAATTAAATAAATTTTAATAACAAAAAACAAAACAAAGAAGGAAAATGGAAAAAGCTTTAACTGTGGTGAAAAGGTTTACGGATTTTTTCTTTGCATTTCATTTCATTCTTTTTTTTTTCTATTTTGCCAAAACCGAAAAATTTGGAGGGTGTCGTTCATTTTTGTTTCACTATGTTTGTGTGCGTGTGTTTTTCTTATTTATTTATTTTCTCAACAATTTTCTTCATCTTTATGTTGTGCAGCTTTTTCTTATCGCCTTTTACTTCAATATATCCCCGTTCGCTTATCAACCACGGAGAGACTTTTCAACATCGAAAAATATTATTTTATTTTTTTTTAATGTAGGAAAAAGGAAAAAAAAAATTAATAATTGGCCCATGGTTGTTGGTGTTGTTGTTGTTTTGATTTTTGGGAGTACTGAAAAACTTTTCGCTAAGCTTTTCGGTTGTTGTTTTTGTTGTTGTTGTTTTGAATTTACAAAAAAAGAAAAATTTGGAATTTTCTTAGTGGTAAACCTACCTCTCTTGCCATTACGGCATGCCTCAACAGAACAAATTCGGGGGCGCTTTATTGTGCCCCCTTTCAGCAGCATTAACAAAGTCCAAATGTAGCGGCATCCACAGGCACTTGATGGCGGGGCACGACACAACCTTTTTCCTTTTTTATTTATTTGCTTTTTATTTTACCAAACTTATTTTTCGCCTTTTTTTTTTTGTTGTTGATTTTTCTAAATTTTTTTTTCTTTCCCTAATTAGTAATTTCCAAAAATGTGATCATGAATGTGTGTGCGAGGGGTGTGGGTGTGTGTGTGTGCTTGATGGGATTTATTTTTAGTATTCAGTTCGCGAATACTTAAACTTTAACTTTCGGGGCACAATGTCACCACAAATTTTAAAACACTGAAAACACCCTCCATGTCGCAATATGATGGAGATTTTTTTTTTTTGCGATACAACTTTGAGATGAACTTTTATACGACCGAAACAAACAAAAAAAAAACTGTAAACTTGCTAAGCTTTTTCTTGTTTAAGCGATCCCGTTATCGTTTTTATTTTTTTTTTAGCTTTTCTTATATTTCTTATAAGTTGAAATCTTTTTTTTTCTTTTCCTTTTTTTTTTGGAAACAACTTTTCTCTACTCTTCTTCACCACACAACTTAACTACACACAACAACACGACAACGACGACGACACACGTACACCTACGTACCGCTGCTGCTGATGCTGCCATCTGACTATCAAACGACGGTAACATCGATCGATGAAACACATCCTCGTTTAGTATTTCGTGTCAAGCTTTTTCGTGGGGCTGCTGGTCTGCTGCTGTTATATCTGCTGCCGCTGCCAATTCTGATTCTGCTCCCTACAACTTTCTATAAGCGATTCTCTCGGTGATAGTTGTATTTGGCTGCCTTAATGCTGCTCCGCTGATGCTGCTTAGCGATTTGTACCATTTTCGATGAAAATCGGTGGGTGTTCGTTAGCACCATGCGCACAGTACACCTTTTACAACATTATTTTCTTTTCTCTTTTTATTATAATTAATTAATTATTATTATTATTATTTAATAAAATTATAAATATTATTGTTATTGTTTTAAATTTATTGTTTTTTTTTCTTTTATTTTTGGATTTTAATAATTATCAAAATGCAAATTAAATAAGAAAATTATTTACAAAATTTAAAAGTAACGTAGGTTGCAGTTACCATAGGAAATCAAAAAAGCTGCCATAAAGCTTTCCTACTAGTTTATTTTACTTTTATTAATTTACAATGTCTAACCAAACTAATGTCTAATTTATCAATTAATTATTATATATAAATTATTAGAAAATTTAATATATATTAATTAAAATAAAGAATTTCTTGTTGAATTATTATTCCATAGATAGTTGATAGCTTTTTATAAAATTAAAGAATGAAGCCAGATTTTTTAATTTTTATATTTTTTTAGTAAAAAACATTACCTTTTTTAATGTTATTAATTAATTAATATAGTAATTAATAATTATTATTATTTTATGTTTATTAATTATTTAAATAGAAATAATTTAAATAAATAATATATAAATGTACTAAAAAAAATTAAAAACATATAAGTATGGCAATACCAAATTTCTAAAGCTAAAAAAAAGCAAAACATGGCTTTATGTTTTTTATTTATTTTTTGATATAAATAAATTTTCCTACTAAAAACATAAAACGTCAAAATCATCTGTCATTCATAGTCAGTGTGTGTGCGAGTGTTTTTTTTTTATTATTTTTTTTCCTTAATATAAAAAAAATAAAAATAAATAAATAATATTACACATGCCCCAATAATAATTGTAAAATAAATAATTCAATAAAACTAATTAATAATGTTTTCATTTATTAATTTGCCCTTGTTAATTATATTTATAAAAATAACTAAAGTGAATCAAACATACGAAAAATAAATGAAAACGGATTTTGTTGTGGTGCAAAATCAAAATAATTTACACGAGAAGAAAAAAAAAAAACCAACAACAAAACACAAGTAAAATAAAAAATTAAATTAAATAAAAAAAAATCACAGTGAAAGAAAATAAATTAAAAAAAAAAATAATAATCAATGGTAAATGCTCGTGGCGGCCTAGGTGCTATTTTGGGCATAAATAGTAGTCATTCGGGCAAATCAGCACCTAATGTACAACGGCCCCCTACTTACCGCAAGGTAACCTGTCCTCATTCACACTATCTTTAATCATTTACATTCCTCTTGTTTGCAGCTTTTTTTATGCTTTTCGTTTTTCTTTTTTATTTTATTAAAGCTTAACAACTACGCCCATATTTTAATGACATAAATTCTTGTTTTGATTAAAATTTTTTTTTTCTTTTCTTTTTCTTTTTATTCAACAATCTAATGCAGTTGAAATTAATTAAAATATTTTCTCTATTTACTAGCAAATACCATTATATTTAGTAATGATGCGAATCAATTTGAAAATTGTTTGCTTCGGTGTGATTGTGTTTGGTGTGCTCACATTGACCATTTATTTGATACGGGAAGATTCATCAACATTTGCAAATCTACCAAAATGGAATCGACGATATAATGGTAATTTCTGATTTAGTCTTCTGTTTTTCTTCTTTTTTTTAAATCAATATTGAATAATTGATTTTGCTTATTGAATTTAGATTATTTTGCAGGTAGTCGACAGTTAGCTCCAACGGAAGAAATTGAGTGCATTATTAATCAAGAGTATCCAATTAGTTGTCGGAAGGAGAACGATGAAATTTATATACCATTTTCATTTTTACATAAATACTTTGAAGTAACGAATTAAATATTTTTCTTTATTTTAATTTTTTTTTCTTTAATTAATTAATTTATTTTATTTTAGGTTTATGGCACAATAACATCCATAGGTAATATTGTACGATTTAATTGGTCACACAGTAATGCCAAAGTAAATCATCCAAAAGGTGTTTACGATTCGAAAGGTGTATTTACATATTTTGAAAATTATCATGTTGAGGTAAATAATTAATGGAGTTACTAGCTTAGAGCTTTTGCTTTAATTTATGCAAATTTATAAATTAATTTTTGTTTTATTTTTAATTAATTTAAAAAACTTGTTTAGATGCGTGATCGTGTTAAATGTATAAGTGGAATTGAAGGTGTACCAATATCAACACAATGGGACACTCAAGGATATTTTTATTCAACACAAATAGCACAATTCGGTTTATCACATTATAGTAAAAATTTAACAGAGCCCGAACCAACAAAATTAATTATTGAAAATGGTGACTTGGATGGTAATCCAAATTGGCAAATACCAGTCAATAGTACATTCAAACGTTACTTTAATAATACATTAAATACAAATATAATTACATTTAAAACAACAAATTTATATAATAGTTCAATTAAACTTCCATTAGATATTGTATTAGATCTAGTATTAAGCATAGATATATTATTTAATAAGAATACAACATTGATTGTAACATTGCAAATACGTGATAGTAAGAAAGTGTATAATATACATTATATTATGGCTGATTTATGGTTAAGTGTGCAGGATGAGAATATCTATTATGGCATTGGCCAGAGTATGAGCAGATGGCGAAAATTGACCAGAGATTTATTAGTTGATTTACAAAAAGGTGTTGCCATGGGTACCGTAGCATTATTAAATAATGATAAGAAACCGCGAAAGTTAAAACGTAGTGAATTAAAGATAATTGAAATATCTGTTCATGGAAGTGGTCAATTTGATAATTTAACACTTTTGACAAGTGATCATATAGCACAATTTTATGATGCCGCTGAATGGTTTGTTAATAATCAGGATGTAAATACTGGTGGCTGGGGTACACCAGTGCCAAGAAATTTAGGACCTGGTTTTGCTAGTCTTAAACGTGGATGGTATTCAGCGATGGGCCAAGGTCACGCTATATCATTATTAGCCAGAGCATACTTTCATTCAAATGGAAATATAAAATATTTAAAATCAGCCATCGATGGTTTAAAACCATTTCGAATACCCTCGTATCATGGTGGTGTTCTGGCTACGTTTCTGGGCAAATATGCTTGGTAAGATTTTATTTTGAATTAATAATAAAAGAAAGAATGAAAATTTATTTTTTTTTTTTTTTGACAGGTACGAGGAATATCCAACATCACCACCATCATTTGTATTAAATGGATTCATATATTCATTACTAGGTTTATACGATTTAAAAGTCATAGCACCTTATAATTATTCAATAGAAGCAAATTTACTCTACGAACAAGGTATTAAGTCATTAAAGAAAATGTTATTGTTATTTGATACGGGCAGTGGGACTAGCTATGATTTGCGTCACTTTACATTAGGTATGTGGGAGGATTCGGTTAATCAACTTTTTATTTTATTTATTTATTCTTGTTATTTTAATTCCACAGGTATAGCGCCGAATTTAGCACGATGGGACTATCATGCGACGCATGTTAATCAATTATTATTATTAGCAACAATTGATAAGGATCCGTTAATATCACAAACTGCGGAACGATGGCGTGGTTATATGTTTGGTAAAAAAGCTCAACATAATTAATTAATTAATTAATTAATTAATTAATACGATTTTTAAGTGAACAGAATTTTTATAGAAATAACAAATAATAAAATGTTTATAGAAGAGATCTTCTTGTTATAAAGAATAATCATAACCAAGAATCAAGGTTAGAATATTTAAAGTTTTTTTTTTTTTTTCAATTTTATTTTAATTTTTATTCCGTTTGTTGATAACAAAAAAAAAATATATATATATATATATTTTTTGAATTAATTAAATAAATAAATAAATTATTTTCGCCATATAGATTTTAATTGAATTTTGTTAATATTTATGAAGGCTGAGCCTTTTCGTTTTTTTTTTTCTTTTTAATTAAGTTTCGTTTTTGTTTGTTTCTCTTCGTCTTTTTTTTTTTTATTTATTATGCTAATTTTATTCAAATTTTATTTTAATTAAATGACTAAGAAATGAATTAATAAAAAAAAAAAAAAAAAAAAACAATCTTCAATGCTGTTGTATTTTTTATCTTTTATTTATTTTTGTTATCTTTTCAAATTCTTAGCTAAATAGTAGCAACTAATATACGTAATTATTTATTAACAAGATGAATGTGTTTTGTGAAATTTATTTAATAGAAAAAGCAAAAAAAAAAAGAATAACTCTGAACAAATGATGATGTAGCTGAATTTAGTATTTTTAATAAATAAAAAGAAAGAAAATTATTATTATTATTCTTTTTCTATATGATAATAGACTGAAAACTATAATATGTATATAAAATGTTAATATAAATATATATATATATATATAAAACTCACAGAAAATAAAAATTAAAGAAATAAATAATTTTTAATTATAAGGCACAAATCATTTATACAAAATTTCCTGTTCTTTTTTTTTTTTTTTTTAAACTTAACTTTAAATAACTTTTGTATTTTAGATGAATTTTTATTCTAATTTTGTCTTATTTAATTTATTTAAACTAATTAAATTACAAATGTAATATGTAGACGACAATACTTAATATAAAATGAATATATTTCTATTGTATTATAATTTTAAGTAAACTAAAACAATAATTATTTTATTTTATTTTAGCTTAGCTTTTAATAGCTTTATTAATTTTATAGAAAACTATTTTTATCGAAAATTATTAAAATGAAATTCTTGAATAATAATTACATTCCTTTAAAAGTTTTTTCTTTTCTTTTCTTTTTTTATTTTTAAGTCATTTTGTACAAGAATCAAAAAATCAATTTGAAGTCAATTTTTATATATATATATATATATATATTTTAAATTTTAAAATTAAAGGAATTTAATTTAATTAAAAAAAAAAAGAAAAACCCCCCCGAATAAAGGTAAATAATTTATAGCATTAGACTCTCATATCAGACAACAGTTTTATCGGTGGGGTTTTCTTTTTTTTTTTCATTAAATTTATATCACTTGGTTATACTTTTGTAAAGCACTGTAAATGTTTAATGCAACAGCTAAGCCAAAAGAGTTTTTTTTTATTTTTTAATTTAAAAAAAAATGTAAATATATTGTAAAGATTAATTAATTAGTAACTAATAATGTGTTAATAATATTATAAACAACCTGAGCTTATTAGAAGGAAACGTATATAAATATGCTTTTTATTAATTATTTTAATTTTTCATTATGCAATTTATTACTTAACCACCACAAACCACAGATGTATTAATCAGAAAAAGAAAAAAAAAAAAGTTATTATTAGAAATATTATTGTGCTTAAAAAATAAAAAAAAGTGTAAAAAATATTTATAACTTAGATGCCAGCCGCCCTTCTTACCTGCCCTGCCTTCCTTATTATTGTATTATTAAATTTGTTAATTTTTATGCTTAATTAACATTCCCTTGTTGTGTACAATTTAACTGTTTTGATTTATTTTATGTCTTTCTTGCTTTAATTATTATTATTGTTTAAAAAAAAAAAATATTGAAATAATTTCTGTTATAAAGACAAGAAGACTGTTGAATTGGGATAAAACTCTAAAATGAAAAATTTATTTAATATATATATTTTTTTATTTTTTATTATTTTTGCTAATTTAGATTTACTTAAAATTTTTTTTGTTTATTATTCTAATTGGCTGTACAATTCTTGTTTAATAATAATAATAATAATAAATAAATAAATAATTGTAAGTGACAATAAAATTAATTGAAATTAATTATTAAGCATTAAAAAAGGAAAACCAATACCAATCAATATAATAATAATAAAAAAAAAAATTAATAAACATTTGTATTTATAATCTTTAATTAATTAATTAAGTATTAAGAGAGAAAATATTAAGAAAATTAATTTTGTTAGATTAGTTAAGTAATAAGAAAACTTTTATTAATTTTAAGTGAAATGAAGTACGATAGATACTTAAACCTTTTATTATACTTATAAATTTCTTTTTTCACTATGATTTTTTGCTACTAAAAAACGACTAAAAATTAGTTTTGTTTTGTTTGTTTTTTACTAATGTTAATTATTTCTTATATCAAAAAAGTAATTAAAAATAATAAAACAAAAACCACCAAGGGGTGTGATAATTTTGGAGGAGAATTTTAAATGTTTTTTTTTTTTTTTTTGTTACTATAAAACTCATATCAAATTATTTGAAGACAATTCTAAAAACAAAAACATATTTCATTGGGCAAATGGATGAGAATTATTAATAATTAATAATTTATTTATAAATCCATAACTTGCCACAAAAAAAGAAAAGAGAGAAGAAAATAAATAAATTATATATTTAATAAAAAAAAAAAGTAATAAATTATCATTAAAAGAAAAAATGTATAAACAAAAATAAGCTAAAAAAAAAAAGAAGAAAATAAAAAATTATTAATTAGTGATGATTTGTAGATGAAAGAAAAACTAATAATTAATAAATATAATTAAAAAAGAAATAAAATTATTCTAATAATAAAAACTTTGTTTAATCTTTTATTTACTTTTGAAAATTTAACTTTTGATCGTAGTTTACTTGGTGCAGTTTTCCTTTTTTTTTTTATGACAAACAAAAATGGTGGACAATGCAAAATATATACAACGGTAAAATTTTAAATTATAATAAAAAAAAAAAAAAAACAATAAATGGCTTCTCCACCAGAAAATACCGACGTACAGAAAACACTATTAACAAAAGATTGTATTGAGGGGAAATTTGTTATACCATTTGAAAATTTATTTGCATTAGAAAATACAGATGGGTGGGTAATTATTATTTCCCAATTTCAATTACTATTTCCCATTATTATTTATTATTTTGTGTTTTGTTTATCAATTATCAATTGGAAACAAAAAAGAAATGAGGAACATTTAGAAACAATTACAAGAAAACGTTCAAAATTAATAGCAACATTTGAAAATAACAATAAAAATGTAAATAAAGACGATAAAATTAAAACAAATAATAATAAAATATTTGAGAGAAATATTAGAAAAATCGAATATGAATTAGATGAAATGAAAAATGTTATAAATTTATATACAAAATTCATAGACGAATACAAAAAGACATCATTTAGCAGTATTAAAGAACGGACATTAACCGTAGCAACGTCGACAGATGAAATCAGTAATTCTTATGTTGATGATGGTAATTGTACTAGTAGTGATTGTAAGTTAATTAAATTAAATATTATATTTATTAAAACATAAAATCATTACATATTCATTATATTCTTTACAGACAGCATAAATATAGTCAAAAAACGTAAAGGTCCCAAAATTTGTCAAAATTGTCAATAATTCAGTTCAAAATATAAATGCAAAACTTAAAAATAAACCTAAATTAAATAACACTGTCGACTAGAAATATCATTTTATGGTGATTAGAAATTTTTTTCTTTATCCTCATCTAAACGTAAGTATTTTTCTTGTCTTAATTTAATACAATCATCGATAACAAAACTATAAAACAGTATTGTGATCGGTACAGTTGATAAATGCCATAATGCATGAGCATCAAATATCCAAAATATTGGTGGAAAATCATTTATTTCTAGTAGTAAGGTAACTGCAGCTAGTATTTGAAATGATATCATTTTCCAAGCGTACGGTGATTGTTTGTGGTTCAGCATACACCAAAATATCCAGCCAACACCAGATATTACTCCCGTTGCAATATTTGCTTTCATATTAAATTTATAATCAAATGATCCCACACTTAAGTATGCAAAATGATTGAAAAAGAATATTAGGCAAACTGCACTGATGCCCATTTTAATTAAATTGGATTTTCGATGAAGCGTCCTAAAGAAAAAAAAAATAATAAAAATTAAATTAAATTGCTTTGATGATTGACCAAATTTTTAATTTACCTTATTATCATGCAGTAAAGAGTTACTAAAATCATCGAGTAAGCAAATCCGTAGTCAAATAATTCAGTTATGGGAAAGTCTCTAATGTGGAAGATTGTCGACCAAAACCAGGCATTCAAACAAACCTAAAAAGCACAAATAAATTATTTGATTTATTTTTTGATTCATGAAGTATTAAATTTACCCCAGCGAACACATGCCACATCCAATATAAAGGTGTATCACTTCGTACAGTCTGCCGTAGTTTTCTTAACATGAAACAATGCACCAAAAAATTCATGATTGAAAATACAACCGACGCCGGCTCCTGCATACCAAAAACTCTTTTAAAAGGCCACTAGAATTTAATTAGTCAATTATTTACTGATAACTAATCACTTCATCATTTATAATATTTGTTTACTTTTCCATAAAATTGTGGAACATTCCATTTACGGCTCATATACGATCTAGTCGTTCGCCACATACACTGATATTTACATTCCTCAAAGCAACTCCACCGAAGTATTACATATTTATAATCTAATTTACGTTTATCCAGATAATTATCACCATCTTCAAATATTTATTAACTTTAATTTATAATTTATTATTTATTGAACCTACTGAGAAGCTATTTATTACCTTGGGTACAATTGGTGGAACTACAAGACTTTAAACAATTTTGAAAGAATAGACTCCGATCGCCTTCAGATGCTTGTATAAGGTTATTATTATAAAATAAAATAATCACTACTGATACAAATAGATAGTTATTCATTATTTTTAATGAAATTAATAAAATGCTAATAGCGTTCCTGTTTTTTTACAAATTTTTCTCTGTAGATTTTTCCTTTCTGGCTACTAAAAATAAATTTGACAATTGTACACACTGGTGAACTCAACAACAGTTTGTGATTTGTTTTCATTTATTTGCAATATATAAAAAAAAACTGAAAGGAAATTGTAATGCTTTTCGCATTAATTAAATTCAAATATTTGATGTTTAAATTCAATAACATTTATAAGGCTTCAGAACTGTCAAAATTATTTACAAATGCAACAAATGTCAATAAAAATTTCGTGGAAGTGTTTTGTGGAATAAAAATGGTAAAAAAATGGCATCAAAAATTATTTGCATGAAAAATAATTTTTTTAAATATAATAATAATAGTTTATTTAGAAAACTACAAATAGTAAATTTGTAAGTAAAAATAAAGGAAAATAAATTTATATTATAATCATCAAGGTAGAAAAACCTTGCATAACCCTAAATACAAATGTATTTAATTTTAGATTAACGAGTAAAAGTATTAAACGAGAATTTTTTAATTTTGCTGATATAACAAATAAAAGTAAACATTATACAGAGAAGAAACTAGTTGGGTAAATAAAAATGTGTTTGTGTGTGCCATTCAAATAAAGTTGCCAATAATTAATGAATTTCTGTTTAGTTTTTCAATGGAACAAATGTTTGCAGTTGTTTCGGATGTTGAAAATTATTATAAGTTTGTGCCATTTTGTAAGAAATCAAATGTTTATTCACGTCAGCCAGGGTTTTTACGTGCTGACCTAATCATTGGATTTCCACCATTAAACGAAAGTTACACTTCCCACGTAACATTGCAAAAACCAAATTTAATCAAAGCGGAATGTCGCGATGGAAAACTATTTAATTATTTATTAAACTACTGGAAATTTAGTCCAGGCCTTAAAGATATACCGCAATCATCCGTTATTGATTTTAGAGTTGAATTTGATTTTAAATCAGCGTTCCACTCGAACTTTGCAAATATGTTTTTTGATCAAATTGTAATCAAAATGGAACAAGCGTTTATTGATGAAGCTGTCCGACGCTATGGACAACCAAAACTACGTAGTCATATAATATCATCGCACGGTCATAATACATAACAGAGATTAGTTGAATTATTCAATAATTTTAACGTAGCAAAATTGATCTTTTTTTTTTTTTTATCTTTCTAACAGATTGTACATAAAATTAGCTTTAATTGATTTTTAGTTATAAACAATTTAAAGTGTTCAAAAATATAAGTTTGCACTCAAATAAATAATAATTATTATAAAAGATCTTCCTGACTTTGTAAATGCAATTATGTAAACTAATTAAAAGAAATATATTTTTGAAGAATTTTCTTATTTTTTTTTTTTAATAAAAATGTTTTTGTGTTTTCTTATTATATTCATAAAATAAATGTTTGTTACAATTGTCCACACTGTGATATTGTTATAGGTAATTTTGGTTTGTTATTCGGTCCTGTGGGTACATTTTCAATCTTCCGCATTATTAATAGGCCGTCCAGTACTCGTCCAAAGACTACATGTTTATTATCTAAGAAATTACATTTGGCACAAGTAATAAAAAATTGACAACCGTTTGTGTCTCGACCACTGTTTGCCATTGATAACAATCCTGGTGCGTCATGTTTTAAAACGAAATTTTCATCAGGGAATGTGCCGCCATGAATACTCATAACCCCTGTACCGTCACCCTGGAAAACGAAAATTATTAGTTCAATAAAAATTGACAAACCAAAATTTATTAGCGTTATTACATTAACGAAATCACCTCCTTGAATCATAAAGTCTTTGATAACCCTATGAAAATTGGCGCCTTTATAACCAATTGGAACACTGTCTTTTCTGAATTCTCCTGTACAAAATTGACGGAAGTTTTCACTCGTTTTTGGTACTACATCAGCAAACAACTCAAATATCATTCTGCCAATTTCCTAAAACATAATTTAACTTGTTAATTAAATTATTATATTGAACATAACCATATTTAAACACACTGTCGTTCCAACAGCGACATCAACAAACACCACAGGATTATTTGGATGCCGTAATTGTGAGTGGATTTGTAACCAGGTAGGCATCTTTAATAATTATTTGTTAAAATAATTTATTTAATTGAAATTGTCTTAAAATTATTTATTATCACTTCCTAAAGCCGGTAAACATTTAACTAATTTTTTATAAAAATTAATAAAAACAGTGAAAATGTCAAAAGTTTTAGTGAATTTTTTTTTCTAGCTATTGGTAACTAAAATTGTTGGTAACTTCACAAGTGGCTCTTTTTATTGTCAATAATTAAAAAAATAAAGAAAACAAATAAAGTAAAAAGTGATTGAAATAAAAACAAATAATATTGTATGTGATTGAAATTTGATTAATAAAATAAATAAAGAACGAAAATCCATTAATTAAAATATAAAGATAAATATATGTAAGTGATATTCTATAATAATTCATTTTTCTAAATAGACATATTAATTCATAATTGTTAGTAGACAAAATGAATGTAACATAACCTGCAAATAAAAGAATTTTTTTTTTTTTATGAAATATTTATTTATTTAATTTAATTTAATTTATTAGGAACATTAAAATTATGTTATTTATAATTTAATCCTAAAATATACTTTGTACAAATATTAAAAATAAAATGTCATGGTAAAATATAATTCCATATTTTGTTATTTGTTTTGTGGATTGGTCATGATGTTTGCCCCCAAAAAATTCGTTTTTTTTTTGTACGGGAACTCTTTCAATTTGCTTAAGAATAGTTTTTATGGATGTATAATAATTTATAATTAAAAATAATAAAAAATATAAACAATAATTAAAAAAAATAAATCAAAGAAACGATTTTGTGTGTTTTCTTCTCTTAAATATAAATTAAATACGAAACAGATTCAAGAAAATCATTTTGTTAATTCAATATCACTATTCACAGGTCCATTTTCCTCTTTGTATAAGACTTTATCGTCATTGATTTCATTATTGTTGGTGTCTCCGTTTAGTGCGCTGGCCGCATTGTCAAAATCTTCATCTAAATTATTAAGAACAATAACTGGGGTGCCACCATCCGTCAAGCCGCGTCTACAATTAATTTTAATAAAGTATTATTTGATTTATAAATTTAATTTAATTAACGTACGGTTGATTGTCATATATGTCACGAGACACTGAACGTGTAAATGAAAAACGCAATGACATTGATCTTGTGAATTTTTTCTCTACTGGTATTGGCTCATTTCTCGCTTCCTTTTCTGATAATTCTAATACTTCTTCGGCCGTTTTCTGTATTAACTTCCATGCTCTATCTGTAAGTGAGAATTAAAAAAAGTTAAAATATAATTTTTTTATTTATATAAATCCGTTGTTGTGCAAATTATGAAAACTAACCAACATCTTCCTTAGTTGCGTGCTCATAAACAATGCAAAATCTGATTACATATTCATCTTGAATCATTGTTGGTATCATATGTATTTCACCAGTCATATTTAGCTGTCCTAATAATTTTATATTAAATTCGTTTGATCTGCGGTGCAAGAGAAAAGAATTTTTTTTTTTTAATACAATTTCCGGGATTTAGAAAATGAAATTTTTTATGACTTACGCATTGTATTTGAAGCAAACAAGTCCAAGCACAACATCATTCTTCACTGCGAAACGCTTGTCTTTATTTACGAGTTCTTCAAAATATTTAGCTAAACTTATGTGCAATCTCATGTACTTCCGTAATCCTTCTAATCCATATGTGCGGAAAACGAACCTGTAAAAACGAAAAAAAAAATTTAATAAAAATAAAAATTTTTTGGTTTATTTTTATTGGATTTACCATAGTTTTAATGAACGAAAACGTCTACTTAAAGGTATTCCATAATGGCGGTAATCAATTGCATCCTTTTCAGTATGTTCCAAATAAATCGGGTGCACCGTTAATGCTGCTGTTAACTCACATACGTTTTTCACCCAAATTGCGGACGCATCAAAATGAGTCAATAGAAATTTGTTTGGATTTGTGTTAAATGAGTCTGCAAATTCTAAACCTTTGCTGTATTGACTCATTTCAGGTAATAAAAATGAGCTACCAGCATATGCACCATCCACGTGAAACCATATTGATGGGGTCTCTTTGCATACTCTACCAATCTCTTCAAGATTATCAAAAACGCAAGCGCCCGTTGTACCAACGGTAGCTACCACTAAAAATGGTACCAAATTGTTTGCCTTGTCCGCGTCTATCGTCAATTTTAATGTTTTATAACAAAATTGTCCCTTGGAATTTGTTTTGATGATACGCAAATTCACTATTGACATCAGAGCAGCCTTTTCAACGCACGAATGGGCCTCAGCCGATGTATATGCAACTAATCTCGGTAAATAAAAACTAGCATGATTATGCATATCGTCACCTCGAAGTTTCTTTATCACACGAAATCGTGCAGCAATCATTGCTAATAATACGCATTCAGAAGCGGACCCAGCTAGGGCACCACCGCCAACGCTATTTTGTGTATCTGATAAAAATTGTTCTGGTAAATTTATGGCACGCGCATACCAATTCATAACAATATTTTCTAATTCTGTGTTTGCTGGATTTGAAGCCTATTTTGGATGATTAAAGATGGCGCAAAAAAAAAAATTACAAAAATTGCTTTAAAATGTCAAAATGAATAGAAATTTACCCAAGAGAAACCAATCGAACCGATGGCTGCATTCAATAAATCACCTAATATCGATGGAAATGAGTCACCAGCTGGAAAATATGCAAAAAACTTTGGATGATTCCAATGTAATACGCCTGGCATTATTTTTGCATTAAAATCCTTCATTATTTCATCAAAGTCTTCACCCTTTTCTGGTGGATGATCTAGAAAATTAAGAAAATTAATTATATTAAATTCTTCTATTCAACAAGTTGTTTATTTTAATTATAATCCTTGTGTGTGTGTGTGTGTATGTGATTCATTAATTAATTTTAATTAAATTAACGTGTATTATTTTCAAAAAAAAAGAGAATTTTTTGTTTATTTTTTTAATCTCATGTAACGCACACATCATCTAACCATACGTTTTGGAGCGCGATATAAATTTATAAAAATAAATAATTAATTAATTATTTGTTTATTATTAATTCACGATGTGCGCTAGTGTGGGAGTGAGTAAAACATTAGGATGTTCGTTTTAGTAAAGCCATAGTAATAGTCTATACTAATAATCTTGTCGACATTTGTTAGGTTTTATTTTTATCTCCCTCATACATAAAAATATCTGTGTTTTTCTTAATTATTTATTTATTTTATTTTATTTTATTTATTTAAGAATTAAAAATAATTAACCAACCAACCAACCAAAAAAATAACTTTAGAATTTTTTTTATTATTTTTATTATTTTTTTTATTAACGTGTATTGTGAGAATTTGTAGAGTTTTTGATTACTAAATTGATTGATTTAATAAAAAAATATTTAATTACGTTGTGATGTTTTAACAATGTGTTAATTGATTAAGTATAAAAAAAAAAAAAAATTAATTGATTGTGGTAAGAGAAATCTCGTATTTTTTTTAGTTTTGATTTTGGAACCGTGTGCGCGGCTGGCTTTATTATATTTCGATAAATTCATTAAAATCGATAATTTTTAAGCGTTAATTATTTTTGTTATTGTTGTTGTAATATATTGCCAAAACAATTTGATTGTGGGTGGAGGAGTTGAAAAATTCCATCAAGAAGTAGCCGCGCTACCAGTCGCCGCGCCAACAAAACTCATAAAACAACAAACAAATAATTCATAATTAGAAGATATTTTTAGTTGGTTTTGTTTGGTTGAGCGAGTTAATTATATATATAAAACGCAACTAAAAATAATTTTAAATATAATTAACCACTTTTTTCTGTTTGATTTTTTTTTCTTTTGTATAATCTTTGAATCTGTGTTGTGTGTCTGTTGTTGAACTAATTTTTTTTTTTTTTTTTTTGTTAAAAATAACTGAAATCGTTTTTTTTTTTTTAATTTTTTGTTTTGTTTATGTTTTACATATTTTTTTTTTTTGTGTTTTTATTTATTTATTCCTTTGATTCAATAAATGATTTACTTTACTTTACTTTACTTTACTTTACTTTACTTTACTTTACTTTACTTAACAAAACACATTACTTTGCCGTTTTAAAGATAATTTAATAGCAGCAAAGTTATGTGTTTTGTGTTGTCTATACACGAACTACAATTAAGGCCGACTTCCTCTTGAAGAAAAATGCCTTCGTAAATGCAAACCGGAGAGAAAAAATGCTCTTGACCAATCTTGACCAAGATAATAGTTTCGCATGCAAAAAAAAAACAAACTTTATCTTTTGAACCGCAGACAAAACTGATAATATAAGTGTTTAAAAATAATAAACGCAACGTCAAACTTTGTATTGTAAAATTACAAATGAATTTATTTTTTAGCCAGAGACTAAAATTCTGCAGACATTCTTCTCTCCCGTACACATTTACGAAGGCATTTTTGTTCAAGAGGAAGTTGGCCTTTATAATAGAATGCGAGATAGAAACATTAAACATTGGCGGTTTTTTTCTAAATGTTCTAAACGTATCCACGTTTTTCTTTATTAATTATTTATTAAGATATATATTGTTTGTTTATTGTCTTATGTTTTTTTTTTTTTCCCCAAAATATTTAATCTTAAAAAAAATCTGTGCTATTCATGTTTGTTTATATAAAAACGTTTGGATGGAATAAATTATTGAATATATTGTGCGATGTGTTGAAGAAGAAGAAAAATTATAATCATATGTTTGCAGATGAGTTTTTGTCTGAATTTTACTCGGTTTATTTTATAACGGGGGACACAGGTTTTTTCTTTTTTTCTTTCTTTTTAAATATTTATTAATTCATTTTTTTCTTTAGTTTATTAAAGCTTTTAAGAATGTATAAAACAATTAAAAGAGGTCACATTACATACGTTACGTAAATATTCAATGTCGCACTACTAGGTGTGTTTTAGGCTATAGCTAAATTTGTTTGTTTGTTTTTTTTTTTTTTCTGGTATGCAGACTAACTAGTTCCGGTTTAAATAAAAAAAAAAAAACATTTTTAATGACAGGATTATACTAATTAAATAATAAAAGCGTAACCAAAATCTAAATATTTATTTACAAAACACTTTATTTAACGCACAAATGTTTGTTTGATAGATGACGATGCACAATTTTATTTAATTAATTAATTAATTAGATCGATAAATAAATAGATAGGTAAAAATGTTTTTTTATATATTTACTTGGTATTAATTTTTTTAAATATCCATATTCAATTTTTGGATGTTGTGTGGTATCATTAAATGAGGAGACTGGATATGATTCGATATCTGTACGATATTTACATATGTAATCGATCATTTTCTTTCCATACTTTTCAAATTGTGCTATATCCATTGTGTTTATTTCTTTTTATTTAATTATATTAATTTAATTTTATTTTATTTTAATTTTTTTTGTAAAACTTGTATTAACTTGTTGTAATCAATTTTCTTGAATTAATTAATTAGCACACTTGGAACATGAACAACAGAACATAATCCTTTATTATGAAATCACTTAAATTTTCTTTTGCGTTTTTATCTGTAAATACTGATAAAAAATTTTTAAATAATTATATATGTGGGGCTGCACTTATTTGAATTTAATTTATATTTTTATTTAATTATTTTTTTTATTTATTTAATTTTATTTTATTAGCGCACACAACACGGTTTACCGCGGTAACTTTAAATAACAACTGAATATATTAATTGATTTTGTTAAAGCTTTTATATAATTTTTTTTTTCCGCTTTGCTTTGCTTTGCTTTCCCGGACACACATGCAAATGTTTAAATAAATAAAAAAAAATAATTATTATTGCTGTATGAAACACGAGTTAATATTACAATTGTGCTGTTGCTGTTGCTGTTGTTGTTGTTTGTGTATTAAATTAAAAAAAAAAAAACCATCATCACTGTTTTGACTGAATGGGTGGGAGGAGAGAGAATCATTAATAATTTACTTAAATCTTTTTTAAAAAAGATAAATTATGTTGAATTTATTATGAAGAAAAATTTGTTTTCTCTACTATGATGAATTATGTTTTTTTGTTTTATTATTGCTCTGTATGCTGTATGTGGTAAGGTTATTAACGTTGTGTTATCGTTGTGTTGTAGATGCTGCAGCAGTTGGTTGTTGTTGTTACACAGAAATTGTCTGCATTTTTTTTTTTTTAAACGTTTTTATTAAAAATAATTATTTATTCATTAATTAATTAATTTGATATTTAAATTTAATTACAAATTGTTAATTATTTAATTCATTAAATATATAATAATAATAATTATAAAATAAAAATTATTTAATAATTAGAACAGAAAATTGCTTGAAAAAATTTCAATATTTTTTTTTTTTCAGTTTTGTTTTTCTCTGTGTTTTTTTTTTTGTTTTTTTTTTTTTTTTATCTAATCTGATTCTGATCCTGGTTGGCTTGGCTTGGCTATTTTGTAAGTTTTATTTTAATTAATTATTTGTTAGACAGTGATGTAGAAAATAATTAAATAATTTTTCTATTTAGGATGTGTGTGATTAGTGATTTAATAGATTTTATAGATTTTATGTGATAATTATAGTGGTGGCTTGATTTTATGATCACTAGTTGTTGTGGCTATTGTGTGAAATTATTTTATTTATTTATTTTTTGCTGAAATTTCTTTGTCTCTTTACTTAAGTGAATCAGTAGTAAGTAAATGAAATAATTTTCAAATCACCTCTTAATGTGAAATTATTGTTTAAATTTTTTAATAAATATTCAAAGCTTTTGATGTTGTTGGTTAAACTTTTACAAAATTGTCAAATATTTACATAAAAAATGAAAAAAAAAAATATTTTGAAATATCTGTGAAGCTAAGAAGAAGAAGAAGAAGAATAATTTAATAAGAAAATTTATTTTTAAGTAGTACGTGTGCATTAAATAAAACTATTGATTTGTCATCGTTTTTGTTAAAGTTTGGGGGGTTTTTTTTATCGTTTTCCTCTCTATGCTTCATTTAATTAAAAAAAAATTATTTTTATTTGTTCAATAATGTTTTAAAGAATTCTGTTTAATTATTGTTTTTTTTTTTTTTTTACTTTTAAATGTAAAATGTTACCCCTTATCTACTAATTTGTCATTAATTAATTATTATTTAACAATAATGTGTTAAAATTGCTTTATGCTTTATGCTATTGTTTGCTTCTTTATATTATTTCGTTGAATTTTTATTATTATTATTTTTTTTGTAGAAGTATATACAGCAAGTACGAGCTTTTATGATTTTTTATTATGTTGTAAAACAACTAGATATGTTGAGCCTGAGAGAATATAATTAATTTTTTTTTTTGTACCGTGCGTTGTATGAGAAAATCGTTGTAAAATCTATCGTTATAAAGCAGGCTGTTAATATGCTGTTGGTAATAAAAATTAATGACATTTAACAGGATTAAATGAATGTATGTATGTATTATCGAATTAGAATAATGATTATGTGATTACCTTACCTATATTAAATTTAAATTAACCTCTTGCTAAATCAATAATTATTTAATAAAAAAAAAAAAAAAATTCTAAATAGAAATTACATTTCTAGGGGTTTTTGTTTTTTTTTAAATGAAATTATTGTTTTGTGATATTGAGTGAAGGATAATTATTGTTTGTGTGTGTGTGTGTTACAATTTTTTATTAATTAATTTTTATGAGAGGTTTGTTAATTGAATGTTGCACCTTTGAATGTGTTTTTTTTTTTTTTTTTTTTTTTTTTAATTTAAGTTAAACTTTAATTAGCGCATTGTGTGGTTTTTCAATTTTTTATTTTATTTTTTTTATGGCTGTTAAAGGTTTTTTTTATTTTACGTAGCTTTTAGCTAATAAAAGAACCAAAAAATCAAATCCTTACTAGACCGATTGTTGTCTTAAAGCAGATCCCGTCCCATGGAAATAAATAATTTTTTTTGACATGAGGTTTCACTGTAAACATATATATATATATTTTTTTTTTTTGCATTAAATTAAATTTAAATCTTTAACAAAAAATAAATATTTTTATCAGAACAGCCTTAAACTTTGGTATTTTTTTTATTTTTTTGTAAAACTAAAAATAATAATTTTTCCGTAATTAAAAAAAATTAAATCAAAGTCACATTACTTAAAAAAAAAAAATTCTTTTTTATTTTTATTTAACACATTGATTGAGTCATTTTTATTTTTATTACAAATTTGATTAAAAAATTGCGTTTTTGTTTTTTGTGTTTTTTGTAGTTTTATTTTAATCGGTGATTTTAATCACGCTGTAAACTAAAGAAAAAAAAAACATTTTAATTGTTTTATTCACTTGAAGTTTTTACGCTTGTTTGTTAATTATTCACCATAAAATGGTTAATACACGTGAATTTTGTAATGACGGTTTTGTAGTATACATTAAAATAAAATTATTATCATTAAATTATGAAATAGATAATTGTTACATCACTTTTATTTATTTATTTATTTATTATCAGCTTATAATAAGTTTTATTCAATTAAACAATTTTATTCATTCATTTTATTTTATTTAAACAGCTTGTGCTGTTGTATCGTTGACGTGCCGCAAATAAATCTCACCTCACCTTTAGCTGTTGTATTAAAAGCTGTTGATGAAGATTATAAATTGTAAAAAATAAAATAAAAAGCCCCTCATATTCACGTGTGGTGTTATTGCAAAAAAAAAAATATTTTTTTTTTTTATAAATAACAATTAAATTATGCTAATAATGTCTAATTCTGGCGTTTGAACGTTTTTTTTTTATTTTATAACAACAGGGAAATTCATTCATTCATAAAAGAAAAAACAAAAAATTTCATTCATTGAATTTTTGGTTTTTGCTTTTCTCTCTTTATTTATTTATTTATTTATTTGCTGTATTTGTAAATAAATAAATTATAATCCTATTACATATGCTCATTTAATAAATTATTATTATAAAATTCAATTAAATGTTTAACCATACACATACGACGGGAGAGTATTTACTCTATGACTGTAAATGGATTTTTATTTTATTTTTTCTAATGCGGATTCCTATTCAGTTTGTTATCAATTAAAATGATTAAATAATTTAAAGGAAAAAACATTTGTTTACTTTGTTGGGTTTTAATTAACAATGTGCTCTATCTGATTATTTTGTGTAAAGAGCTTTTGCTACATACTATAACATATATACATTACTATAACATTCCGGAAATGTCCTTAAATGGAATTTTTTTTCTCTCTCTTCATTTCAATCTATTTATAAATTGATTCTTCCTTAAATTATGACCTTAATTATTAATAATTTAAGCCAGTTTGTTTGCTTGTTATTATGAATATTGGATATTGTTGTTGGTACAGTGACGCAATATAATGACGTTTTTAACAAGTAAAGACTAAGACCAAAGACGAAATAAATAAATCAATAATTTAATTGATTTTTTTTTTTTTTAAGCGTTATTTTATGTTGTACACGTTTAACATGAACAGAAATTTTATGTTGAGTGCTGAGGCGCGCGCGGCTGTATGCTTTTGTAGTTTTAATGTAGAAAAAAAAAATGTTTGGTTATCGGTGGTTTTGTTACCCAGCTAAATCTTTTACCTTAAGCCGGTTCTTTGGCAAACATACAATGATGACAATCCATTTATGAATTTAAAGCATTTTGCTAATATTTTTTTCTTTCCCATTCATCAATTATTTCTATTACGGAAATGCTAACAACAATATGACCAAAAGGAATTTATATTTCTTAAGTTTGAAAAAATTTTCTTTTGCCTACGTAATTTTTAAGTAAATAAAAATTTATTATTTCGCCTTTAATATATTAATTTTTTTTTTAATTTTTATTATCTGTTTACTTAAATATAAATTTAAAAAAATTTATTTTTTTATTTATTTGTGTTGATTTTTGCGCATTTAAAAAAAAAAAAAAAAAAACTTATTTTGTGTATTTTGTATAAGATTATTATTATTATTATTATTATTTAAATATACATAATTTAGAGGTAAATTATTTATCTACGTTGTTTATTTGTGTGTGTGTGTGTGAGTGGTGTGTTTGTGTATTGTAATAAAATTGTAAGAAATTTTAAATTAATTAACAAGTATATAATTAATTAATTAATAAATTTTTTTGTTTTTTTTTTTTTTTTGTTTGCTTTTATTTACTCATTTATTTATATAAATACGCATACGTATGGAATTGTTGCACGGCAAATAGCAAATACTCATTTAATCAAGGTTCTACTAAATAATAAACAATAATGAAAAAAATGAATCGAAAAGTCATATCGTTGGGTGTAAAATTAGAGATTTTAAAACGTTTTAAAAAGGGACATCGTTCCTGTCAAATCAGTCGAGATTTTGGTTTATCGAATTCAACAATACGTACGATTAAAATGAATGAAACGAAAATAAAAGAGCAGGCACGGGAAGAAGGTGTTTCAACGAATGGTACAACAGTGACTACGAATACAAATGGTAAACTGAATAATCGTAGTGAGATTATGCAAAATATGGAGAAGAAAGTAATTGCATGGATACAGCATAAGTATGAGCATAATAAGCGGATAAATGTTGTACAGATTAAGGAAAAGGCAAAGTTTTTCTTTGATGAGATGGCGGAACGTGGAGAGAATACAAGCCAGGAGGTGTTCAGTGGAAGTAAGGGATGGTTTGAACGTTTTAAAAAACGTTATGGAGTTTATTCGATAAAATATAATGGTGAAGATGATAAGGGTGATCCAGTGTTAATTCGGAGTTACCGTGTGGTAAATTTAATTTTTTTTTTTCTTTACAATCTAAGAATTTTAAAAATTAAATTTCTTTGCAGCAAGTAATTGAACAAAAAGATGAGCCGGTAGGTGAAGCACAGGAACAGGACGAGGAAATTGATGAAGTAGAGGAGGAAGAAGATATAAAAGAAGAGGAAGTGGAAGAAATCGAAAATGAGGATGAGGCTGAGGTGGATGTAAAAGCAGAAAAGACTGAACCAGAGGAAATTAAGGAAGAGATTTTAGTTGAAAATAATCAAAGTGATAATGATATGGAGAGTCAAAATGGGGAGACACCACGTATCCTATCTATAGAGGATTTATCTGATGCATTTTGTCACTTTGAGGCTGCCCTGCAGATTTTAGTTATTAACGATCCCGATTACACGCGTAGCTCAAAAACCTGTCGTGGTCTCAACAAATTAATACGTTGCTATAAAAAAGTTTACAAAGAGAAACGTGCCCGTCAATTATCTCTGCACGACTATTTGCTGAACACCTGCAGCCACATTAAAAATATTAATTAACAAGCAGAAATTATTATTCTCATATGACTACCGCAGCAGCAGCAGCAATAACTCTTTTTTTTTTTTTTTTTTTTTTTTTTTTATAATAGAAACGGAAAAGAAACAGAAAAAGTATTAAGATGAATAAAACCAAAGAAATTATTTTGTTATTTAGACTGATTTACGATGATAATACTCGTTTGTATTTTTTATGTGTGGGTGTGTGTGTGTGTTTGTTTGCGTGCGTGTGTATTGCGATTGGTTTGTATCCTTGCTCATACACGTTTTACAAAATGCTCCAATTATGTATTTTTAATTAATTAATTAATCAAATAATCAAATAAATGTGAATTAAAGAAATAATTTGTCACAAAAAAAAAAAAAATAAATTTAATTAATCTTGATTTTGTTTTTAATCTTAATCCCGTTCACACATATTTTTAGCACAATTATCCTGACACATGGAATGTCCTAATTATGTTCTTATGTACGTAAAACAGATATTTTTTTTTTGAAACGATTGGTTTTCTTTTTTACGTTATTTGTTTGGAATCTTTTTAAATAAAAACTTTTCTTTGTGCGGGCGTTTTGTTTACGTTAAATATTTTTCCTTTTTCTTTTTTTTTTTTTATGTTTTGTTTATATAAAAAAAAAAAAATATTCATATTGCTCTGCTTTATTGTTGATAATTACTTTGCTATTAATAATTTTTGTAATTTCTATTAATACACTTACTTAGGATTTAACGAAGTTAGTTCTTGTTAGTTGTTGGCTTTAATACTATATTGATAAGTTGTTTTTGCTGTCGTATATGTTTATTGTTGCTTAATTAATAATATTCTATAGTGAAAATAATTTTGTTGGTTAGATTTTAGTTAATAAAAGGCCATAATCAGTTTGGTTATTTCACTGCAATGGGATTTGTTAATATATTATAATTACGTACCTATTTAGGAGTGTGCGCTATAAGATGATTATAATTTCTCTGTTTAAATATATAATAATGACGTGTAGTTAGTGTTATGACGTAATTTTATAATTTTTATTTTTATTTATTTTCAATACGTAAGCATATTTCGCGTTTTAACCTCGTCGTGCACGTGATTTTTATCTTCTTTTTTTTTTTTTTTTTCGCTTTATGTTACTAAGAACAAGATTTTAATCTATTTAAATTTTATTATTATTATAGAAATATTTTGAATCCTTTTCATTCCCTTTTTTTTATTTATTTCTTAATATTTTATTTTAATTTTTCCTATACTATAAAATCCGGATATTGGTTTAACAAAAAATTATTAAATTAGTCATTAATTATTTTTAGCGCCAATATAAAATTGGAATTTTGATTCATATTAAACTTATTGGTAAATAAATAAAAAAATAAAAATAAATTTTCACTTACTAAGTGAAGCTACTAAGCCAATTTCTACTTTATTTACCTTAAAACATTTTTTAACTTTTTTCTGTTTTTTTTTTTTTATTATTATTATTATTATTATTATTATTATTAATTTCCGTAAGTAAATATTTGTTTAAACGTAACACATGAGTAAGATTAATTTACTAAGAGAGCGTTAATATGAATCTAATGCACTTGTTATTTTCCGCAAAAAAAAACGATTAAAATTCAACACTAAAATGCATATGTAATGATCGCACCCACATACAATTATTACACCCACGATTTTTCTGTTATTATTCAACACAAATTAATACAAAAAAAATATCAATCTATTTCTGTAAAAAATATTTAAAGATCAGAGAAATTAAATTTAAACAGAATTTTGTTCTCAGAAGTATTTTTTTTAATTTTTTTAATTTTTCGTTTTTTACTCAAAACGCGATCGCTTAAATTAAGTCATTTTTTTGTTTATTTTGTTTTAATTTTTCGTTTTTTTTTATTTGTATAACGTTAGTTGGTGGTCGTACGAAGATTTATAAATTAATTACAAGAATTATTATTATTATTGTTTGTGTTGTGTGAGGTTTTAAACATTAAACACTGGGAACCGGTAAAATTCATTAAAAAATTCAAAAATTCTTCGGTTTTCCTTTGATTTTTTTTTTGTTGGCAAATTGAATTTTCTTTGGAATAATTCTTGCGAATTTTTTTTTAGTAAAATCTGTGAGTATTTGTTTATGAGTTTTTTGTGTTACTTGTGATGCATAAATAATTCTTCTCAATTTTGATTGTACAAATAATCAAAATAAACTAATTTGACTAATTTAATTAATTAACTATAATTGTGTAAAAACTGCATCATCTTATGAAATGATCAAAAGCCAAGATTGTGCCCAAGAAAGCAGGTTAAGGTAATTTAAAAGTAAAGAAGACAAGAAAATTGAGTTCATTAGCAGTTGGTTAATTAATTTTTGCACGATCAGCATTATTAACATGAAATTTTTGAAATACAAAAATTTATTAGCATGCTTATAGCTGTCTGTTTCTTCTGTCATCTACCTTAACTCGTCGCATGACCATTAATTTTTTAATCAAGTTTATCTACCTTAATACTTGGCAATAGCAACCAAGAAACAAAAAAATAAAATAAAATAAACATTTCCTCTTAACACAGCTTTGTTTCATCATTTTATTTTTTAATTACATAATTAATTAAATTTTCGTTGTATTTTGTGTTGTGCGAAATTTTTGCATTTTTTCTTCTTTGAATTTTGGGTTTGCCGTGCTACGCGTGCCACCGTATTAAACGTTTTCTTTTCTTTGTTACGTTAACGTTGTGTTTATGGTTGTGTTTCTCTAGAAAATGTTTCATTTCATTTTAATACGAATACGGAATTTATAATCGAAAAAAAAAAAAAAAGCACCATGGTATACGTGACCAATTATGTGATATCGAGGGCTCGTCTCTGACGTTGCATTGAAATCTTTTGATTTTTACGTTATAAAAAAAAAGCACCGAATATGCGCTTATTCCTTGTAAACTGTATGCCTAATACTTTCCTTTGTCTAGCCAGGTTATTTTTTTTGCATTTGTTATATGTTCGTTGAACTTTGTGCTTTTGTTAGGTGAAATTCTTTATTTGACTTTATTTAATCATTTTGTTGCTACCCGCAAAATATTTTGTGTGACGCATTTTTAGTGATTTTTGTTGACGAAATTATTTCATTAGCGTTAAACGCGTTCTGGTTAATAATTTTTTTATATAGAAAACAAGCTTTAGCTGCTTATAATACAAACAAAACTTTGTGTTAGTACGTGACTTACTTTTCTTAATTCATTTAAAAAAAAACATTTATTACGTTATAAAGTGTGGATTTTATTATTATTTATTATCATTATAACAATAATAATAATGAAATAAATAAATAAATTACTGTATGTCTGACCTGCGACAATAAAAAAAAAAATATTTTTCCCTCTTGTTTTTGTGTTTTTTTTTTTTTTTTTTGTTGACTTGACTTGTCGTTGTCGTCATGAAATTTTATTACCAATGGATTTTTTTTATATTTTTGCTTTTAAATAAACGATTGTGATTAAGTGATTAAGAGAAATTTTTATTTTTATGTTAATTCATAGAAGTTAACACGAGCTGTTGCATGTACGCCAGGCTGGCTTACTCTACGGTGTTTCCCATATAGAAAAAAAAAAAAATCAAAAAATGTTTCATTTTTTTTTTACGCTTTTTGAATTTACAATCAATGCAGCATATTTATGTGGCGGTTAATTGTGTTCCATAAAATTGTAATAAATGAATTAAGGTGATGGCTTTACGTCGCTCATTTTTTTTTGTCGATTTATGTGTGGCGTTACTACCTTGATGCTGCTGTTGATGGCTATAACGCTATGTCAATATACGTGATCATGATGATTCGACTCAATTTATCACGTAGACCATTTTTATTACATGTTACGCTTTTTTCTTTTTTTTTTATTGCATCTAATTATTAATTTTTGAAAGCACATTTCGTACGGTTTTTTTCCATCTAATTGGATTTAGCCGAGTAGTGAACCTTTTCGAGTAAAGTTTTATCCAACAGTTCAATAAGCTTTTGATATTTATTTATGAATAATTATGAATAAAATTCACCGGTAAAGTTCCCTGAATTAATGTAAACAAATAATTAAATATTAAAAAAATTCAATATTGATTCCGTCATTAATGGAATTCCGTATAAAAAATGGACTTTGGATTTTTTTAAATTTGGATACACAAATAAATTTTTTAATATTTTAAATAAATAAAATTAATAGTTTCAAGTGTACGTCATAAGTGCGAATGAATTAGTAAATAAATAAACAAATCAAATCAGGTTTAGTTTTTGTAGAGTTGATTGGTTTCTTGCTTTCTCATGGTTTTTTTTTTCTTAATTAAATCATGGTTATAAGGATTTAGTTACTATCCTTGTCTTGATTATTAATCATGCGTTTCCTTAAGTAGATTACCATGAAACGATGGTAAACAAAAAACAAATAATAAATCCATCATCATCATCATTTACTCTGCATTAATGTCTGTTAAAGAAACAAAATGTAAATTCATTTCTGTGTCAAAAATAATTAAAAATTTATTTTAAAAAAATAAAAACGATCAATCAATAATATATAAATGATGTGTCGCGCTTTGAACAAATATTTAAATAATTAAATAAAAAAAAAAAAAAATGAAAAAAATTCAGCTTTTTGCTAATGAAGTCATTTATTAGGAAGTTAAATTACCCGGATTTTAAATTTACTTTAAATCCATATATTAATTGGGATTAACCCAGTACTTTTCCACCTTTTTTTTTTTTCTTTGTTTATTAGATTTTCTAATAATTCGTTTTGTTTACTTAATTCCATGCAGAAAGTATGTAAACTGAACATTTGATAGGTTTTTCCCTAGGACACATTTTTATCCAAGACGCATTTAGATTACTATTTCTGATTAAAAATGCACGAGAATTGTAATTTCACACACACAAAAATTCAGTTAAATCAGCAAAATTATCTTTTTAAATAAATAAATTTTATTTAAATATAATTGTTGGGTCTTTCCTGACTGTGATTTTTTTTTTTTTTTTTTTTGATTTGTGTGAATCTAATGCTAGTAATTATAATACGAAATAATAATCATCATCATCGCAATAAAACGATGCTGGTGATGTCGTTATTTGAAATTAACGTGTACATAAAATGTAATTGCAAAGGCTAAAAACTTTAAGCAAATAACATTTACGTTTCTCTTTTAAATTTTAATTTGTGTTTTTTTTCTTCTTTATTAAAGGTTATTTAAATAAAATTACAGCACATTTCACTCGAACATTTATTGAATATTTTTCTGTTGTGTCATGAAATTTGATGATGATTTTTTTTTTTATTTTTTTTTGGTAAACCAAAATTATTTTATTTAGTTTATCATTTGTTAGATTTATAATTTATTCGGCACGCATTTGTTATGTTTTTACTTTTACTATATTATATATGATTCATCGATATTATAAGTATTATCAAGCGTCAAAATATAACAAAATAAAATTAGCATGTATCCGTTTTGCAATTAAAAATCATTTTTCTTTATTCAGTTGTGACGTTTTACTTAGTTTGCTTAGTTTTAAAATTATCTTTTGGTTTTTCTATATAACATTTTAATTATTATTAACAGCTAGCTTACTCCGTGTCGTAATCTATTTATTTTATCTTTTCCGTGTTTAATTCTTGTCTTTTAACCATTTCAAATCTTAGTTTACTCGGTTCCGGTATTTATTTTCTTACATTGAATTTTTATTTCTAATCAAGGACTTTTGCAATAAATTTCAAAAATAAAACACAAAACGAGTATTCTTACCAATTTTCAGTTAGATTTCAATTAACCTAACCGATTATTTCGAATAAAATTGTCTTGCATATTGTTGCACAAGTCGCTTTAATAAAATCAGCTGCTTTGAATAAATTTCAATAAAATGTTTTATTAAATTTAAGGCGCGAGACATACATATATAATGTAGCATTGAAGAGCCCCACCGGTGTACGTGCTAAACGTTTTATAAATTTTATTTTTTTAATTGAGGAAAGTATACCAAAGTAGAAACAACAAACGTATTATATTAGTCATCGTGTGATTTACATAATTGCAGTATGTTCTCTCAATGAATATTTATTTAAATCAAAATTTCTGTTAACACTTTAATAAAATTCGTTCAATATTTTATGCTTGTCAATTAATTAATTTTATTTAAAATGCATTTAAATATACATAGAATTCTTGCTTTAATTATGTTTAATATTTTTTATTTATAATTTAATTAATTTTATTTAAATAACATTTAATACTTTTTACGGTAAAATTGAGTAATTTTGTTTTAATTATTTAATTTTCATTAATACTTTTATGCATAAATAGGTAAATTTGCTTAAATATTTTTTTTTTCTTTTTTGGTTTGTTTATATGATAAATTATTAAATTCTCAATGTCCATTCCTATCCATTATTTGAGTCATTATCTGATTCTCTCTGTTTAGAATTTAATTTTGTCCATTTGGTGGTTTTGTTGTAATCTCCTGTTGTCGCCTTAATAAAACTGGTGAACGTTTTGGCGATTTATTTTTCGTATTATTCGAATTATTTTGTTCATTTTCAGGGGATGGTGATGAGCCATTACCGCCACTGGCTCTGCCACTGCTACTTCCGCCTGAACTACGACGTGATAAACGTACGGTTGTATCCAAATGACGGAATCTTAACGGTACATTATTTTTAGGGCCATCCTCTGAGTTGGCAAACAAAAATGCCAATGGCCAACTAATCCACGAGCTAGTATTGCTGTTTTTCCATTTTTATTTTATTTTTGGTTTAGAGTTTTATTATAATTATTATTTATTATTATTTAAGTTTTTTTTTTTTAATTAACTCACAACGAAAAAAAACAAAAAAAAAACATAAAATTTAATTAACTAATGAATTTTACCTGTCTGATGTCTGAATAGTTGGTATTGCACCATCGACAGTTGGTGTTAATTGATCAATGGATAGTCTTGGCGTTCCTGCCTTATTTATTGCCGGATTATAGATTTTGGGATCACTTACCATACGTACAAAGAATGAACGTTTCTGTTGTAAATTCTCTTTTAATTTACGATCCCTTATTTCTGTTAATTCATCAGCTTGCTCCTGATCATTATTAACATTATTTTTATCATTATTATTATTATTATTAGTATCACAATTATTCCATAAAAAATTATATAATAGGCGGCATGAATAAAATTGATTTATATTAATTATAAATATTAATGAGTTTTTAAAATTTTCATAATTATAATAATTATTAACAATATTATTGTTCATATTGCTGCTAACCTTTTCTAATAATTCTGTTGCAAAATCGTTTATAACGTCCCATGCAAAATCTATAAATAGAACAAACAAACAATTTATTCATTTATTTATTTAATTAATTAATTTATTTAATTCATTATTTACCTATATCCTCCATGGTGGCATTTTGAGCCGTTGCACAAAAACGTATAACGTATTTTTCATTAACCGATGCTGGCACCATATGTATTTTACCAGATGCATTTATATTGCTCAGCAATTTCTCATTTAATTTATCATTGCCAATTAAACGAAAGCACACTAATCCTAATTTGACATCATTACAGATCTCAAAACGTTTATCTTTCTTAATTAAATTTTCAAAATATTTTGCCAAACTGATGTGATGTCGTATGTAGTTCTGTAAACCAGCAATGCCATAGGTTCTTATAACAAACCTAATTTAATATTAAACATTGATTAATTTATATTAATTAATTATGGATGATGAATTTGAATTATTTATTTACCATAATTTTAATGAACGAAATCTTCTACTTAACGGGACGCCCCAGTGTCGATAATCAATTGCTGCATCCGAGTAACCATGTTTCAGATACAATGGATCAACCTAATCAAAAAATGATTGATAAGGATATTTACTTTGTTAAATAATTAACAATTTAATTAAATTTACCACTAACGCGGAGGTTAAACGAATTCGATCGCGTACCCACAATGTTGAACAATCAAAATTGGTCAAAAGCCATTTATTAGGATTTGTATTGAATGAGTCAGCATATTCAATTCCCTATTCAAATTAAAAATCATTAGTAAAGCATAAATAAAAAAATAATAAAATAAAAAATTTTACTTTTAATAAATATTTAAGTTCGGGACAAATAAATGCGTTTCCCGCATATGCAGCGTCAACGTGTAACCAAACACCCGGAAAACGTTGTAACGCTGCACCAATTTCTGGTAATGCGTCAAAAGAACATGAGCCCGTTGTACCTAATGTGGTTGATACATAAAATGGTACCAGACCCTGCTGCTCATCTTCTTCCATTGCCTAATTTATTAGAAATGTATAAATAAATAAAATGTACGCCGATAAGAATTGCAATAACGACGAACCTTTGTTAAAGTCTCGCCACGTAACGAACAGTTAGAGTCCGGCTCTAATATCCGTAATTTAACAAAGCATATCATTGCTGCCTTTTCAACGCATGAATGCGCCTCCTTGGAACAGTAAGCCATTAGTTTTGATAATAAATGTCCCTCCTCAACAAATGGATGTTGTTGCTTCAAGTGTTTAATCGCTTGTGCTCGTGCAGCTAACATTGTCACCAAAACACATTCAGATGCCGATGTCTAGGGTAATAATTTTTTTTTATTAATGAATTCGCTTTGTAAAGCACATTTAAATTACTTGTATAACGCCTCCACCTTTGCTGCCTTCTTTTAACGCCAAGAAGTCGTCAGGTAAACCTATCGCCTTGCCCAGCCAATCTAATACAATTGTCTCTAGTTCCGTGCATGCAGGACTCGCTGCCTATTTTAGCGTTTTTATTATTATTCTGAAATATGTTTATATAAAATTTCGTTACTTACCCATGAGAATCCAATACATCCAATGCCGTCACTCAGCATATCGCCTAATATAGACGGGAATGAATTACCCGATGGAAAGTAAGCATGAAAACGAGGATGCTGCCAATGTGTTACACCAGGCATTATTTTACTTTCGACGTCTTCCATTATAGTTTCCCATGCTTCAGGTGTATCTGGTGCTCGATCTAACCAATAATATTTAATTAATTACAGATGGAATAAGATAAAAGAAAAACTTTGAAATACCTGGTAATAAGTGTCGCAAGTAGCCCGGCTCTACGCTGGGTGTTACACGGCGTTCGTTCAATGTCTCCAAGTATTTGCAAATATATTCCACCATTTCGGTGCCACGACGTCTAAACTCTTGACTATCCATTTTATTAATATAATCTTTGTGTGAAAATTATTTTCTTCTTTTACTTCTCAAGATGGAAAAAAAAACTTTTCCTGTGAGTACAACAAAAAAAAATTTAATTAAGAATCTCAAGTAGTTTTAATTCATGCATAAAAGGTTTAATTGTTTCCTGGTATTTAATTTATAAGTTTAAAATTGCGTTAATATAAAATAGGTGAGTGAGTGGCGAGGGTGTGTATTGGGGTTGTTGTCGTATTGTTTTGAATGATTAAAGTGGCGCGTAGCAGCATCTATATTATTCCATTTAAATACTGAATAAAAATTTATTAATTAATTTAGGTGAATTGAAAGCTTTTTCTATTATTCTGTTAGATTTCCTATTAAGTGGCTTATTGTTGGTCACTTATCATAAATAAAAATTCATTTTTTTTTTTGTTGTGTTTAAGAAACGTAAAAATTTCCCATTGTAATTGTGATTGCTTAAATCGCATAAAATATTTACGATTGATTTCGCGAGATTTATGATAACACAAACAAACCACAATTGAATAATTCTGGTTCATTCATTAAAAAAAATTAAAAAAAAAAATCATTGCTTGCCGCAATTCGTTATTTATATGCTGGCTCTGTCATAAAAATGTTTTTAACGAAAATTTTTAATCAAATTTTAGTTTGCTTATCAAGCACATATAAAATTTGATTGAATATTTTCTAAATAATCATAAAAGATTTTTTTTATTTTTAAATATATTTCCCATTATAAATTAATAGAGCTAAACACAACATAATAATACAAAAGGCAACAATAGATCGTGGAAAATGATTTTTTTTTTTATTTCATTTTCCACTTGAATCTGTCGTTTGCCAAATGATTTTTTTTTCTTCTATATTTTCTTTCATAAATACATTTTTCTGTTATCTATAATATATATATATATATATATATATATATATATATAAATTTTCTTGATTAATTTTACTATTTTTCATATTTTATATTATAGAAAAAAAATCATCTCGCACTCGTCTTATACGAATATTTTTCTTAAAAAAAAATATAAAAATATTTTCAATTAAAACCATATAATTGTTTAGAAAAAAAATTATAATTTATAAGGTTTTTTATTTTTTCTTTTAATTTTTATTTTTTCCCTGGTAAAACGAGATAAATTTAATAAAAAAAATTACTTTTAAACGATTTTATTAATTAAAAATTGTAAAAGTAAATTATTTTATTAGTTGGATAGGGTTTTGGTTTAAGAAAATTGCATTAAGTGTTGCAAAGCTTTAGAGACATGACGCTTTTGCTGTGGAATGAATTTTAATTTGTATACTGTTGGTGATAGTTTTCTTAAATTATTTACTTTTTTAATTATAAAAGGCGTGTTCTTGAGACTTTTTTTTTTTTTTTTGTTCTCCCATCCATTAATAGTTAAAGGAAATGTTTTTCACTAGAAAACCGTGGGTGGTGTTGATGTATTTTAATTGCTTCAATCTTTTAATCGGATTTGTCTTAAATTTAATTAAGTTATTGTTGGCTAATCTACTTAAACAATTATTTTATATAAGAACGTTTATTCAAAACTCTAACCTAACCAAATCACATAACCACTTGTTAGTGTTTTTTTTTTATTAAAATATTCGTCGAAATTGTAACAACTTGTTGCTGAATTTATATTTTTATATTTATAACGAAAAGAAAAAAAAAATATATATATATTTTTTGTGTAAAGAAAGTTTTGTTTTTTTTTTTTTGCCATTTTTTACCTACATTGTTTTTCATTTATTTTCTATTTTCTTTCTTTATTTTTAATTCTGTAGTTTTTATTCTTGTTTTTTTTAATTTAATTAGAATTATACGGCAGAAATGTTTTTTTTTTTAAGTTTTATAATTAAATAAGCACTAGCGCAGCAAGCCAATATACCTGTGTATATTTTTTTTTATTAATATTTTATTTGCTTAATAGAGTTTTTCATTCAACGAGGAAACATTTTTTCTTTTTCGCAATATAATTGTTTTTCAACAAAGTAAAAAAAAAAAAAAATAATAATAAAAAATCAATTAATGTCCTGGATTTGATTTGTTTTCGTTTTAATAATTAATCGATTAATTAATTATTCTTTACTATTTTTTTAAAATTTTTCCCTATTTTCTATTTTCTATATTTCACGCAAATATAAAATAATTATTTTTTTTTTCAGAAAATACGCACCTTGTTATGTTTTTTATTAATAAACTTCAATAATTCACTAATCACTATTATTAGCACCTGATTCTTTGTGTGAAGAATTCACTTAATTAATCCTTGGACATTTATTTATATTGAAATAATTTTTTTATTTTTTTTGTTTAATTGTTTAATGTTTTAGAATGAACTTTGGATAACAAAAACTTTTTTTAATTTATTTTATTTATTTACTTCGAAACTAATTCAACTTGTTATCGTGGCGATGACAAGACAGCAACTGAATGTTTTTACTTGACTTTGGGACTCTTTTAAAATATAGAAGAAAATAAAAAAAATAAAACATTTAACTCTAATATTGTACTTCCTTTCCTTTTTTTTTTTGTGTGTACATAAATTTTATGCTTCCACCAAGTCAAGTAGTCGATCGGCCAAGCTTTAAATGCAAAGTTGAGTTGCTCGTTTGCCACTGGTTGCTACTGCTGTTAACTGCTCACACTTGTGTACTATTTACGCCGTTACGACACTATGACATCGTACTTTATACACCATTCAAACACAATTTTATAAATTAAATAATAATAATAATAAAAATAAATAAAATGAAATAAATAAAAATCTATACAGAAGCCATCAATGCGAAATATACTATCGCGACATTTGACATTTTTCTCCTCTTTTTCTGGTCGTTTCACTTCATTCTTTCTTGCTTGCTTTCTCCATTTCCTTTCCTTTTATTAATTAATTTTTTTTTTTTTTAATAATCGCAGTGATATCTGCATTTAGCAGCGTTTGCAATGGTTTTAGTGCCCTAAGATCTTAGAAAATTCATAACTCAAGAAATAAATTTTTTAGAGGCCTACTTTCATGGAAAGATATGTTCAATAACTCAAAACGAATATTCCTACCAATTTTCAGCCAGATCCGAATTAATTTTTTTTTTCGTCGAAAATTGAAAAAAAACCTGATCATGCATTTTTTTTTTGAAATTTCGATGAAAAATCAAACATTTTTAAATGCTCTGAAACTTTGCAGGGATACTCTTTGGGATGTTCCGAACCGCTTTAGTTCTACGGGTTTGGCCGAAAAAAATTTATTTTCCGAGTTGTGGCCAAAAAATGTGGATTTTACCCTTTTTTCCGCACTCAATAGCATTAGCTGCGTAAAGTTTTCACTAGACCTCATAATATTATTCACTGCTTTGATAGATAATTCATTTCTGAATTGAGAAACATAAAAATATTGCCTGTGCGATTAGATTTGAATAAATGCCAGCAAAAGTACCTCAACAACTACACTCAAAAGCCATCTGGTCGGCTTAGGAAATTCATAACTCAAGAAATAAATTTTTTAGAGGCCTAGTTCCATGGAAAGATATGTTCAGTAATTCGAAACAAATATTTCTACCAATTTTCAGCATGATTCGAATTAATTTTTTTTTTCGTCGAAAATTGAAAAAAAACCTGATGCCTAGCATGCATTTTTTTTTTTAATTTCGATGAAAAATCAAACATTTTTAAATGAGCTGAAACTTTGCAGGGATATTCTTTGGGATGTTTCGAACCGCTTTAGTTCTACGGGTTTGGCCGAAAAAAATTTATTTTCCGAGTTATGACCGAAAAATGTGGATTTTGTCCTTTTTTCCGCATTCAGTAGCATTTGCTGTCTAAAGTTTGCATTAGTGTTTATAATAAAATTTATTGATTTGATAGATAATTCATTTCTGAATTCAGAAAGATAAAAATATCGGCTGTGAGATTAGATTTGAATAAATGCCAGCTAAAATAGCACGACTACTACACTCAAAACGAAGATTTTTGGCGTCCTAAGATCTTAGAAAATTCACATTTCAAGAAATAAATTTTTTAGAGGCCTAGTTTCATGGAAAGATATGTTTAGAATCAAAAAGCAAATATTTCTACAAGTTTTCAGCAATATCTGAATTAATTTTTTTTTCGTCAAAATTTAAAATGTTTCTTGTACAAGAGAAAAGGCAAAAATTGTAAATTGTTGCTTTCTAAATAGTTAACGAGATGAAATTCACGTAATCCATCCAATGCCTAACATTAATTTTTCCATAATAATTCAAGTAGTTTGATTTGAATTTAATTTTTCAGTTTCGTTTCTATCTACTTAAGCTTTTACGACAATTTTCCCCTTGCATTTTTTCTTTTTTCTTGCTAAAAGACACGAGAATGTAATAATAAATTAATTTTCTCAACGTTTTCTGAATAAATTATATTTGAATGTTTTTTTTTTTTTTTTTTTTTTTTTTTTTGTTTGCTAAAATGTTCTAAGAACGTGTAAATTTAGTTGTTGGTGAGGTACGAATGTTATTAAACAGAAGAAAAATTAACGTTTTAGTTGCTTAAAACGTTTTCGTTGACCAATTTTATCACTTTTTTCAGTATTTAGAAATTTTATTTCTAAGAATAAATTCAATTTTTTTGGTAAATTTCATTATTTTTGTTTTTTTTTTAATAAAATTTCAATTAAATAAAATAAAAAAAAAATTCGCTAAAATTACCTTGGTATTTTCCCTGTTTTTTTTTTTTTTTTCGTTTTAAATAAGTAAATTACGTTATTGAATTTAATGACATAAACAAAATAATTTTTATTTTTTTTTTATATAAATAGGTAATAATAATTAAAATAATAAAAAAAAAAATCGAAAATTTTATTCACTGAATTAAAATAATTAAAAGAAAGAAAGAAAAAAAACGAAATAATAAATTTAATGCGCAAAAATAGATTTTAAGGAGAATAAATAAAGTAGAAACCATTTAAATGTTTTATTCTATTCACTGTTGTTATGTTTTTTTTATCTTTGTACCTGAAAATTACCCAGTTCGTGTACTCATCAGGTTTTTCATTTATTTGGTTTTTACTACTAAAAATTCTATCAAAATAAAATTAAAAATTTGTAGGAAATACTAAACGAATCTTAAATGATCTAGTTTAGAGATTAATGTTTTAATTAAAAGTAATTAAATTGATAGAAATACATAAAAAAAAAAAAAAAAAAAGAAGAAAAGTTTTTAATTAGTTCAATTTACAAAACAAAGCCAAAAGGCAGAGAACAAAGTAAATCAAGTAAAATTTGTCTTGTAATATGAGTCAAAGACACAATAAATATTAATCTATCTATTGTATTTATTAAATATGATCTCTCTTTCTCTCCCTATTATGCTTTTATTAGCATAATAAAGAAAAAATAAAATAAAAAAACGTTGGATAAATTAACTAGAATAAGATTATTGGTGTAAATGTTGCACATGTTTGCCTGTTTCAATATATATTTTAATAGGAATAATAAAAATGATAAAGAATGATAAAAGTTTAACAAAAAAAATAAAATAAAATAAATAAAAGAAAGATTTATCCAAATTTTCTAAGCACACATTTGTACGTTTATGTTGGGGAATAAAATGCCTAAACGGTTGCTGTTTTCTGTTGTATCAACATTTTTTTATATGCAGTTTTCATTTAAAAAAAATCTTTAGGTTATTTTCGCAATTATGTTTTATTTTTTTTTTTTCATTATATTTTTGCAAAGAATAAAAAATAAATATTTATAGTGGCTTACGTGACTTTAAATACGTACGTACGAACATTTATTGTTTTTCTTTTATCCACAATATTCCTCAATGGAGCATTTTTATATTTCTTTTTCTTTTTTCATTTTTTAATTATTTTATTTATTTTTTTTTTTTCGCTGTTGTTGCTGCTTTTTTGTATGCTGTATGCGGTTTTGTTTCGGTCGCTATTAGTGCTTCACCAGCACCAGTCAATGCAACAGTTATTTATGCTTTTATGCTATGCATTCATTTGCAGACTTTTTTGTTTAGTTCTTTTTTTTTTTTTTTTTTATTAAAAAGAAATTTTAATTAATAAATTATTAAAAATAGTAGTAATAAGGCCAATTTTATTTATTTATTTATTAGAAATTATTTACTAATAACGATTGAACAACAGCAGCAACAACCACCGCAATAGCACAAATTGTCATTGATTTATTGTAGTTTAATTAATAATCAAATTTCTTTTTCTTTTTCTTTTTTTTTTTTAATAAATAAATAAATAAATGACCGACAAATTACGATTAATAATTATTTAATAAACATTATCATTTGCATATTAATTAAATTTATTATTATTATAAAAATTCGCAAACAAACAAAATTAAAATCAAAATTATTCAATGTTGGAATTGTTTGCCACCCATTATTAATTATTTTTGTTAATTGTGGTTAATATTTTTTATTTTTTTCTTACATAACAAATTATGCATAATTAATTTAATTTTACTTAATTGATTCATATCCTTAACGTAATTTTTCCAAAAAAAAAAAAAATTATTCAATTCTAGTCTAAAATCGATGGATTAGTGACTGGTTGACTAAAAATAAAAAAAAAAAATAATAAGGAAAAAAGGGAAAAATTAAATAAAGAATAATAAAGAAGAGGAATTTCAGTGTATGAACTGTAAGATAGATCTCTTTATCTCTCAATTGTTAACATGATTATAGATTAATTTTATTTTCTATATACATAATATGTATATATAATACTCAGTGCAGAGACACCAATTGTCGTCACCAAGAAGATTGTTCAATTCATTTATATTCATTTAATATGTAGGGGATGAGTGTTAAGAAAGAATTCAGGGCATTAAATACCAGACAAAATTCCTTTTGCATGAATAAAATTATTCTTCTTCGTCTTCTTTGTCATTTTCTTCTTATTTTATTATTCTAGTTTCTCCGGTTATTAAGATTGTAGAGATTGGGTGGGCTGTTTTATATTTTCTTGCACGAACGCGTGTTTAAATGACTTAACTGTAATAATTTCCTCTTCTTTTATTTGATTATATATTCATTCACGTTGTACAGTGTTTACCAAATTGATTCATTGATCCCTTAAATGTTTGCCTTGTGACTTTCAAAATACATTTTTTTTCTCTATCTCTTCTATATTTTAGTGCAAAATGCTTCACTATTCAAAAGGTAAAAATGTTGAGCAAGAATTGAGTAAGGACGATACACCATTTGATAGTTTACCGGAAAAATTCCTTTGGATGCAAGTAAGTGAAATTTTTTTTAATTTTTTTTTCTTTTATTCGTTTTATTGATTTAGTTTAAATGTGTTTGTAGGTGAATGGTGGCACAAAAATAGTAAATGTTGTTAATTATGCAAAGGAGAAATTAAGCAGTGGTGAACATAATACCGTGATATGGGTTGGATCTGGTGGTGGCGTTGGTAAAACAATATCCTGTGCTGAGGTGATGAAACGTACATATGATGCCCCATTACATCAAATAACAAAATTAAAATATCGACGGTAGAAGAGATTTTTTTTTTTTTTCTAAAAACGTTTTTGAACTTAAATTTAATTTAATTTTCTTTCCATTTTCTATTTGAAGAGTTGAAGAATTTTGGGAACCACAAACGGATGGCTTAGAGCAAATAGTCGCTAAACGACAAATACCATGTGTGTTTATACTACTAACACTCAACGAAATCGATCCAAATACATCGGGGTAAGTGATATCCCTTAGTTATTTATTTATTTTCGTTTTTTTTAATTGATTTTTATTTTTTTTTTGTTTTGCCACAGCTATCAAAATTCCAAAGTAAAAACGACTTATTGGCTGGAAAACAATTCATCAAATTTTACACCAAAAACAAAACGTGATGGTAATAATATTTACAATAAAAATCCACGTACAACAGATGGCACTAGTAATACTAGCGGCCCGAGCAATAATAATCAAAGAAACAATGATCGCCCAAAAAATGAAAATAATAAAAAGAAAAATAAATTTAATAAAAATAAAAAGTCAACCGAATAAATTAATTAAGAATTAAGAGAGAAAAAAACATGTAATTAATTATGACAAACCATGAAATAAATAAATGAATTTTTGAAATAAATAAAAATATAGAAGTTATGTGTTTAGTACAAAATGGTGGCTATTTTTTAGCAAAGTTCCGCGGCAAACATAGTTTTGCCGGTGAATCCAGTATGCCTGCATGTAAATATAGGGAAAAAGGTAAGTAAATTATATTAATTTTAATTATTATTATGTTTAATCTTCTTCATGTTTATTGTATTTTATTTTTTAAATATATAATATGTACAATACAATTATAATATTTATTTATTTAATTTTACATTTTAATTAAAACTAATTTCTATAATGGATTAATAATTAATGATATTTTATTTAGTTAAATAAAAATGGAAAAAAAAAAAAAAAAAACTAATTCAACATATTTTCATGACTAACACACACACAACTATACCATATTTCCAATAAAAAATTTCTTTAATATTTTAATTGGAGTTTTTTTTTTAAATGATTTATTAATTTTATATTTAATTATAAAGTCAGTTTTGTTGTTAATTATTTATTGCTTGTCATTTTTAATTATTTTATTTTGTTGATTTTATATCCACTCCGATATACATCCACTGTTTTTCCTACTAGTTATTTTCTTTCCAACCTTTTATTTGTTATGCAAATCAACAAAAAATAAAAGTATTTTTATTTATAAAATTACTACAGTATTTGTACTATTTATTATTTATATTTTTTATTGCAAGCATAATTATGGTTATTTAATTTAAATTTAATTCAATTGAAATGCATGCAAATTAAATATTATTTCTTTCGTCAAAATGATATAAAAACAACATGAATACATATGTGATGAAAAAAAAAAAAAAAACAATAGTGTAAACACTTTCTTATTTATTTATTTAATTAATTTTTTTTATTATTATTATAATTATTATTAATTAAATTAAATTTAAATTTATATTTAGCAAATAATTGGATTTATTTTTTTATTCGATAATTTTTTTTATTTTATTTTAAATACAAAAAGAAAATGTCATATGTGGTTCAAGTATTTGCTAATAACAGAGTTTTTTTTTTTTTTTTTTTCTTCAATTGAATAATATTTATGTTTTAAATAATAATTAATTATTGTTTAAACATGTTTAGGTAATATATATATATTTTAATTAATTAATAAATATTTTTAATTATATTTTCTAGTCCATTTTTAGTAAAGACCATAATATATTTTTTAGGGTTTGCTATTATATTATCCGATACAAAATTTTAACAAGAAATTAAATAGAAAACCTTATATTTTTTTCCACATGTATAAATAGTGTCGTGGTAGTCGTATAAATGATATTTGATGAAGGAAATTTTTAGTTTTTTCTTAATTAAAAATTTTTCTTTTAGTTTTATTTAATTATTTATTAATTAATGAAGAATGTAATTTTTAAAATTAATTTTTTATTTTTGTTATTTTTTTTTTATTCTTTAGTTACGATTTTTTTTTTTATGTGGTTTTTCTATAAAAAACCGAATGTCACACATCAATAATTTTTTTTCTTTAATTAATATTAATTTAATACTAGAGTTTTATTCTTTTTTTTTTCTTGTTTATTTAATTATTACAGTTTTCTTCTTCTTCTCCTTCTTCATCTCATCATCTTTTTATTAATTAAATTATTTTATTTTAAACACAAAATAAACTAGAGTAACGTTTTTTGTGAATGATTTTTTTTTTTTTTTATTTCATTTGCTATTAAATCACCATTTTTCTTTTTTTCTCTTCTTTTACGTTTTAATTAATTTTTTTAATTTGTATTTGTTTTAAAATATGTTTGTAAATTAATTTAAAAAAAAAAAATAGTACATACAACAAAAATTAAAAGAGGGATTTGGGTGGAGAGATGAAAACAATTAATTTTTGATTTATAAACAACAAAATGGGAAATCATCAATCAATCAATAAAAATAATATTGAAAACAGATAATAATAAAAAAAAATCCAGGAAGGAAAGAAAATTAGCAAGAAAAATGTTTGAAGAGATAGATAGAGAGAGAGAGAGAGAAATAAATAAATAATAAAAAAAAAAAATATTAATTAATTTATAAGCATAATTATGCTTCACTTTCACCACCTGGTTGTCCATCGTCCTCGGCAATCGGTACAATTAAATTTTCTTTAGACATTAAACTGTATTTGGTAACAAATTGTGTAAAACGATGACATAAAAATGTTTCATTCTCGAATTCATCAAATATTCGACGATGATGAAAGTATGCATGCGAGAATATACGATATACTCTACGGCACACAGAACCTAATTTAGCAACAGATGATTCCTTAATTGATACCCTAAAAATGAATGAGTTAGTTATTAATCAAAGCAACATTAAATTATGTTTATGAATGTGTTTTTACCTGCTTGGAAAATATTTATTACTATTTAATAAACATGCAGCTCCGTCTAATGTGTGACGCGTATAATCAATAGCGGGACATTCGCGTGGTGTTTTATGGGCCGCGCACAAAAATATCCATTGTTCAGTAGCTGTCATTTGGTTGCATGTCGCCGGAAAGCATTGTGTTTGTAATCGTACAGCTAAACCATTTAATTCCATACAAAATTGTCTGTAAATTGCACCAAAAAAAAAAAAAAAGAAAGAAAAGGAGAAACCATAAAAGATTAGAAAGGAAATGCAAAAAAAAAAAAAATATATTTTTCTAAGCTTTTTTTCTCTTTTCTTAATTAAAAAGTAACAAAGACAAAAAAAAAAAAGAAAAAAACTTATTTTTATAGCTTATGATGGTGGGAGAGAAACCTTAAATGTTCATATTTCCAGACACCTTCATCTTGTGCTTCCGGAACTGTTAAGATTAGATCTATGTTTGACGGATCTTTTTTAATCATCTGTTGGATATACTGCTGTACAGCAAGTGTACTATCCATTTCCTCAAACGGTTCATCTGGCCAGCGACAAAAATCCTAACAACAAAATATTAACAACAATTCTTAGTCATATTATCCATAGATTCATCACAAAAATTTATTTATTTTCTTTAAGAAAAAAAAAAAAAAAGAAAGAAAAAACCGAAAATCCATTTTGTTTGACAAAAGTCATTTTACAATTTGAATTCACCAACGATATCGCACATGCACACAATTACACAAATTTCTTTTCTTTTCTTTTTTTCATATAGATATTTTATGACCAACACTATTGCACAAATATTAAAGTGAAACAACCAAGCCCTTTAAAGTATTTAAAAATAAACATTTTTCACATATCACATACCACATAATTATTATTTTTATAATTCATTAATTAACTATTTATTAATTCAAAATAATTACTATGTCTATTCATTTTTTATTATATATTTTAATACCTTTGCTTTAGTTCCAGGTCTATTTCTTCGTAAAATTGTAGAGCCGTCGGCCATCTTCATGGTTAAGGTTACTTACAGCAACAACAACTTCATGTTCTTACAAATTCATTTGTCAAAAAGTATGAAAAGGAAAAAATTTAAATTATTTTCACAAAATCGCAAGTATGATTTTTATAGTAGTTTCAAACAGGGCAACCAATCGAATTTATTTATATACTTTATTAAATAGATGGCAGTTGCGTCGATTAAAAGAAAGTAAGTAATTTTTTTTTATATTTGCACGTTTATTTTTTAAGTAATTAAAAAATCTTAAAAACATGATTAGCGATTAATAAATAAAAGGTGTAATAAGAAATTAATCGTGAATTATTTAACACACATGTTAGTGTAATAAAAAAATAAATATTTCTTGTTTTTAAAAACGGAATCAAATAGGTTAAATTCCTCATTCATTGAGCTCACACAGCTAATGAATTTAGTAAAATAGTTGTAACAAAATGCAGGTAAAATTCAGTTATTTTTATTTTATTTTCTATAATTATGAATTAATCAATTAGTTTTTTTTTAATTTATCGTTGTTAAATTAAATTAGATTCAGTTTTATTTTACAATTTTCATATATTTTGTGTTACTGGTCACGTCTCATGCAAACGATTCTGAGGTGGGCACTATCGATACCAAAACGAATGACAAAATAAATATTCATGCGACACAGGTGGAATGTAATTCAAAGACAATTGATATGGTGATTGAGAGCAGTGGTAATTTAAAAGGGATTATTCTCGTTACAAAGAAAAATGACTAATTCGCCAATGTTTCTTCTTCAGTTTCATCATCAGTTTATTTATTTTTTTTTTCTTTACAACAAATATTTAACATTGATCTTGTGTTTTCCAATTTAATTTTATTTTACATTTAGACGTTAAGATTTTTTTTTTTTTTTAATTTAATTTATATAAATAATTTTCGTATAAAAGTGTTGTGTTTTGATATTTATTTTTCATTGTTTATTATAAAATATTTCTGTCTAACATTAATATAAATAATTTAAGTAAGCTACTCTGCCAGGTTTACTAAAGTTCAACTACACGATTACCGAACTCTTTGAGACGTGCTTTCTCGTCACGTTTCAATTGCATATCGTTTGCGATTCCCTGCCAATGATCTAAGTTCTGGTGACACATTTCCAGCAATGGTTTTGTTTCGGGAATTAAACGGTATAACAGTGTGTAGCACGGTAAACAAATTCCATTTAAGAAGCCAACCTGTGAGGCGGCTTGTTGGTCAGGCTGATGGCGATCCATCATGGGCATTGGAGTGCGACCAGCTTGACGTTCTGCATCTCCCTGTTGATAAAATTCCTCAAATATTACCTTCACTGTTTCGGATTGGATTTCCCATGGTTTTGCTGCCGCGGACAAGTCACTGGCCGTCATCGCTATGGCTTGAATTAGCATGCGATGCTCTAAAATGCTCCAAGTGAACTTTTCCTCAGTGACCAAATTCAATAGTTTTGCTTTGTTCGGAAAGAATAATGCTAGGTCCGTGGCCAAGATGCAATGCTTAACCAAACTCAATACCTGCTTGTACTCACCGCTATTTAGTTTGCTAAAAATGTTGTGTCCTTCCTGCTGAAGGATGGTGACCGTTTGATTAAAGTGGTGGTGTTCCATTGTCGATGTGCTGTAAATAGCGGCCAGCGGAGATTCAGTTTCTAACATAAATTTATTATTTTTACCGCGGTGATCTAGGTCGTGGCACAGTGATCCAATGAACAAGGCCAAGCATTCATTAGGCCGAAAGGCTCCATCTGAGTGCTTTATAATGCTGTACATAGTATTTGCCACGGAGAATCCGTGTGTCCAATTGTGATAAGGTACACGACGATAATTTTTTTTTACTGTCAATGTAAAACGAATTAAACTGCTTTTATCGAAACGTGACAATCCAAATAGGTCAGTGAACATGAAAATCGTAAATTTCGCCTTCTCGTAGTCATCAAAATCAAATGGACTAAAGTAGTAATCGTCGATATCAGGCACGATGCTGGGTATTCCCGCACGCAAGCACTTATTGACCTCGTCTTCGGTGCATGTGTTGTGATAGCTGAGTACTTCCAAGGCGACGCGGTATTTCTGTTCGGACCGTCGTATTTTATCGTAAAGTTTGGCGTGGTGCAAAGCTAGGCCACAGTACACTGCAAACATTTCAAAAGCCTCCTCGTCCTCTTTAGTAAAATATCCAGAATGTTTATTCACCATCTGGACCACTCCAATAATATTTCCACGAATAAATATCGGCATACACAAAATCGATTCCGTCTTGTAGCCGGTCAATTGGTCGACAGTACGATTAAAGCGCGGATCAGAGTAAGCATCGATTATGTTAAGTACTTCGCCAGTCATGGCAACCTGTCCAGCAATTCCAGTTCCCAGTGGAAAGCGAATTTCGTTTTGTTGGCTTTTGTTCTTGTTTGTATCTGACTTATCAGATTCATCGCTGCCCGAATCATTATTCATCTGGGATGCATCAATGCCTACATCAAAAATCGTTGCATACAATTCCTTGTTCTTCGAGTCAACCAAGAACAACGATGCACGATCTGCATCCACAAGTCTCTGTGCAAAATTCATCACTTTCATTACTAGCATATCGATGCTAACCATATCTTGAAATATTGATCTGGAATTTTTTAAAAATTAATGATTTCACACAATGTTTACACTGAGAAAAACTTACTTGACAACTGCCAAAAGGAAATCATTAAGTTTCCTCTGTTTATTCATGGTTAGGAACAAATGGGCGTAGTGTAGTGCGATTCCACCCCACACTAAATAGCTGCAAGCGATCTCTTCGTCTTCTTCGTGGAATGGAGGTCCAGTGACTCTACGCCACAAGTCTAGCACCGCAACTAAATGTCCATCCGGTTGAACAATTGCTTGACATAAGATATGTGCGATTTCTCCCTAAAAAAAATTTGTTTTTCTTTATTTATTCAAATCACACAAAAAGTGCTAATTGGTTTGGTTACTTTATTTGGTACTCCATCCGGAAACCGTGAATCAACGTCACCGCGCGACAAGCGTACCGGCTCCCTTGTACGCGCCACATATATAGGCACCGTTATATTATTTTTATTGATATTCTTCACAATAATTCTCTTGTCGCCACTCGCCAAATTCTGTTCGTTACTCACATCACCAATGTATTGTACTAAATTCGTGGGATCACTTGTTTCCGCTAAATATAAATTAAAACCATCAGCACCAACCGCTGAGGATATGCATGAAGATAATTCCCATAAAACGTGCGCCTTATTTGGATGCGATTGTAAGGATTGCGTTAAATCTTGTAGCATTTGCCGTTTATCGGCATGCACACAGAAACGCCACCTGTGTTGATTTGAAAAAAGAATTCGAAAAATTTTTGAATAACAATAAAAATGGTGGAGACGGACAATTATTTTATTTCTCACCTTGATAAACTAGTTTTACGTCCATTTCTATTAAAATTACTATTTAAATTATTATTTATATTGTTATTATTATTATTATTTGTATTATTGTTATTGTTATTATTATTATTATTATTACTACAGCTATTATTATTATTAATTGTTTGTGTTAATTTTTTAGCGCGCTGTGTACGTCGAATCATCCAACGTTCCAATTGTTCTAGGTCGACATCATCCATAACATATTTTTCTAAAAAGTCTGGATGATTCTTTAAATATTCCTTAACTAGTTCACTTGTTAATGCTATACAAAGAAGAAAGAGAAATTATTTAAAAAATATTTTCTCCTTAGACACAAAAAATTTACCCATTGTATCACATCCAGTTTCCTGCATTGTCGTTTCTTCAATATTCGTTTGGGATTGAACACTTTCTGCAAGTAATAATAATAATATAACGGAAATAATTCACATGATTAATGTTTATAAAAAATGTTAAAGAAAAAGGAAAAATTTAAAGCCACAAAGTACTTTTCTGTTCATTTTAAAGACAATCGCGTAATATACGTAATAAAAAAGCTTTTATAAAGGATCAATAAACTTGAATCAATGTTTATTCAACTTGTAATTTTTTTCCTTATTCTTTCTTCATCTTTATTAGAAATAAATAAATAAATAATTAATAAAAGTAAAGAGAAAAACCAATCATATGGTTTCATAGCGTTACGTTTACGTTTGAATAAAAGTTTCGATTGGAAGGAATTTCCTCCCTTTTTGTCGCTATTTTTATACTTTTTCTTTTTTTCTTTTTTTTTTTTTTACAATAAAGAAATAATAATAAAAAATGAAAAAAAAAATTATAATTTCATATTTATGTCGTCTCACCATCGTACTTTATTATTAAAAAAAAATAAATAATATAAAATAAAATATATTTCATCATCTTTAATGTAATTTAAGACAACTTTATGGTTCGTTTACATTTGGACGAATTTGAACAACCACAAAAAAGGAATAGACAATTTTTTTATTTTTTTTTTATATAAAAGCTGCTGGGTATGCTGCAAATTGCTTTAACACTTACTTCCCATTCTTGTGTTTCTTCGATTACCACGCCAAAAATTACTAAAACGTTCCGCTAAACTAGTTAACATATTTCTTTAATTAAATAATTATTAGTTTCTCCTTTATTATTATTTATTAATCCTTTTTTTTTGTTTATTCTTTTATTCATTTGGCACTGATAAAACTTGGTTTAAAAATAAAAAAATAAAATAAAAAAAGCTCAAATTTCACTTACAGTTTATAAAAAAAATAAAAAAATTTAATTACTTTGTTAACATTTTTAATAATTAACAATTGAATTAACACTTTAATTAATAAGAAAATTTATTAAAAAATAAAAAAAGTTTAAATTAAAGCTTTAATCACACAGTACGTTATGATTTCGTTTTAAGTTTAGTTTAGTTTTGTTATGATTTTTTGCTTTCTTTGTTTGTTTTGGTAAAAAAAATGTTTGTTTCATTTTGTATTATTACTAGGGCCGCATTATCGATTGTTTAGTTGATCGTGTCGAGTGGTTTTACGTGAACGTGTGCTTTTATTCTAATTACCTTAAAGCACAAGTGTTGAGTGTTTTTTCCGTTACACATTTACATAAGTGTTTACATTTGAATAATAATATTGGGAATTAGATAGGAAACTTTCGCTCATCTTTACCTCGATAATCGAAGCGTTACCATCTCAAACACTACAAATGTTTTCGTACGATAAACGAATCGATTAGACTGTCCCACCTATTCTATTTTTTTTTTATTTTCGCTATTTACTTTTTACACATTTTTTGTTAATTTTTCTCTTCTTTTTCTTTTCGCTTGTATCAATCAACGCAAAGTAAACAAACAAACAAAATATTTATTGAAATGTGAGGTGAAATAATAATAATAATAATAATAGTAAAATCGTGAAAGTCGTCTCTGTTTTAAATTATTCACTACAGGTAAAACGCGTTAATAAAGTCAATTTCAAATTACAAAAAAAATTACAAAATTCATTTATTTTCCACAATTGATTGTCAATTATTAAATTTATGATCAGAAATAATAATAAAAAAAAAAAAAAATAAAAATTATTATAACAAAATCATATTAAATAGTTGATTAAAGTTTTAAAAACGATTATTCAGGGTGTGCAGTGGTGTAATTGGGTGTTTTGTTTTGTCTTTGTAGCATTTATGAAAGATAGAAAAGCAGACAGATTATCATTGATAATAATAATGACACTCGAATAACCTTAATAATGACATAAAAGAGACATTTCGTTGCAATAAACCAATAATGTCCATCCGAGCGATAAAACTTTTTTCTACACTGATGTTGGGGTTGGTTCCGTTTTATTATATTCGTAATGTGCAAACATATGGTGGTGATAATATGGTGACAATGCCAGTTGTTCAGCAGTTAGAGAAACGGAAATATTTTCAATGACAATTGTTGTGTTAAAATTAATTGAGTTTAATAAATTTGTTCAATTAATTTGATTAAGAATGAAAAAAAAAAAAAAAAACTCAATCGATTCCAGACTACAATTTCTAATCCTTTGATTCGATTTATCTTTAAAAGTTGTCCAAATATGTTGGGTGTTTAATAAAAAAAACACCTGCCGATGGCGTCGTGCAACAAATCAGATTTAATATTTAAATTGTGAAATAAAATTTTCTGTTAAAAAAAATTGTGTGAATAAATTTGATTTATTGACGCTGCTATATGCAGTGTGGGTCGTTCAGTTTGTGCTTAAAAAATCAGTAAAATCGCATCAGATAAAATTGGATTTTTTTTTTTGTGTCAATTTGTGCCAAATATACGTTAAAACTTATTAAATCCTGTTTGTCATTCGTATTGTTGAAAGCTTTATGGATTATTAGAAAAGATGTTTGCTGTGTTAATAACGTAATGAGAAAACCACAGATGAAGAGAAGAAAAACCGAATCAACTGAATAATGACATGACAATCAGTATTATGACGCATTAAAAAAGCTTCGTTGTTGGTTTTCATGTAATTACAAAGTAAAGCTTGCTTAAGTTTTAATAGCCAATCGTTTCATTGCTTTACTTTAATTGGTTAAAAAAATAAATTTATAATTAACTTTACTGTTGCTGTTGTTACTTTAATTAAACTCTATGGTATGGGTGTAAAAGTTTTCAAAAAAAAAAAAAGAGCTTAATAAATAATAATAACAGTTATGTGAATGGATGAGGTGGTAACAAATAATAAATCACTTGACTTTAATGAACTTTTACGAAATTTCTTCTTTATTTCGTATGAAAAACATTTGTACTGTTCGGTTCATGTAATTAGGGAATTTAATAGGTTTCTTTTTCGTTCATATTCAAACAAATTTCAATGCTTAAAAGCGTAAGGGGGCTTAATGGGGTTTAGTGTTATTAATAATTTTAAAAAAATATTTTTTTTTTTGTTTTATGTTAAATAATTATGTTTTAGCGAACGTTTAAATGTAATAAATAAACACAGTTGAGCTGTTTCCAAACTAATTAAATTGATTAAATGATTTCTCCACGTTATTCCTCCATTTTTTGTTTGTTCTATTTTTCCGTTTCTACGGTATTTTTGTTGTTTAACGGTAATTAGATGGAATTAGATTAATTAATGTTTGCAAAAAAAAAAAAATTGGGTCGAGAAGGTGTGGTATTTTGTTATTAGGGAATAATATTTCTTCCCATTTTTTTTTAAGGCACAATAACAACAATACACAGTAATTGACTTCGATTCGATTTTATTCTTAGTTAAACCACAACATACTCCGTTTTAGCCACATTAATGAATCACCTGCATTCAACTAGTTGTTGACATATTATAATATGCGTTTAAAAAAGAAAAAAAAAACGCTTTAGCATTAATTAAACAAATAGTTTACTACCGCATTTAAGTCAATGAAACTAATTAAACAATTGTGTGTTGTTATTGCTGTTGTAATGTTTTTTAGCTTAATAACGTAATTAGTTAAGCAGACTATTAAAAATAATTAATAACTATCGATAAATTTTTTTTTTTTTATTATTAATTATCAAATTAACAAATAAAACATAATCTCGGTTATTATTAAAAATAAAATTATGAAGCCAACAAGACTTAGATAAGCATTTTAATACAATAAAAAAAAATAAATAAAATTATTAGTTAAGCAGATAAAGCTTTCTGTCTGTTTTTTGTTATGTATGCTAATTAATCTGAATTTTTATGACGTTTTACACACTGTCTTTAACAGTACGCATTACAGTAAAATCTCATTTAAACTGAAAGCATATTTTTTTTTTGTTTTGCAAAGAAATTACGACTGAGTTGAAACTCGTTAATCAACAGATAATCACATAAACCGGAAGCTACATTTGTGTTATTTATTATGGGGTTTTTTATGGCTACTTTGCCACATAATTATTATTAACCCGTTAAGTACTGAACAAGTTTTTTATTATCATTTCACTTGGTTTGATTTTTAATTTTTAATTACTGATTACCGACGGTTACTGGTTTGTTTGTTTTTAGTCAATAAAGATTTTTTTTTTTTTAATTTAATTAATTAATTAATTGGTTTTAACCCTTGGCAGTTATTTTATTTTCTTTTTGCTTAGTATTGTGAATTATTATTTTCTAGTTTTTTTTTTTTCTTTCTTTCTTTTTTGTTGTTGTTGTTGTCATTATTGATTTATTTTCTGTTTTTTTTTTTTTTTATTTATATTTTGATAATAAAAAAAATAAAAATAATTTAATTATAAGATAAAATAATTGTAATCAAGATAAACAATTTACAATTTCATTGTCTTTAGTTATTATTAATAATTTTTTTTTTTTTTCCTTTTTTTTTTTTGTTAATTAATTTTTTTTGTTACACACTTGTCACTTGATTTTTAAAATATGATAAATTGAAAATTCACAAAAAAAAAAGTTAAGTTAAGAAATTTCCTTACGGAAGGTAAGGATTCTTCGTCGTTATTACTTAAATATTATTTTATTTTTCGTTGAACACAATAAACAGAACTAAACATGCCTTATTGACAGACAAAAACCAACTAAACGTAACTAAAACAAATTTAACATCACAACCAATAGATAGGATGAATTTTGTATATATAAAAGCTCAGTGCAGAGCTTACAATTTACTTCTGTTCTGTTTGAACAGAATAAAATGTTTGATACACTACACATGGGAATCGAATAAATAAACAAGTGTACCAGCTAATAGAATGAAAGTGGGTGAAAGACAGCGTTGAATATCTCGCGTTGATATAACACAAAGTGGAGAGGAGATAGAAATGTCACCATGAGTAGCAAAAAAAAAAACTAAAATAAATAAATAAAAAAACTTTTCTCAATGCAAAAATGATTAGAAATAAATAAGCAAAAATTATGGGTCAAATACGATTTTTATTCTGTTTAACAAAAGTTTCCCTTTGAAGCTTTTTTTTGCTTCATTTATTTTTTTTTGTTTGCTTATCAAACTATAGAATTTTGTGTAAGCAAAACTAATGCCAGGGGGATGGTGCGAGCGAGCTTAATTATTGGTTACGTTCGTTTCGGATCGAATTTATTAATAAATAAAATGTGATAAAAGTAAATTACTATTCATATGAGACGATACGATACGATACGGTACGGTATGATAAGATACGAAGGTTAATGTCAACGTTGCTGTTTACGCAAATATTGTCGTTAGATTTGTACCAACAAAATCAACCCTTTAGTCGAGCGTCTATTCATCTTTTATTGTTTTGTTTGTTTGATAACGAAAAAAAAAAAAACCCTTTGTTTTGTTAATAAATTAAGTAATCGAAGTTTGATAATTTTTTTTTTCAGTTATCAGTAACGCCTGACCTGAATTTAAATGAAATTGATTAAACAGTTATGAAAGCTGTTATTGTCAGTGTTTAACAGATGGTTTTTATTTGTTATTACAACACCCACTTTGATAAAGGTGCAAAATAACATAACCAAAGAACCGATTGTGCTTAATTGATTAAAAACGGTAGCAGTATATGCTTTAATATAAAAGCCTTAATTACATTTGAAAAAGTTTTCTTTCTTTTTATTTTTCTATTTATTTATTATCGCCGCTTACTGTGTTTGGGTCAGACAACGAAAAATACCGAATTTCTCAGCAGATGGGTAGATTTTTTTTTTTTTTTCTTTTTTTGTGGTGCTGATAAAAATAACTTTGAGCTTTAATAAGTTTTTCTTTTTTTTTTTTTTTTTGTATCTAAAAGTTATTTAATTATTAGTTATGGGAGGGAGATTTTTTACTTTGGTTTTTCTTTGTGCTGTCTTATCTTTTGGGTTTTTAAGATTCACCAAAAATTTGAAATTTGTTTAATACAACTATCGGGGGGTATGAGGTTTATTAGGATTTTGTTATCTTTATAGATAGAATGAAATTTTTCGTAACGATTGAACGATGTCAACGACTGAGGTTATCAGCATGAATAGAAAAATTCGTTTTTACCTTTATCCCTGTTTGATTGAATATTTATCGGACTAATTACAAATTCCTGATAGACTTTATTATTCTGTAGTTTGAATATAGACTTCCGATTTGCATTGTTTTTTTGTTGTTTACCAGACGTTGTTCTGGCGTTTGTTGCTGACGTTTTTGTTGATTTATTCGTTGATCCGCTTGATGTTAATGATGTTGATTGTTGTTGTTGCTTTTCGAAGCTACCACTTCCGGTATTACCGCCACCACCATTACGTGATGACCAATGTGATGGTGCCGTGATATTTGCTGCAGCAGCTGCTATTACTGCGGCCGTTGTTGCTTTTGATGATTCTTTAAAAGAAATTCAACAAATCATTATAATAACACTCGGCACTAATCACACACACACAATATTAGCACAATAATTAATTAATTAATAAAACAAAAGCACAGAATTTCGCTGAGCAAAAAAAAATAAATCTTTAGTTAATTGTTCAAAGGTAAACTAGGCAATAGAAATAGATTTTTTTTTTTAAATTAATTTCTATTAATTGATAAACCGTAATAGCACTTAAAACACGAAACAACTAATGAAATGAAAAATAAAAATTGAAATAATAAAGTGTACGAGTAGGGAAAATATATAATAAAAAATAAAAAATGAATAATTTTACAACAAATAAATCGATAATGAATGGTGACGTCAATTGTAGTTTGATTATCTATTTTCGAATTTTTTTTTTTTTATTTATTTAAAATAAATGAGACAGCAGAAGCAGCAAAGGAAAAAAAAATGAACACATTAAATAAATAAATTAGATGAAGGGTATGTAAAATAGCAAAAGGTCTGCCAGGTTTTTTTATTTTTTTATGGGTGAAACGATGTTTTTCTTAGCATTTTCTTAGCCAAGGTATTTCAAAATAGCTTTTATATGTGGTTAAATGGTTTTGCTTTATCCGATTTATCCGTGTAGATTCGTTGAATTTTTTATTCAAATATTTAAACCCATTTTGAAAGAATGTTCAGGTGAAAATAACCAGAGTATCATGTCCAGTAATTGCTTGTTTTATTTTTTATATTACATTCCAGGTAATAAATAAAAATTAAAATGACGGAAAGTGAACAGAGTATCACAACGGTAAGGAACACACAGAAAATATATTAATTTTAAAATTAAGGTGAATGTGTAATTGGTGTAAATGGTACTAAAGTGCCACCAGAACAACAGAGATAATAATTTATATTTATTTTCCGAGTTATAGTCTCTGAAATCAACAAAAAATTGTAAATTAACAATAATATCTTGAAATTCCCACTAGATCCCATAATATTAATTATTGGTAAGATAGATAATTCATTTCTGAATTCAGAAACATAAAAATATTGCCTGTGCGATTAGATTTGAATAAATGCCAGCAAAAGTACTTCAACAACTACACTCAAAAGCCATCTGGTCGGCTTAGGAAATTCATAACTCAAGAAATAAATTTTTTAGAGGCCTACTTCCATGGAAAGATATGTTCAGTACCTCAAAACAAATAATCCTACCAATTTTCAGCATGATTCGAATTAATTTTTTTTTTCGTCGAAAATTGAAAAAAAACCTGATGCCTAGCATGCATTTTTTTTTAAATTTCGATGAAAAATGAAACATTTTTAAATGAGCTGAAACTTTGCAGGGATATTCTTTGGGATGTTCCGAACCGCTTTAGTTCTACGGGTTTGGCCGAAAAAAATTTATTTTCCGAGTTATGACCGAAAAATGTGGATTTTGCACTGTTTTCCGCACTCAATAGCATTTGCTGCCTAAAGTTTGCACTAGTCCCCATAATATTATTTATTGCTAAGATAGATAATTCATTTCTGAATTGAGAAACTTAAAAATATTGCCTGTGCGATTAGATTTGAATAAATGCCAGCAAAAGTACTTCAACAACTACACTCAAAAGCCATCTGGTCGGCTTAGGAAATTCATAACTCAAGAAATAAATTTTTTAGAGGCCTACTTCCATGGAAAGATATGTTCAGTAATTCGAAACAAATATTTCTACCAATTTTCAGCATGATTCGAATTAATTTTTTTTTCGTCGAAAATTGAAAAAAAACCTGATGCCTAGCATGCATTTTTTTTTAAATTTCGATGAAAAATGAAACATTTTTAAATGAGCTGAAACTTTGCAGGGATATTCTTTGGGATGTTCCGAACCGCTTTAGTTCTACGGGTTTGGCCAAAAAAAATTTATTTTCCGAGTTATGACCGAAAAATGTGGATTTTGCACTGTTTTCCGCACTCAATAGCATTTGCTGCATAAAGTTTGCTCTAGTCCCCATAAAGTTATTTATTGCTAAGATAGATAATTCATTTCTGAATTCAGAAACATAAAAATATTGCCTGTGCGATTAGATTTGAATAAATGCCAGCAAAAGTACCTCAACAACTACACTCAAAAGCCATCTGGTCGGCTTAGGAAATTCATAACTCAAGAAATAAATTTTTTAGAGGCCTACTTCCATGGAAAGATATGCTAAATAACTCAAAGCAAATATTTCTACCAATTTTCAGCATGATTCGAATTATTTTTTTTTTCGCCGAAAATTGAAAAAAATCCTGATGCCTAGCATGCTGAAAAACGCAATTTTATTAAATTACACCAACAACAGCTCATTTGTCGTAAATAAAATGAATAAACATTATTGTAAAAATAAAATAACAATAAAAAGCAACGAAATACAATTAAATGATTTAATCAACGTTCAATAAAAGCACAAACAATACAATAAAAAAAAAACCGAAGTAACTCCACTAGGGTGGAGAACAGAAAATTAATTAATCCACTTCCACTCCCAAAGTCTCATTAAACCTTTTTAATAATTAAAAAGAAAACAATAATAAATATTTTTGCTGAATGCAAATGATTGAAAATAATAAAGATAAAAAACCAAAGAGAAAGACAGATAAAGTTGAAATAATTTTTGGTTGACGCTTTGTTAAGCTGCTTTCTTTTCATTTTTTCTATTTAGTTAATTAAAAGTTAATTCAATTGTCTTTTGTCCATATTTCGGTGAATTTTTTATTTTTTTTAATTTAAAAACAAAGCGACTATCAGCAGATCAAATTGGATAACGGCTTGCTGTTGTGTTGTCAGTTTTTTTTTTTAATTGAAAAAAGGTTAAGAGCACACAAAACGTTTTGTTTAAGTTTTTGACTTAAAAGCTTCTATTGTGATATTTTTTTTTTATTTTTGTTAATAATTGAATTTAAATCTACTTAATATAGCCCACTTACCAGAAATCTGACTCGTTGTCAACGGTGGTAATCGTTTATTAATAATTTTTGTTAAATTTTGTGGTGGCATCTCAACCACCGTTTTCAACAAGATAAACTTTTGTTTTATTACCAAAACAAAATGAAAATAAAAAAAAAAAATTAAACTTAAAATACACAAACACACACACACGCACACAAAATGGAGGGCAAACAAAATTTCTTACAAAGAAAAAAGTTTTTCTTTTCTTTTCGTTACTTTTCTTATGATAACTTTCCAGCTGAACTTATTTCTCTTTTAATATTTTTATTTCTAGTTGATTAACCTTTTTTTTTTTCTTTTTTTTTTTAATTTAATTATCACGTTGTATTTGTAACAATTGTGGATTATAATGAAAATTATTAATTTTAACTCTCCAATTGGTCACGTCTTTTTTTTTTTTTTTTCTATTTTAGTTTTTAGTTTTCTTATTATTTTATTACCAATTGCCAACCACCGACTTGATGATACAAAATTTTAAACTTAAATGACTTGACCTGACCAACGTAAATGTTTTGTACATCGAAAGCTAAAAATAAAAAAAAAAATTCTTTTTTTATTAATTACTAATTGATTGTAAAAAGTATTAAAAAAAAGGGCAATTATTATGCGCGGTTAAAAAATATTAACAACAACAAAATGGTGTAAAAACGTTAACAAAGTGGGTGGATGGGTGTCAATGTCAACATTAAACGTCAACGTTTGACAGAAGTAGATTATTAATAAAAAAAAATAAAAAAACTATTTCTTTTTTGTTTTATTTAAACAAGCGAAATTTCTTCTTTATTTTAAAGGATTTTTTATTACACTTCGTGCCGAAATAAAGTTTATTGTTATAGGGAATTTTTTTTCTCTTTATTTTTCATTTTTTTATTTATTTAATGCTGAGAGTACGGTACATGGTTAACTAATTTAAACTTTTATGACCACCTCTGTCACACGACAGAAAACAGACAACAAAAAAAAAAAATAAAAAATTGTAAATTGCGGGGTTGTATTGAGCGATTTTCATAGAAGCTGAGTGATTTTACCATCGGGCATAATTTTATGCGAGAAAATAATAAATTATTTATTGTATGTAAGGGATCTTGTAGGCAATGTTGTGTTTGTTTTGTCTCTGATAAAAGTTAACAGGTTTCAGGTGTGATTATTATTGGTAAATTCCTTTCAGTTCTTTAATCTGAAAAGTAATCGACTATTAAAACCGCAGAAAACTTATTAATCATTTTGAATACCCTTGGGTGATATAAAATGTATAAAAAAGAAAACACGAAAATATGTAAATTAAATAACAAAAATAATAATATATAAATAAAATTTCTAAGAAAGCAAAAAAAGCTAGAAGTTAGACGAGTAAATTATTTTTGACATATTTCTTGTTAATTCTATTTGTTGCCTTTTTTCGCAATTAAAATATTTTAAAGATGATTAAGGACATTTATAGACATCAATACACATCAACTAGACAGCGAAATACACAAGCGCACACACAATAGCGTGTTATTATTTTTGGAAGTTGATTAAAGAAATTAATTTATTTTCTTCTTCGATTCTGTTGTTGTTGTTTGTTTTTTTTTTTTTTTTTTATTTATTCATAGTTAAGGTGCCTGAATTGTGCCACACTCTTCTCACCTTTAATAACATTTTATTCCACTATAGAAAATTAGGTTTTTTTCTTTCTTTTTTTTTTTTCTCCACCTTCGCTAAACATGAAATAGTTTTGTATTTCTATTTTCTATTTAATTATTAATGTTATTAGCCTTTAGTTGGCTCTTCACTACACCCACGCTTTGTGTTTTGTTATTAGCGAATTTGTGGCAAAAGGAAAAATTCAAATAAGCAGCTAAAACCATGCAGAAGTGACAGAAACTTGTACTGCATTTTAGTTTTAAACGACTTAAACCTTAGTTTACACAAGGATTCAAAGCTTTATAATATTCTTAAGTTGCATAAGCAAATTTCCTGTTACAAAACATTTTATTAAAGGAAAAGAATAATAAAAAATAAAAAACAGAAAAAAGCCAAACAGAGTATAATAAAAAGTCAATAAAAATAATTTCCACTCACTTAGCTTTGCCCTTTGACCTAATTACTAGTAAAAACAAAAAAAAAAAAAGAAAACAGAGAAAGAAAAAAACAAAACAAATTTGTTGTTTTAGTTAGTAAATAGATAATAAAACTTAAAAGCTTGAACCACGTCAAGTGCTTAGCTTGTTTTTCCTATTTTCTATTTCTTGTATCGCGTGGGACATTAAAAGCTTTCATTTTCTTCGATTCTATAAATAAAATGGAAATTTTTTTTTTCTTTTTTTCATTATTTAAGATGTAATAAAAATTGAGAAAAACATTGGTAATCCTTGACTTATGTTACGTTTTATTGGTGTTTTCTTTGGAGCAATAAAAAAAAAAAATAATAAAATTTAAAAGAAAATGCGACTTAAGATCGTGTGATGTTACTACGTTATTCTGGTTAACATTATTCCAATAACAAAATGGTGGAATGTGGTTTTATGAAATGGTGGCGAAATACTTTAAGCCTTTTGCACAATTTTACCTATCTTACATTGCTTACGTTAAGCCAATTTGATTTTTTTTTTTTTACTAAATTTTCATTAAAATTCATTTAAAGGTGGGAATTTTTTTTTCTGTTATAATAATTGACAGCAGATTATAATCCACTTATTTGTCGTATTAAGAATTTTCTTTTTTTAAAAAGCTTTGTTGTTAATAGAAAAAGGAACCGAATTTCTATTAATTGTGTGTAAATTGGTATCAACAGGTAAACATAAACATATTTATCCTTATTATTATTATTATTTTATTATGTACGAATTGTTTGAGGTTGGTTAGTTAGTTGGTTGACTTTTAAAAGAAAAATAATATGAAATAATGTCTCACCATCATCATTATGTAATCAACACAACGAGTAATTTTATTATAATTCTATATTTATTCAATGTTGTTTAATTATCTCACCTACCATGATTTTAATGCATAAAATGTAAATAACACGATTTTAATTATTAATACTAATTACTAAGGGTTAAAGCAGAATTATTATTGCTTAAAAATAGATACAAGAGCCACAGAAAAAAAGAAAAAAACAGAAAAAAGCAAAGCAAAGCAAAGCAAATCAAATCGTTGCTACTAGCAACGCATATAGAGGGTTTCTAGAGTTATTTTTAAATATTTGCGTCTCATCTTTGCCTTTACAAAATTGTCATCAACATCGTCAGTGTGTAGTCATCATCGTTCATAAATTATTATTATGACTGCCTTTGAATAATATTTATTATTATTATTATTAGATTATTTATAATTAAAAAAAAAAAGCCAAAACAACAAATAATTATGAAATTGAGATTGAAAATAATTAAATTTTTTATTTCGTATCTTAATAAAATAATATAATTAAACGAATGTTAAACGGATGAAAGATTTATATTTTGTGGCTCCACAATTTGCTTAAAAACAAAAAGAAAAAAAAGCAAAAATCCGGATATAAAATGGCTGAGATCTGAAGTACGGTAAAATTGTCTTCAATTGTAAATAAATTATTTAAATAATTAAAAATCAAGATGTGGTAATAAAAAAAAAAAAGTCACCAGTCATTGTGTTCGTGATGGAATTTTTGTAGTATTTTTTCTGTACGGAGATGATACAAGCTTTGGCGAGAAACGTAATTGATTGAAAGCTTTTAAAAAATTGCAACAAACATCCATTATTACCAACGTAACAAAAACTATAAAAGTTAATGACAAGAGCTTAATGGTTTTTATTTGTTTTATAGTTTAAAAGCTTTTACGTCTCCCTTTAAGCTTTATGGAAAATTTAAACCAATCTCTATTGGTTCTATTTAAAGAGTAAAATTCAATTAAATCCAATTAATATAAATTAATCAAACAATAATCTTTTGTTTTCAGCCAAAAAATCCTTGTTTAATCTTTTACCTTACCCTATGCCGGTGATTACTCACTCGTTGTGGTTATTTGCCAAAAAAAAAAAAAAAACTAAATAAAATTCTTTGGAATTTTTATCGGTTATTTACTGTTTCTTACAATTTTGTATAATCAGGCCAAAATGTACAGCGGAAAATAAGAAACAAACAACATTAACTGGATTATCGCGATTAAAAATGCAAATTAATGTCAACATAGAAAGGCGTAGGTTGGACACAACCAACAAAACACTTTTCATCTATTTTTAGCGAAATTTGTTTACAGATTTTTTTTTTTTTTTTTTTGTATTTTTTGGTATTTTGTTTTGTTTTCTTTTCTTTTGTTTTGTTTTTTTACTTCCTTCCTACTTGTTTGCTTTTTATTTCTTTATAGATTTTAATTACAGAATAATTACAATTTTGTCGTCGTCGTCGTCGTAGTTGTCGTCGTAAATCCTATTGAATTTTATATTATTATTACTGTGGTGTTGTTGTTGTTATTGTTGAAAATTGAATCTTTTCTACGATTTAATCACTTAATTAAGGAATTTCGTCTTTTCATTATTTTCCCATCTTTTTTTTTTTTTTTTTTTTGAATTTTATTGCGTTGCAGCAATTTTATTAACCACAATGGAAAAATACAGAGATTATGAAACTTGAAAGCTTAAAATTTTATTTATTTTGAATAAGCTTTTGTTTATATTTTTCTCATAGATGGCAGTTAATGAATGCTATAAAATTTATTTTTAGAATATATGGTATAAATATTTACTTATCATTTATGTACTAAGCGTGTGTCTTTGATAATATAAAAACTAAATTTTAGCATTAAAATTTATTAATTATTGTCAAGTGTGTATCGATAACACTACTCTAATGCATGGTATATCCTCAATGCCAAACACATTTTTAACAAATAAAGGTATATCTATTTTGAAAATATAATAAAATTAACGATATTTGTTAGCACGTGATTTTAATTTTTATAAAAAAATTTTTTATTTTTATTGCGCATGTTTTATGGTTTATATTATTTATAAATTTCCCCATGTTATGATTTTTCTCTTTTTAGTTTTCGATGAAGAGTTCTCATCAGCTGTATATAATAGTGGAAAGGGTACGCAAAGAGAATTTTATTTAATACATGCACTAAGTTATGTATATAGGAAATGCGATGTGAAATAGTTTTTATTTGGTTTCATAAAATTATTAATAAATTTTCAATTTTTAATTTAAAATTAACTTTCACCTTCTTCTCTCCTCTAACATTTTCTTTAAATAGTTTTTTTTATGTAATTATATAAGAAAAAAAAATATAAACATAACGCACACCATCGAAGCGTATTTTTCATGTGAAAATGAGTAAGCTAAACATAAAATTAAATTCCGTTTACCACCACCCTTTTTTTTCGTTTTTTTTTATATCGGAATTAAATGCAAAAATAGAATAAATAAAAAAAAACAAAATTTTTCGCTCTCTCACTTTTGCGTTTCTATAATATTCTCTAAAAATGAGATTTTTTTAAAAGCTTAGAACAAAAAACATCAGCAACAGCAGCAGCAGTAGCTACAACAGCAAATGAATGGGGAACCGCCTCGCCTCGACATATACTATGTTTTATTTTACAACAACAGCATACCGAAGAAGAAGTAAAAAGAAATTATTTTTGGTGTCAGAGCTCAGTTTACATAAAAATTTTATTTAGTTTTTTCACAACATTCAGTATTCATCATACACATTTGTTGCTGCCTCATAATAATTAATATTTTTAAACATTCAAAGAAAAATTAATCAGCAGACAAAACGGGATAAGGGAAAATTAATTAATAATAATTGTAACAATGTATGAGTGCGTGTATTAAGTGTGGAACATAACATCCTTTGGATGAAACAAGTGAAATGTTACCGAAATTCCAATAAGATTTTGACAGCTGTACAGCCGCTGGTACGGTGCAGTGAGTTTTGTTTGTTTTTATTGTTGTTGCTATTCTGTGTTATCGGAAAAATGAATTGTGATGGATTTATATCTTAAAAATACAGCAACAATATTTAATTAATAAATAAACGAAAAAAAAAAACGTGCTATTGTGTGTGTTTTGTGTAATACAAAATAGAAAATCAACAATAAAGTGACATAATTTGTGTGGTAAAAGGATTTGTTTTTTTGTTTATTTGATTAGGAAAAATCTATTTTTGCAAATGTGTGCGTGCATTGTTTTGCCCTTTAACAGCGATCATCTTAAAATCATTTGTTTTTCGTTTTTTCGGTTTTTGTGTCAGATTTTTCTACTGTTTATAGACATTTTTTCTGGGTGTTGCTTTCTGTTTATTTATTTGTTGGTGCACGGTGAAAGGGAGTTTTTATGTTAAAAAGTGAAAAACGAAAAAAAAAATTTCTCTTTTATTTTGTTATTTTCTTTTACACAAACATTTTTTTTTAGTAAATTTAAATACACGAAAAACAGACCTTCGCTATTTTAGCTGCAATAACAACAAAATCATAGCAATTTCTTGATTAATTAAAACTTGATAAATTAATTAAAAAACAAACATGTCAGCCTGGTGACACTGATTATATAATTATTTTTGATTTCTCAAGATTATATTATATATTGAATAAAAAAAAAAACATTAATTATAGAAAATTACTGTTTTATGTTAAATATTTCTGCAAAATAAATAAAACTAAATACATTCTCGCAAGGTTTTAAAATAAAATTAAAAATCATAACACATGCAAATGTCACAATAAATAAAACTCCAACACATGGATAGTATTGACATTTGTTTAAGCGAAAAACAATCAAATACTGTGCAGGGTTAGCAAAATGTTTAAACATTTTTAATTAATAAAAAAAAAAAAAAAATTCACACCGTTCTGAATGTCAAATATTTAATTAATTTTTTTTATTTATTTTTATTAATTAGCTTTTTTTTTTTTTATTGACTTTTTGACGTTTATTATGGTTTTTCGCTTATTTTTCTGTTGATAGGTTTTTTTATTAAAAACCTGAGAATAATTTTTCTTTTTCTTTTTTAATTAATTCTTTTACTTTCAGCTGATTAATTTTTTATTTTATTTATTTATTTTTATTTATTATTTTTGTAACTGTGCTGTGCTTTAATTTTATTTTTTGCTCTTATTTTGTACGCCGTTATAAAGAAATTAATTCGCAACTTGAACTCTACTCAATATTATTGTTAAACATATTCGCGTTTTTTATATTTAAATTATAAATTTCTTTATAACAATGTGATTTATCATTGTTATGCCTCTTTATTCTTTGTTGTTTAATTTAATTAAATAAAATTAAATAATAATAATAATAATAAATTAATTCGTTGCTATTTTCCTTCTTTTCACATGACAAAACTTTGATTATTTTTATGCTTTTCTATGATTTAATATTTAATTATAGCGAGAATAATAAAGAAAAAATATTTATTTTTTTCTTCTCTTTATAATCATGAAAATGTTTTTTTTTTTTTTTTTTTTGTAATTAATTAATAATTTAGTTCACCTGAGAAATTCTGTTGCGCGTTATTATTATGAAATGAATAAAATTGCATACAATTCTGCTTTGTTTCGTTTGATTTTTATTTTTCTAGTTAAATTACTGTCGGTGACATTTCTAAAGAGAAAATAATTCCTTTGCAGGAGAGAAAATACTTTAGGGACCCTCAATGCATTTTTAGTTGTAACACGTTCGTAGTTTTATCGGTTTAAAAGGTTTGAAAAATGTAAATAAAGCCTTAGAAAGAAAAAAAAAAGAATTATGTGCTGATGAATTGTATTATGACGCCCACCCATCCATACAAACATTGCATGCGACTTACATAATTTAATAAAAAAAAACTAATCGCATGCCTAAATCGAATTTACAACAATTTCAATTTCGCACAAAATTATTTTTTTTCTTTTTTTTTTTTTTTGCTAAACTTTTTTGTTAAGCTTTTGGAAGAACTTTGTTTAAAGAATTTTTTTTCTGTTTTCTATTTCGTTTCGTTTTGTTTTGTTGAAATTTCATTAAAAATTCATAAACTTCCCAAAAAGTTGTAAAATCGAAAAATATGAAAATTCTTCGGAAAGGCGGAAATATTAAATGTTTATCAACAAGTTTTATAATATTGCCGCGAATATTTCTAATTAATTATTGATTTTTTTTAAAGTACCACCCCTCGTATACTGTCTGTCTGTTGTTATTGGTGGTTGTGGTGGTGGTGGTGATGATGGTCGCGATGTTGTCGTTTATGAATGCATACAGTTGATGTCCCGTGTGTACCTTCTACAATATTTTTCCAACTCGTCGTGTGTGTCGACTTTATTTATTATCTTTGGTGCAGACTGTATGCCGTGTTTGGGTGTTTAACGATAAAATTTCTATTTTTTCTTATGGAACTGGTAATGGTAATGATAATGTTAATGTTAATATTGATAATTAATTTTAATAATCTAGCTTGTATTCCGTTGTATTCCCAACGTTAAAGAAAAATTTTTTTGTATTCAAATTAATTAATTATTTATGTCTATTGACATGTATGATGAGGACGACAGAACAGAACTAAAAAAGAAAAGTGGAAAACTATTTATATACTGACCCCAAACGTTGTTTTGTGTGGTGCTGTGTTGTGGGGTTTGTTTAACACTTTTGTTAGAACAGAAAATCCATCCTTAAAGTAGTTTTTTGTGTTTTTATATTTTATTTTTTCTTTGTCGTCGTTGTCGTCGTTGTTTTTTTTTTATATTTAGCTACAGAAGGTAGTTTGTTTTTTTTTTTTTTTCTCTATGAGAAATTACTTATTGATTTACTATTAAATCCACATGTGCTGTATGGGGGTGGTCACTGTGCTTTTTATTAAAAATAAAAAAAAAATAATAATAATATTTTTTTAGATCATTATTTTTTGATTGAAGTAGCTGTGTTTATCTGTTTTTGTTTTTTCTTTTTTTTTTTTTGTTTAAATTAATTAATTAAATGATTAATCATAAAAAAGAATAAAAATATTATTTCAGGTGTTTGAGAAGTATACAAATAAATTGTTAAAACGAACTTTGTAGCTAATTGTCAGTGAATTGTGGAAATCTGAGTGAAATAATTTATTAAAAGCACCAAGGAACAAGGGAACAACAGAAAATAAATAACAAGAAAAAAAATTAAATTGTATGACGAGAACAGAAGATGTCGAATTGGATAAAGTTTAATGGTAAATAGAAATAATTTATTTTTATTTTTTTATTATTAAATACATGGGGAACGAAGACGTCATTCATGGCATTGTTGCTTTTTCTAGATAATTAAGTGGTTAATTTTGTCTCAATAGTGACTTGTAATAGTTTTTTTTTTTTTTTTTTTTTTTTTTGTATAAATATCAACACTTGATGTAAAAATTATGCAAAACTAAATGACTTTGTTGAGTTGTTGAAAGAAAAACCATGAAGATGGTGATGGGGTGATTCGTTAAAGTTTTTTTTATCGTTTTGTTGAAGTGTAATACCCTTAGCACACATAAAATAATAATAATAATGCATTCAGGTGTTTTGTTTTACTTGACGAAATTACTGTCACTAATTTTTAACACGATTTTTATGGTGGCTTTTAAAGCTTTTTTTTTTATTTATTTTTTATTTTTTTAATAAACCGAACGTTAACGACAGATTAAACACCTACGAAATTAGCTTCATTTTTTTTTTTTTTTTTATTGTTGTTTTTTCTGATTTATTTATTCCGTATTAAGTTGTTAAAATAATGACAATAATCTGCTATCTGCTACAACAATCTTTAATCATTACGAATTAATTTGTTTTTTATATTAATAACAAATTATGTTTGTTGCGTTTATTTAATGCGTTATTAGTTGTTGTAGGAGTTTTATTATCAGTAATCATAAATGTGTATTAAAATTAATCGTTAATAATCATTTATTATAATGATTATAGTTGGTAATTGTTTATGATTATGGCATATAGATGGTAATAGATTGTGTGATCATTAGTGCGATTATTCTATTGCTAATTTCTTGTTCTTATTCTTTGTTCTTTGCTCTTGTTCTTGTTCCCATCGTTACCCCACATTTATTATTGGTTGACTGATTTTGTTAATAATTTTTTTTTTTTTAATTAATTTTTTTGTTGAATTTTTATCCTATCTAAGGCGATTTGTTGTTTAATTATCATGATGTCAAGTGTTGACTAATTAAAATTTTCTTTTTATCATTCAATTTTCACTCCTTTACAATTTTTGTTAATTAATATTTTCATATTTTAATTAATTTTTTCCCATTTTCTTTGATTCGATCCTTGATGATTATTGTTTAGAGAATTTTAATTAATTTTTCATTTATATAAATGATTGAGGAGGAACCAGTCTGTTTTACCAAAGTACAACAATAATAATAATAATAATAATAAAAATATTTATGTTAATTAGAAAATTGTTTTGTATTGTTTTTTGTGTGACGATAATGATGTTTGAAAATTAATTAATTATTAATTATTAATTTTTTTTTTTTGGCTTATTTTTGTGACATAAAACAATCAAAGAAAAAAGAAAAATGATTTGGTTTTTCTATTTTTATTAAATTTCCATTTCATTACATTCCTTAAAGATAATTTGATTAAAATCTAAACCAAATCTATTATTCTTGTTTTGTTAAACATGGAAAATCAAATATCAGCAGCATCATCATCAGTGTTTTTCTTTTTGTATTTTTTGTATTAATAAATGTTTTATGTGGAAACTAGGCTGAAAATATGATGACTTGTATAGTAAAATTTTACTGCGATTTAGAATTTTTTTTTTCTTTTTTCATTGTTTTGTCATCATTATGATGATTGCTGTTGTTGTTATTGTTGGATAAAGAATTAAATAAAATAATAATTATAATCATAAATTCAATTGTGTTAAGTGACGTAACATTTTAACATTTAAAAACATAAATTTTGGTCATTGTGTTACTCGCTATAACCATTAACAGAAAACAAAACAAAACAAAACAAAACACAAAAAAGTAACGAAGAATTACGTTAATGACCATTGAGATTTTTTTTTTTTTTTTGATGGAAAATAGTAAGTCTCTGCTCTTAAGTTTTGTTTTTGAACACACATTATTAAATAACCCAAAAAAAAACCTTTTTTTTTTCTTCTTCTATAATTTAATTAAATTATTATTACAAATTTTGATGTAAATCGAGTTAATTAATGAAAAAAAAAAATAAAATTGAAAAATTGTAAAAAAAAAACTTTCACGCATCGTCTTTTCTGTTCTTTTTTTTTTTTTTTTTTTTTTTGTGAACAGTGAATAAGAAATAAAATTGGTAAAAAAAAACTCTTAGCTTAAATTAACACATTTCTGTTGCTTCTTTTGTTTCTTAAATTTTTTTTTTTTTAAGATGTTTCCAATGTGTTGGTGACTTTAAAAAATAAAATAATATTTTTTTTTTTTTTGGTTCATAATTAAATTACACAGAGAATTTAAGATAAATTGTTTACGTTGTGTGAAGCAGGCTAAAATAGAAATTTATTTTTTTTATGAACACTCTGTAGTGTGTGTGTGTGTGAGAGAGTTTGTGATGAAATTTATTTATTTTTTGTTTAACTTTCTGAAATATTAAATTTCATAACAACAATTTTTTTTTTGCCTTTTTTTTTATCTATTTTGTTGCTGTTGCTGTTTGTTAGTTTTTATTGGTTACATATTGTGCGGTTTAACTAAGTCTGTTTTTTTTTTGTTTATTTTAATTATTAGCTAAGTTAAGTTTTATGCTTTGTTTTTTTTTTAATTATTTATGAATTTTTTGTTTTTTTTTTTTTATCTAAAGCAAATGTCATGGAATTTATTTATGATAAACAAAATTGATGATAAAGAAAAAATAAAATTTAAATTAAAATTAAACCACAGCATATTATAACTGTGATATCGCGCTATTTTGATTACCATGTCTACCCAATAATTGTTCTAGCATTTTTATTCTCTGGTTCTGTTTCTGGTTAATAATTAAAAATTATTGTTTGATGGGGGGGGTTTGATTGATTTTGTTTATATTAATGTGTTATGGGGGTGTTATTACTAATAACTAATTATTTTTATTTATCTTGTAAAGATGAGTCTAATGCAAATGCAATAAATAAATTTTATATTTAACGGTTGGACACAATTTATAAATCGCATATTGTCACATCACATCAATTTTATGCATTCACATTATTAATTTATTATTCTGCATAAATATTTATTTTTTACTGTGTTGACTCATTTAAATTTAATTATTTTATATATTATATTTTATTTTTGTCTATAATCGTTTTTTTTCTATTTTTTTTTGTACTTTTTGTAAAATTGAATAAATGTTAAAATCTAGCCAATTGTTTTTAAAGAAGCGAAATATTAATTAAATTAAATTATTTATTTACACTTTTATGGAGTGTTTTTTTTTTGTTTGTTTGTTTGTTTGCTTTTTTGTATTTTTATTGGTGCAATTTGTGTGATTTAACGTAGATATAAGTAGATGTATGAGTTTTAAGTGGCTTTTTACTGATTTTTATTTATATTCTTTTATTGCTGGTAATCTATAGGCACGCAGTACGTTGTACTGTTATATTATTAGGTAGAGTTTTATTCATTTTATAAACAAAAAAAAAAAAAAAAAAACCGAGATATTGCGAGTATAAACATTTTCGCTGTATAAAATTAATTAAACAACAATTTGTTGAAGAGTTTTTTTCAAAGCGCATACTTTACGTTATCGCTTATAAGACTTTGGTGATATTTTATTAAAATGCCACGCCCCTTGAATAATAGTGATAAATAATTATTTATCGGTTAGAAATAAAAAATTTTAAACCAATAATATGGTTATCAATGGATTTTGTTTCATTTAATTTTATTTTATTTTATCAGTGAAAAAAAAAAAAAAATAAAAACAAACCTAAAACCGATAAATAAGTAAATAAATTTTTGTAGTTTAATTAAGTATTCATGTTGGTTAGACCAACGAGAAACTACCATAAATTAATAATAATAATAAATTATCATTGGAAAATGTATGTTTATAGGATTAGTCAAGTAGTTGTGTTCGTCAAGAGATAAGTGTAGATAGGGATTTGACAAATCGATTGTCTTTTAAACATAAAAAGGAAATAAACTAAAAAAATGTTTAAATGCTTGACATTTTTTACCATGGAAATGAATTTTAATTATAAACCCTTAGCACGCACACATATATTTCTCTTAAATGTGTTAAAATCAGCACAAAATTAAAATTCAAAATGTGTTTGTTGTTGCATTGAGTGGTTGGTAATCCTTTAAAGACAAGTGGCGATTCTGATTTGGCTCTGAAAGGGATTTTCTTTATTTTTTCCCTTTTTTTTTAACAAACAACTGGCTTTGCTTTGTTTTGTTCTCTATTTTTATTTAAAGCAAAAAAAAAACGAAATTGGAAAATGAAGATGAAAAATGTATAAAAGGGTTTTTGCTTCTATTAAATATCCCAAAGACATTATAAGTTGATAGAAGCATTTTATTACATAAAAAAAAAACATGAAAACAGGAAAATTAATCAGGAAAAGAATTTCAGGTAAAATACTGACACTGTGTGCACTTGAAAGGTTTTTCTACATACAAATAAATATTATCGATATTTTGTAGCTTATTAAGCGAATGTTAGAAAAACATTTTTCTTCAGAACAAAAATGTTAACGAAGGTCTGGTTCTTGTATCGTTTTATGTTAAGAATTTTTTTCATTTCTTTTTTTTTTTTTTTTGGAATTTCTTGCACAATAAACTCTTGTGCTTTGAGATCAAAAGTAAATAACGGAATTTACTGAACAATTTTTAAATTCAAATTGGTCTTTTTGATTTAGTTCTTGGAGTTTTTCTTATTTTTTGAGTTTTTCTTTTATTTGAAGTTCAGAAAATAATCAACGAATTTCACATTTTCCGTGTTTGAAAATTTGTATTTTAAAAAAATTTGCTTCCAGCCCATTTTTTTATGTTCCATTCTGATAGTTTATTTATTCATAAATACTAAACACCAAAAACCTTAGATCTGAGGTGCATTTTGGCCCAGTTACAGCTAGAACTCAACTTCCTATAACTTTTGAATAAAATGTTTTACTGCGAAAATATTTGTGTGGACTCAAAGGCAACTTTGTAACTGAAAACTTTTCTATTTTGATTTTTTTTTTTTTTATAGAACATTAGAAATAGTACATTCAGTATTGCATGTCATCGATTATTTTTCTACTTTTTATTGAATTAAAAATAAATGAAAAGTAGAAAAAAAAAAATTTGTGTCATAGAAGGCAATAAAAAATGACAGACAACTGCCTAGAGAATTTTTTATTGATTTTTGTTTTGTTTACTTCTGTTAAATTTTTATATAGTTTTTAATTGCAATTTTTTAGTGAACATTAGCAAGCATTATGGTAAATTCCATAAAGATCTTTTGTTAACAGAAAAAAGTGAATATTCCAGATTTCGATAAAGGATACTGAAATTAAACGGTTTGAAAATTTGTTCAGTGTTCATCATCCTTTAAAAACTCTAAATGTGCTAATTAAATAATTTTTTTTGTTGTATATTTTTAAAACTGTAAAATTGCGTATGTAGTATGTTGGCTTTAAAAAAAATATTTTTGTATTTAACAAAATTAAATGAATGAATGAAAAAAAAAAAAAATCAATAAATGTAGGATAGGAGGAAGTGTGTTGTTGACCTTAACTACCTTGTATGCTGAATTTTTATTTATTTACCTGTATCTGCCGTACGAAAACGTAATGTACGAGCAAACGATGATAATATTTTCTCGATACACAAACGATCACATTTTGAGAATGTTTTTATGCTTTTCGACGAGCATAAAGAAAAGAAAGAAATAAAGAAAAAAAAAAAACAAATTTGCTTAGCTTATTTAAACTCTTATTACTAAAGTGAACTAACTTGTTCTTCGTTTCTTAGTGACCTGCAATCGAAGAACAACAATCAATAAAGCAACGACACGAAACGAAACGAAAAAGTTTTCATCATCATTTCTCGTTTTGTTTGATTTTTTGTTAATCAAGGGAATTTTAATTAGAAAACATTTACTAAGATTTTAATTAAATATTTTATGAATCTAATATTCAGTCGTCTAAAAATCGCCTAAATAAAAATTAACTCAGAATGTATATAATACGATTGTATAGCCGGGAATGCTGGGTTGATTACCTAAGCTTATTACTTGCTCTTATCACTTGCATACAAATAAAAAAATTTGTTGTTTTTTTAATTTTTAATTAAAGATAATTACCGCAGTGTTTTCTTAATTAAAACAAAAAATTTATATTTATATTTATATAACCTTGACTTTAATTATTTATTTTATTAATTAAAATTAATTTTGTTTTGCATATTTTCCGTATCAAAGATAATTTTTTCTTTTCTTTTCTTATGAAAAAAAAAAAAAAAAAATTGTTGTCTAAGCTTGTAGATGTGGCTTTTAAAGTTCATTGTCGTTTGTTCATTTATTTATTTATTTATTTTTTTTTTGTACAAAAATACAAATTAAATAATTAATTTGGATTTAAATATTAAAAAATTACATAAAACATGCAAATTGTGTTGTTGTTGTCTATTAATAGAATTTACATAAACATTTTCCTCTCTTTCTCTGTCTCTCTTTCTCGGTGCATAATTAATATTAATTTATATTGAAGGCTATTTTAATTATAATTAATTATTTGCTATATTATTTGCTTTGTAAATAAATTAATTAAAAATAATAACAAATCAAATACTATACTAACAACGAACGAACGAACCAACCAGCCACACATTTTATATAGAGCGCGCAAATTATTTAAACGAAAAAAAAATTTATCAGATTATGAAATGAATTTATTTGCATTTATTTGAAATTAAAAATTTTTCAAAAAAGGAAATGTAAAGTCACTTGGGTCACACATAATTAATTAACTTAATTAAAAATTTATTATTTATTTTTTTGTAAACACTTTCTGGGATTTCACATTAGGTTAAATAGGAGTTAGGATAGTGTACAGTAGTCGCATTGATTGATAAATCTGTTCATGATTCATTTTGTTAGTTTATGTCTGTGGTTTATGGATTAATTAAAAGTCAAACAAATCTGTTGACTTTGAGTTAAATTGTGAAAACACTCGAAAAAATGCTTTCAGAAGAACAACAACAACAACCACAACTTGTTTACCATAGTAAATGTGTTAATAAAGCAGAATAAGCACTCTGGCTGGCTATGTGGTTACAATAGAAAATTTATTTCTTTCTTTATATTTATATTTTGTTTTTTTTTTTTTTTTTTTTAATTATTGTTATCTGCTGCTGCTGACCTATTTTGTTATGAATTAATTTTAATGAAACAACACCCCATATTTATCGTTGATAAAAATTAATTAATTTAAACATTTTATTTACATATTAAAATTGCATTTTTATTTTACTGCATAAGGCCAAGTAGTGGAATTATTATTATTTTGTTTTTTTTTTTGTGTTTAAATTTTTAAGTGGCTTAAATCTTAATTAATTTTTTGTTTTTTGTTTTTTATTTACAGAAGAGTCAATATTCTAAACAATGGGGCTGACTGCGTCGCCTCTACGCCGACGCGGCTGCCTTTTAGCATTAGCCGTTGTCGTCATGGTGCCATTTACTGTTCTATTGTTAATTATCGGACCAGGTATGTAAAAAAGAAAAAGAAAAAAATCATTTAATAAAATTTAATTAAATTGCGTTTTGTGTGTTCAAAAAGGTATTAAAGTCCAGTTAGTTGTTTTGTTTTGTTACTTTTTTACTTGACTTAATCTAAGTCAGTTTTTTTTTTTTTTTTTGTTCGTTTTGTTTGTTTATTTAATTGTGTAAAGTAGTGAATCACGATGTTTATCTTCTTTTCTTTTTTTATTATTATTATTATTTTTTTTTTTTTTTTGTTAATTCATGTTGATTATTATGCTGTATGCTCTAATCTTAGCTCTCTCTAGTTCGCTTATTATTATTCTATTAATAACACACGATGAAGATAGAAAAATAGAAAAGAAAAAGAAAAAAAACAGAACACAATTAGTGAATCTTTAAGCCACCAATACTAGTTAACTTTGTTTTTTAATTAAAAATTTAAAAAAAAAATGGAAAATATGGATTATTCTGTTTTTTCTATATGTTTTGTGAATGCGCAAAGTACTTAAATTTTTTACTAATTATTAAATAAACCTAACCTTTTACGTGTTATGTGTGTTATACAAATGAAATTTTTTTTAAATTCTTTTCAAGTATTTAGTAGTAGACTTGACTTTGTTTTTTTAGAAATTCTTTTAAAAAGTTCTTGTTTATTTTAAGTCTTGTTTGCTTTAGGAATTTAAATATAATTTATTTTTTTTTTTTCTTCTATTTTTGTTGTTTCGATTGACGTAAGTAATGTTAAAAGAAAATAATATTTACGTCGTTATAACCAGAGAAATGCTTTTTTTTTAATTTAATGCACGATTTTTAAATTAATTTTTTTTTTTGTTACCAAGATTTGATAAGACGTACGGAGCGAATAAGATAAACAGAAGAAAAAACGTTTATCAAATTTAAATTTAAATTTACGAAATATTTTCGCGTTTCAATATTTACCATAATTAGTCATTGCGAGAATACACGAATAGTAGATAAAAATATTTAAAAAAAGTGACGTTATAAACGATTGTTTATTGAAAGTCAGAAGAAATCTGAAAAAAAAAAAAAGTTCATGTACCTTATGAGAAATGAGGTTAAAGATGAAGATTTTGTTGACTTGAACTCTATGAGCTTTTAATTCTTATTAAACCTGGTTTGGCTGTTTTTTGAATTAATTCGGTTTGCCAAAACAAGTTGTGTTTTAGTGGCTAAACAATATATTTTGGAGGGCACTTTACTTCTGTTTACGTTTCTGAATAATAAACAGAATTTTTTTTAATTTTTTTTTTTTCTTTATGAGAAATTAGTAGAAAATAACAATTAATGACGATAGAATTATTTATTTTTAAAAGCATCAGTTAAATAATAAATAATAAACGTTGAAAAACAGTAAAAAATAATAATTATTATTTATTTTGATTGATTTTTATGTTTTTTTTGCCATATGAAATTAATTTCTCAGTATTTTGGGTCGTTGTCATTGACTATAGTCGTCGGTTTGTTTTTTAGGAATAAAAATCATAAAATTTAATTTTATTAATAATAAATTATAATAATAATAATAATTGGCTGTGTATATGTGTGTGTGTTTGTGTAGTTTGTGGCTGTTTGTATTGTTTACTGTTTTGTTTGGTGGTATAACGGCCACCACGGTTTTTATTATTCTATTAGCTTTGTGTTGCGATGTTTCTGGTGCTATTGCTGTCGTTTTATTATAAATATTAGAACATGTTTATCATAATAATAATTTATTTTTATTATTTTATTTGTATGAATTAAATTTTAAGACGGCGACAAAAAAAAAAAAATTCCAGAAGCGCAACAAATACCACGTACGAAATTTTCGTCTCTAATAATTTTCAATTAAAATTTTTCAGTTTTGAACGCGATTATTCATTCATTCATTCATTCGTTTGCTGACAGAAAAAAAGCTTTGTTATGATTTTTTTTTTTTTTTTTATATATATACATTACAAGGTAAATTGAGATGCTTTTTGTTGTTAAATTAATTTTACCGGTAAATGCTTGGAAAAATAATTTTTATTTGCGGTTTTTAAAAATTTTTTTTTTTATCAACGAATTTTTTTTCGTTTATTCCATTTTTGGCTTAATTAATAGATTTGATGAGTTTATAAAAGCAAATATCCTGTGTTACCAAATCTGATTTTATTTTTTAATCGTATAATCGTTGTCGTTTGCTTTAATAATAAAAATAAAAATATATTTCATTTACTCTTGTTGTTGTTCTTGTTGTTGTTGTCATCGTCTTGTGTCATTAGTTTTAATGACGTTTTGTCATTGGAATTATTTTAGAAAAATGTTGATTTGCTGATGCTAACCAAAATACAATTTGCTTTAGGCAGATAATTAGAAAAAAATATTGTTTCATTTTATTATCATAATGGGCTATGCTTGTTGTTTTAAATATTTTAATTTTATTTGTCGGTTAATTAAGCTTATAGTTTTTGGTGAAATTTGATTTGATTTTAATTTTTTTTTTTTATTGCTATGTTTGCACTGCGTAGCGATGCTTAGTCACAACAACACACAAATGTAATTCTCTAGCTAAGCTACGCTCAATTTTCAATAAGTCAATCAGTCTACCAGCTTTAGAAAAATTAAATTCTTATCACAACTTGTCAGAGTTGTTTTTTTTTTCAGTTTTTAATCTTTATTGCGTTTCGTTGTTTTGTTTTTCTCAAAAAAAATTTCAGCAGAAAATTCTTCTTTTTTTTTTTTTAATTGATTTCTGCTTTGTGCGCTGATGGAATAAAACTTTTTTCGTTTTTTTTTTATTCTTCGAGTATTAAAGTCAGCAAAATAAATTTTTATATATTTTAATTAAAAATAAAGTTAATTCTGTTTATTGTGGTTATTTGATTATAAAGGGGAACAGGAAGAATGATAAAAGTAAAAAAAAAAATTCAACATGATTGTGATTTTTTTTTCTTCTTTTTTTTCTATAAACACAACAAGAAAAACAAAAAAATAAAATGAATAACAAACAAACAGTGAAATTATGATTATTTATTTCAGAAAATTTAACGACAAACATTCTGTCATATTTAGAGAATTTCCTTAAATAGGGAAAACTTGTATTCGTCGAATAACAAGAAAATGATGATAATTTTCTGGTGGTTCTGCTTCTTTTTGTCGTTTTTGTTTTTATTTTTATTCTGTTCAAACACACAGAAAAAGCTTATAGGAAAGTTTTACAAAAAGGAAAATAAAAAATGAGAATAATAAAACAACAACAAGAGAGTATAATAAGGATGAAAATGTCCTTAACAAAGTTAAATAAAAAGGAAAAATAACGAAGGAAAATTATAAAAAAGTTATAAAAAATTGTTCTGATGTTTATTCTGCATGTTTTGTGTTGTGTTTTATAGAAATTTATTTATTTATTTTTGTCTTATGTAGATAAAATAAACAAGGAGAAAAAAGCTCATTTTTTTATTTTAGTTATTTAATGAAAATGTCCTTGTCTTTCTTTTATTGCATCATACTAGTGATGGTTGTTCCTTGTTGGCTACACACAATCATTTCCGTTAAGGTTTTTTTTATATTCTTGAACCAGACACGGATGGCTTTGGCTTTTCTTAATTGTTTTTCTGCTTTTTCGATAAAGAAAACAGAAGCGAATTTTTTATTTTTATTTTTTTGCGAAATGACTTAGTATAAAGTGACTTAAAACTCATTAAACTAAAAAATTTGAGCTGTTTAAATAATAGCTGCTTTTAAGTCATTTTATTAAAGCTTTTTTATAGCTCTGTTGTTAAATTAGATTTATGTAAGTCACACATCATTAAGCTAGAAGTTTAATGTTACTTAATTTTTAAGTTATTAACATATAATTGCTTTGTACTAAATATTAAGTCATTATTTACTTTATTCTTATTGCTAATAATGAATAAACAAGAAATATGATGATTTAAGTTAAGTGACTGAATGACTTAACTGGGAACAAAATAAAATTAAAAAAAAAATTTCTCTGTATTTAAAACTGTGTTATTGTTGTTAAAGTTTATGCTGAGTGTTGCTGTTTTCCTTTTTTAAAATACACGATGCTAATCTACTTTGTTTAAGTTATTCACGGAGCTTTTTCCTACCTCATTTTCTGCACACATAACTTTTAATAATAATTATTATTATTATTTTAATTATGATAAAAGGATTTTCATTCGAAACAAATAAATTCATTGATGAGTGGATGCAACGTTTTTAATTTTTTTTTCTTCTTTTTAATTTTCCGTGCTTCCGTCATTTTGTTCATGCTGTTGATTTTGTCTTTTGTTTTGTTTAAAGCTTTTTGTTTGCCTATGAGATCCTTTTTTTTTTTTGCTTTGTTTTTCTTCTATCTAATTTCCATATGTGTTTTGTAGGGAGGAAGTGGGATTGGTATCCTTGGTTTATTTATAAATTTAAGAGGGATGAAATGATTTTTTTTTTTATTTAACACTAAGGATCGTTAATCGTCAACAAAGTGTTTTTTTTTTCTGTGTGTGTGCTAGTTTTAAAGCTTTTCCTTCAAAGTTAATTTTTTGTTTGTTTGTTTTGTTTGCTAGAAAAGCATAAGGATGATTCAAGTTGGTTTTTATGTTTAATGTAATTGCCAGTGGGGGTGTAGTTAGTTTGTTGTAGGTGTTTACCAGGTGCCTTTTTTGTGTCTTCCTGTTTTGTTTTCTGTGCCTACAAAATGCAGCAACAATTTTATGATTTTGGGTGTATCGTTATACAGCCGCCCACTTTGTTAAGAATTTCGCCTTGTTGTTTCGTTTGCTGTTTTTTTTTTTATTACAAACCAATTTCTGTTTTTTATTCATCGCTGATGATTTATTTTGCGAGAGTACTGTTTGTGTGTTTATTAAATTTTATTGTTTTTGAAATAAAATTTAATGATCCTTGGGAGAATTACTGCTGCTGCTGCTGAATTTTTGTATGATCGCCTCTTAATTGATTTTCTTGTACGCAGTAAAAATTGATTTAAATATTTAATTTTCGTTTTCATTTTTTTATTATCTAAGCTTTTGATTTGATTGAATTTTATCGCCTATTTATTGATAGGTGTTTACTGATTAAAATTGATTTTGCCAGAGCTATTTCACCATGTAAATTTTTTTTTTTTTATTAAAACAGAATAGTCCTGTTGTGTTTTTAACAACCGATCAACATCATTCTGGATTTAAATAATGAGAAAAAAAATTTGTCTTATCTGCATCTAAGCATTGAAATTTTATTTATTTTTTTTTTAAGCTTTATGCTTTCTAAAGGCGATTATGGTGCAAAACTAAAAACTTTTTATTAAACAAAAAAAACGAAAACGAAAATAGCTTACAAGGCTAATTTAAGCAAAAAAAAAAAAATAAAATAAAATCTGTGTATGCTGGTTATCATCTGTTTACCATCTTTCTGTGTTTAAACATTTACCGGAAATTGTGCTACAAAGTGTCAGCCGACGACTGACGACGACTACCCAACCACAAAATATTAATTCAAGTAGCTTTCGTTGTTGCTTTCTGTTGTGTTATTTTCCCTTTTTTTTTCTGTTTGAATTTTATTGATATAAATTTTTTTTATTTTTTATTTTTTGTAATTAAATCATTAAATCTACTTTCGCTTTTATTTTCAAAAAGCTTTTTTTTTGTGGTAATTTTATGTAATCGCAGCAAAGTTTTTTTTTAATTGCTGCTGCTGTTGGCTGACCTATTAATTTGTTTTTTAATTTTTTTTTCTCTCGTTTTATTTAAATCAGCTGAAATGTTATTATCGCTTTAATTGAGGGGAAAGCGAGGAAGATAAAGAAAAAAATTTTCTTTTCATATATTTTTTTTTTTTTTGTTTTTCGAAACACAATAAAAAATAAATTTTTCTTCTGCTTTTTTGTATTTTTCTTTTTTTATTCACTGAATTTAATTAATTTTTTTTTTATTATTTATTGTAATTAAATCAGATTTTTTATTATTTTTATAATTAATTATTTATTTGTTTTATTTGTGTTTTGTTATTATTGTTGTTGATAAAAATCTTGAGGTAACACGAAAACTAAAAAAAAAATAAATAGAAAAAAGAAGCTTTTTTCGGTGCGTGTTAATAATTTGACTTTAATTTTTATTTTCTCATTTTTATTTAAATAATAAAACCAAAAAAAATTTGTTTTTTTTTTTAATTGAAAGGTGTGGTGTGGTATATGTGTTACCTGGTACTCGCTTAAGGTGATATAACATTTGTTTTGTTGTTAATTGTATTACCTGGATGTGATGTTGTTTGGATGGGTTGGGGTTTTTTCGTGTATTCCAAAGTAGAAAACAATTTATTGTTTATTCATTGTAATTGTGACGATGATGATGACAGCAACGCTGTTATTAATTAAAAAATGAAAAATTAGGTAAAGTTTTTGTGACAACAACAATAGCAACAACAACATTTCCGTAAACATAATAATTAATAAGATCGACATAAAAAAAATCAAACATTTCGCTTGTATAGATTTTCTAAAGAGTTTAATCAGTGATTTTTTTTTTTTTTTTGTATTTACTTTACTTGCAAATAAATTGACAAAATTTGTGTAACTCGAACAGCAAATATTTTCATATTTTATTCACATTTATTGATTTTGGTTTTAATAAATAAAAAGAAAAACATTTTTAATTCCCAATACGACGTTATATTTCTTGTGTTTTGTGTGATTATTTATTTATTTATTTATTTCGTTCATCTCTAAAAAGAAAAAATGTATTGAAATTTGGTTTTGCTTTAGAATTAGTTAATCAATGCGTTATACAAGTGTTTATAGAAATGTATGTCAATGCGAGTCAGTCAGGCACAAAGTACCTCTAGAAAAAAAAAAAACATCACGCAAACAGTGTTGAAACTGTGAATTTATTATCCAATCATTATTCCTCTAGATTTTAGATTTTGGCTGTAATAGGGAAAACACAAATAGTTGGATTCTTAAAAGCATTTCCTACAAGAAAATCCCTTAATTTATGTTTTACACTTTGTAATTCATTTAGAAATTCACTAGCCAAACACCTGTATCACTACTTAATCAAATAACAAGAAAAAAAAAGCTTTTTTTTACCACTTGCCACTTATCCATCATCAACAGGTTTTTTTTTCTTCTCGTGTTAAATCACTAAAATCAGCCACAATCAATTTTTTTTTCACATTATTCTTATGTAAAAAAAAGGTAAAAATTTAATAAACATACATTTTCAATTAGTTCTACTTGAATTAATAATTTCATACAAAATTATATATTTTGAATAATTAATTAACCGAAAAGAATAAAAAAAAATTTCTATGGAGAAATTGATTGAATGAATTGGTAAAGTGGTGGTGAGTGGTGTTGTGTGTTAAAGGGTTATTAAAATTCATTAATAAATATATAAAAAAATTCCTACATTGATTTTTAATGACTTTTACCAATTGAATATATAATTAATGAAGTTTTTGCAGTGTGTTGTTTGCGTTGTTTGTGAATGTTAAATTAAGGAATCGACATGACATGACATGACAATGTTTAAAAAAAAGCATAAACATTAGCATAAACATAATAAGCAAGCACAACAGTAGTGAGATGATGAATAATGTTATAAAATTTTGTGTTAAGTTGCGGTTAAACTTTAATCAACTGGGAATAATTATAATTATAGTAATTATAATGATAAGATTGGTTTAGTAGTTTAGCTAAATTTAAAATTATTAGTCAGGTAGGACTTATTATAAAATATTATTGTAAAACTAGTGGGTAGTAGATGTGTGGTTATAATGTTTTCAAAAGTTTTCGTTGTTTTATTGCACTAAATCTAGTTCGTTTTGTGGCTTAACATGATCTTTTTCAAGTAAATTAATGGGTTCAACTTTTTAATGTGTAACAACGACTGTTGAGTATTCTAAAGAAGAGAATTATTATTATTTAGTTTCTGGATTTTATTCTGAAATAAAAAAACCAAAAAATTCATTTAGATATTAATCACAGATTACAGATCACAGACGGGTGTGTGGGTGAATTTTTATCCCCCCAACAAATCAAATAAATTAAAAAAATAAAATTTCACTGGAAAATTATCCCTTTTGAATTAGTTTCATTTTTTATTATCAGGGACGCATATGCTTGATAAAAAAATCCTTTAATACGGCAAAAATAAAAGTAAAAATAAAATAAATAAGCTTTAAGAAGGAAGCTTTAAATATAAACGTCAATAGCAATAAAAATCAATTCGTTATAGATTTTAAGAAGATTTTTTTTTTTTTTCATTTTTTGTGTTAAGAAATTTCGGTAGAAAGTTTAGCGAAAAATAAAAAAAGAGTCACGATACGAAACTAGAGCTTTTTTTGATTCTTTACAAATTAGGAAAAGATTTTTTTTTTCTTTCTTCTTTTTTCTGTTCAATGAAAATGTGGAAATGTGGAAATATGGTTTTATCGCAGGTGTGGGTGGAGAATATAGAGTGAAGCCCAAAGATAAATTAATATGAAACAGCTAAACAGCTAAAAATGATAAATTAGAATTTTTTGTTCGGTTGTGTGTATGCTATGTGTGTGAATTAAGAGGATGATAACATGCTCTGTGTAATAAAACATGAAATTTGCCCATTAATCATATTGGACAGGTTTATGTGTGCTATTTGTTTTGTTATTTGCTGTTGATTTAAACTCAATAAAAGTAGAGAAAAAAAGCACCAGCGAAATTTATCCTCATCTTCTAACTCTTTTAGATGTTTTGGTTTGTACTGTGTGCTTCCGGTTTCATCGTTTTTTTTTTTTTTTTTGTATTCCTCTTTGATTAACTCTAAATACAATACAATTCCGGCTTTTTTCTCTCATTTTTTAATCGAGCCTTAATGTTCTTTTCATTATTTCCGCTATTATTTTTCTGATTGAAAATCTTAAATTAGTTTAGAGCTTTGTATCCCTGTTTGGGGTTTTTTTTTTTTTGCTTTTGCAATCAATACTTTAGCTACTTTAGTTCAGTAATAATAAGTCGCCTTTTCGTTATTTTTATTATTATTAATGTTGTGTCGTTATGATATTCTGTAACATCTTCCCACTACATCCACCATTTCAATTGTTAACAGGTTTTCGTAGCCCCGGTAGTAGTAGTTGGAGTAATAATAAATAAAATCCCCATTGACAAGACATCATCGACATTTAATAAAAAAAAAAAAAATTCAGTCAAAACTTTGTAACTTTTACGTTGTCAAATGAAAACGCTCAGAAAACGGATGAACATTTAGAAGTTTTTGAGGAAAGAAAAGAAAAAGAAAATGTGTCTTGTAATCGTAAATTATTTATTGAATATTGTTGGAATGGAATGATTGTTGCTTTTATTTATTCGTTGCTGGTATATTGTTTGTGTCTATAACACACCGTCACTTTTTTATTTTTTTTTTTCCTTTTTATCGTAAGGATCGGTTGAGGTGTAATGGTTAACAAAAAACAAAAAAAAAACCCTAAATGACTCATCGAAAATTCATGAAAATGACTTTTTCGTTACGTTTCCAATCATTAATCATTTTTTTTTTTAATTTTTTTTTTTTACTTTGTCGTTTCGTTTGGTTTTTGTGGGTTGATTTCGTTGGGTTTGTTTACCAAAAAAATTATAGCACCACCCAACATACACAATAATAATAATAATAATGAAAATAAAAATGTAAAATAAACACAAAAATCTAATTATAAAGCAATTAACACTTGTTGATAAATCGATGGTTTTTCACCACCGTCTTCTTCTTTCTATTTGTTTGCCTGGCTGATGGATTTTGATTCGGTTAATGAATGTTTAATGATTAATTTTCTACGCGTCACACACTTTTCTGCATTATACAAATCAATCTAATTAACTTTTAAAAAAATGTGAAGAATAATGAGAAAAAATTAAACTTTGTAACAAGTTTGACAGCAAATGAAAAAAAAAATTGCACACGGATTTAGAAAAGTTCACACGAAAAATATAAAAAAAATATAAAAAAAACAAAAAAAACTTTTGCAACTAGTTTAATGATTAAATAATAATAATTATGTAAGAAAAACTGGATTGTGTAAGAGAAGAAAAATAAGTGAGATGATGCTTAAGTGAGGTTAAGAAAAAAGAAAGAAAAAAATTAAAAAACCTAAACGAGATGAGAGGCAACAAAACAGCCAACAGAAATTAATCCAAATTGTAATTTCTTCTTCTTCTTCTTCTTCTTCTTCTGTGTGCTCCTCTCGATGTGATTTAATAAAAAGAAAAATTAAATTAAATAAACAGAATTAAGCACATTTAACTGTACTTTGTGCTATTAAGCTTTTTTTTTATTCTTTAAACTTTAACAACTTTAAAGAAGAATTTCATTAATGATTACAAATGATGGTATTACGATGACTTTTTATAGTCTACTGTTGCTGTTGCTACTGGTGGTGCTGCTGCTGGTGGTGTTACTGCTGTTGCTGCTACATATATTCCTTATGTAACATTATTTTGGAGCCAAAAAAAAAAAAAATAGAAGAGATTTACGTGCCAAAAATTGTTTTGTCAACAATAGTAGTTGTTGTAGTAATTCAATGTTTTTCCTAGAATATTAATCTCACTTAATTAAGCTTAATTGGATAAACTAAAATGATTAGGTTATGTTTCGCCGTTTTCTGTTTTTGTTGTATTTTTCCTATCGAATTAAATAACAAACTTAACAACGTTTGCTCTGCTTCTATTATCTAATCTAATTTCATAAATAATTTTCGTCCTTTATTACAACTGAAATGTAAATTCTTTGGAAAATTTACCTACGAAAATTGTTTATTTTTCTCTTAAAGCAACACTGAAACACTGAGTAACTTCAACTTTAATTAATCGATGTAATGGTTGATGTAACAAGGACAAGGGAAAAAAAGAAACTTTAAATTTAATCCTTATTCTGATGTAAATGAAATAAGAATGGAAAAAAAGGGCGCAATACAACCAAACTATTCTATATGGATTATTAACAACGGATACGATGTGACATTTCGCAACAAAACCTGTCACATTGACAATGATTGAGTCACATAAATATTTTTATTAATATTTTACTATACATAGCGTAAAAAAAAAGCTTCTGTCAATCAATTACAATAAGAGAGAATTCTGTTAAATTTCTCTTTATTTAATTTAATTAAGTCTTAATCATCGTTCTGTGGAAAATCTTAATCGTCCTTGTAAAAATGTAACAGGGACAGAAATTGTTCTTTTCTCCATGCTTTTAAAAGCTTTGCTATTAAATTTCTTCTAAAAATAAAGCACAAAAGTAAATATTTAAACGTTGTGTAAGTTTTTTTTTTTTTTTAATGAATTTTGACATAAGTTTTTCAACGATGTTTTAAAAGCTTTAATTAAAAAAAGGAAAAAACAAAAAACATTTTAATTAAAAATTGATAAAATAATATTGATTGTGTGCTTTTAACACGTTTATTTGATTAGAAAATTAAGGCTTTTTAGCACTTAGTTAACTGAAAAAAAAAAACTGATAAATGCAGTAAAAAAGTTTCCATGTAAACAAAAAGCTTTTTTTGTTTTTGGCATCGTTTCATACAAAAGCTGCTGCTGCTGCTCACGTTGATTTTTTTGTGATAATCGCATTCCCTGCCACGCTGTTGGCAAACAACCAGGAAATTTTAATTTTAATTTTTTTTTTTTTACTTTTAAAAATCAATTGTGCGTTCCAAGCATTTTTATTATTAAAAAAAAAAAAAAAAAAAAAACACAAAAATTATTAATCCACATTGAAAAGCGAAAGAACAAAATAAAAACGTTGTCGTCGCCGCCACCGCCGCCACCAATAACAATAAAAAAAAAAGACGAAGTAGAAGAAAAAAACAAAAAGATGAGTTTTGCGTTTTTTTTTTTGTTTTTTTCTATATTAAAATATGTCGAGCACAATTGTTCATGGTTAAAAGCTGAACCAGAGTACAGAAGAAAAAAAAAGAAAAAAGCATAAATAAATGAAAATGTTTTTGTATTATATGGAAAATGATAGAAAGAAAACTAATAAAAAAAAAAAGCACAAGTAGTGAGTGGAGAGAGATGATGAAATTTGGTTTAGCTGCTACAATGAAAATGCAAAAAAAGAAAAGAAAAAACCAACGAACAACAAAAATTATTTCAATTTACGTACAGAAATTATGTTTTCTTCGTACTAAACACAGCGTACATGTGTGATGAAAATGACATTGATATGGAATCTAGATGTGTGGGTGGTGGTGGTGGAGATGGTGGCGACAGTAACAATTTTCCATACACAACACAACCTCGATTTACGTGATAATTGATTTGTGGTTTGTTTTTCTTTTCTTTTCTTTTCCTTATTTATTTTTTTTTTTTTTGTTATGAATACGTTGACGACGATTCTTTGGTACAACTTTGTACACCTACCTGTCTTATATAGCGAAACTTTCTCACATAAAAAAACTTTTGGTGTAAATCGTGCCATAAGTGTATGAAAAATTCATGAAGAGAGATGAAAAAAAAAAAAAGAAACGATAAAAGTTTGTCATTTGATTTTTCATTAAGTTTTTTCTGCAACATTGACGTCTTCGCCATTCTCGTCTTCAGAATCATAAAAACCATCAATGAATTTTCTTCTTTTTTTCTTTTTTTTTTTTTTTTTTGATAAAGCAAAGCAATGTGTAGCAAGAAAACAACATCTGAGTCACTGCTGCTGTTGATGTTATTGGTGTTATTGGTACACTTTTGCTTCTCTATCAAAATTTTTATTTACTTTATTCACTCGGTTCTTTGCTCTTATTATTTATTATTTTCGCTTTTATTAAATGAACATTTTTTTGTTTTTATTTTTATTTATTTACTTATGATTGGAATTTCTTTTTATTTACAGATTTAACAGCTGAACAAACATTATCACAACGTTTAGCAGAATTTCAAATGCGTTTGCAGTATTTGGAGTCGATGTACCGTGCCCGACAAGAAGACGTTGCAATATTATCACAGTATTTGGGTATAACAAATACAAATGACGGTGCAAATGTAACGACAATTAATGGTTCACTGTTGGAGTCTTTGAGTCCGGAGGCCAGATCAATGCTAAGAAATATGACGTCTTCGGCACGATTCCCGGCAACATTACGACTACCAACTGCATTTCATTTTTTACCACATTTATTAGATGATCCATCGTCACTGCGTCCGGCGTATTTAATGTCAAAAGGGCGACAAGGTGTCACTGTGGTAATGGGAGTGCCCACAGTTAAACGTGACAAGCAATCATATTTGTTAGGGACATTAGATAATCTGATAACAAATATGGACGACGAGGAACAAAACGAAACAATGATTATTGTTTTTATTGGGGAGACAGACATCGATTATGTGTCATTGGTGGCAAAACAGATTGAAGTACGTTTTCCGGCATATATAGAAAATGGTCTAATTGAGATATTAGCACCGCCATTATCGTATTATCCAAATTTAGATAAATTGCGGATAACATTAAATGATCCATTGGAACGTGTCAAATGGCGTTCAAAGCAGAATTTAGATTTTGCCTTTTTAATGGCGTACGCCCAACCAAAAGGAACATTTTATGTACAGTTAGAGGACGATATATTAGCAAAGCGTGGCTTCATTACAATTATGAAGAATTTTGCATTGGAAAAAACCATACGAAAAGATCCGTGGTTTGTTTTAGACTTTTGTCAACTGGGATTTATAGGTGAGTTTTTTCTTATTTTTTATTTCGATAAATTTTGGGATAATGCACGGTACTACTCCACACCTTTTTAAATTTTTTTTTTATTATTTATTTATTTTGCTTTCGTCAGATTGTTTTAATTTAGTAAAATCGTGTGCAGCTGTGTCACCAACACCGTGTCCCGTGTTGTACAGAACAAAAAACTTTTTAACTTTTTTTTTTTATTATAGTTTTGTTGGTTTCGCACGTTGTGTTCTCCTTTATACAAAAAATTAAAGCGAAATTGCATATTCATTTCACCTGTGCAGAAATAACTAATTATTTTTTTTAAATATATTTTTCATGTTGCAAATTTATTATGTAAGAAAAGTTTGTACATGTTGAAGGCGAATCAGTTGGGAAACTTACCGGAAGTGGCAAACTTTTCTATTTATTCTTTGTATTAAATTGTTTAAAAAAAAAAGAAACTTTTGTAAGAAGCTTTGGCGTCTCGAGGATAGATTCGTTACAAATATTTCATAATGTTCGGATATATGTTGAGAAAAAGTTTGATTATTTGCAATAAAACCGAACATAATTCTGAGAAGAGTTTTCAATACTCTAGAGAAGTTATTGTGGACGGTTTTACAATTGTCAGTGCTGGTTGTCCCAATTGATGGTTTGTTAGTTGAAGTTTTTTTTTTTTTACAGCAACTCTGTAGTAATAATGATTTGTGAAGGATTTCTATTTTTTTTTTATTTGTTTGTAGTTTTTCCATGATAAAGTAATATCGTGATGATAAATCAATTTTATATCGAATAGGGGAAATTAGTAACTATTTCAATTTGTTACATAAATAAAAAAAAAAAAAATTGACCCAAATTTCCTATTTACCACTGACAGTGACTAATAATCTTTTAATTACTTCCAACATTGAAGAAAGAAATTAATTCTGAATCACGAAATATTCGTGATTTATTTTTAATTTGATTGAATTTTCTACTTTTTTCTCATTTACATTTATAACAACAATCAACAAATATATATATATTTATTTTCTCTATCAAATTACAATTTAATTAAATTAATTTTGAATGAGCAACCAGAAAAACAGAGGAGTGAGAAAAAAAACTAATCGTTAGTAGGTGGTGGTTAGCAGCATAAGTGGATGATGGTAGAAAATTATTTTTTATTTCAAATTTAATGCTGGAATGCAAATGATGAGACGGAAAACACAACCACCTACTACTGACAATAATAAAAATAAAATTATTAAGTTTTTTTTTTTATAATTTTAATTAAATTTGTTGTGGGCGTCGTTTTAGTTTTGTAACATTTCATGGTCGATTAATTTTCAAAACAAACAAGAAAATTGATTATTTATCAATAAATATTTAATGTGATGTTTGGTGATGTTTGGGGATGTGATGGGAATGGGTTGGTGTGTTTGCTTCTTTAATATATTGTTTATTAATTAATAATACGACCGAGAATAAACATCGTCTAGTAATTTACAGTGATTTTTCTAACGTAAACCGACTGTAACATTATTGAATTGAAATGTAAAACGAAACATCAGTAATAATAAAAATATCACCTTAAGTGACATACACATCTGTTACATTATATTAACTTTGTCGACGTAAAAATTCGCAAGCGCCTAATGAAATTTCAAGAAGCAGGCAAGGCAGAAACTGAAATCCTTTTAGGTAAATTTTTATTACACTTTTTACTCTATTTTATGTTGTTTGATGTTTGTTGTTTTTTTTTTTTTTATTAGTGTTGTTATTTACTTTGAATCATTATTTAATGGGAAACCCCCAGGATGACACTAAAAAAACACCTTTGTTGATAAAAGATTAAAATGACAACAACTGGAGAACGTAACAAATGTATTAAGTATGTCGCTTACCTGACGATTTGTTTAATGAATGTCTCTCATATCTGATTATTTTCTTTTTTTGAATTTTAATTTAAAAAAAAAACCCATTTGGTACGCAATTTTTCTTTTTTTGAATTTTAATTCCAATGGTTAAACCGTTCTGTTGATAATAAATCAATAAATGTGATCGTTTTAAATAATATTTATTCAGTTTCTTATTTTGTTTTTTTTTTTTTTTTTATTGTTTAACCTTCACTCAATCGGTTTATTTTTTTATTTGTTTGTTATTATTGTTGTAATTTCACCACAATATGTTGTTATAAATTGATAATAAAAGGCGCAAACCAACCGAATTATGGGTAAATGGAAAACCCATACAGCATACAACGGATTCGATACGATTCGATTCTTTTTCATTAGTTTTATTATTATTGTCTATTCTTTAAATTCAATAGTAAATGATCTAAAATAAGTAAAAGTGTGTAAAAATGATTGTCTATTGATGGGAAGAAAAAAAACGAGTAAAAAGGGTTAAAGTGAATTGATGTTAAGAATACTGATCACAAATATATAATGGTCACGATAAAAATGGTCAATTCATGTCTTAGAAACATAATAATAATAATAATTTAAACATTTTACTCCTTGTGATGAGACCACCTCCTCAAAATGTTGTAATAACATGTGAAAATGATGATAGTTTCTTGCGAAAAGGGCAAAACACTACGATAAAGTGGGGAAAATTATCTATTTTTGTTGTGGGTATTAAACTAGTCAGCATGATGCATGCCATGGGGGGTGTTTATAATAATTTTCTCTAACTCAGGTTATCAACCGGAATGTTGAAAATAAAATTATTAAGCCGCATTAATTGGTTGAATTTTTTCTGTGTTTTTTTTTTTTTTGCAGTAGCAGCAGCAAATACTCAAACCATGGTGCCAAATTTATTGCATTTGTTTTGATACGTGTTGTTTAAGGGATTTTACTTGTTTGCTCAATGTAATCGAATTAGGTAACTTACAACCGGTAAACGTGCTTATTCTGTGCATACTAATATTCAATTACCTTGAAAGCATATTCAAAGTCGCTTATCGCGTCTTCGTGACTTTTTTTTTCTGATTTGTTTTTTTTTTTTTTTTTGTTACTTTAAGTGAGCTTTTCTAGCTTTCAGTTCTTTTATTCCATTAATATAATGTGAATAAGAATTAGTTTCACGCCAGTTACACTCGTAATTTTCTTTGTTATTTATGCAGGATTCTGTTTATGTTTTTGTTTTTATTGGTCACGTCATGGCTAAAGAAAGGAGAAATTTTTATTTTTCTGTTTTTACTTAGCACAATGCTAGGAGAATGAATTCCTTTTTTTATTACATTTTATGATATAAATTTAATGCAATCGAAACTATAAATAAAAGCAAGCAGCGGATAGCAACAATAGATAATAATCACCACCACCACTTCCTTGTGCGGTTTAGCTATTCGATGTTGGGTTTTTCGCTTTCTAGCGATAAATTTGAAATTCCTCATACCTCTTTGATATAAATATAAATAAATAGAAGCAGCGACAGTAAAATAAAAAAAAACACTTGACTAGGTCATGTCATGTGTCGCCAGTAACAAAGTCAGGTTTTTTGTCGTCGATTTTTAATATGTTAGCTCGGCTGTTGTTTCTTAACTTTTTTTTTTTAATAATTTTCTTCATTGCGTTTTATGCCTTTTTGTAGAATTTTTTTTTTTTCACTTTCACATCTTTCTTATTTAATGTTTTTTTTTTGTCTTTTCTTTCTACCACCCCTATATCCATTTAGTTTGCTTCGTTATATTCAGAGACATGAATTGATTAGAAATAAAAAGAAAAAATTAAAACAGCATTGTGTGTTGTATGTTTTAAGCTGATTAGACTTATTTTAATGTTAATCGTATAATGCTTTTGTGTTATATCAGCAATAGAAAGTTCAGGAAGATTTTATGGAATTTGATCAACATATATATTTTTTTAGAGTGCTACTTCCAAGCTGTTGTTCATTTTATGTTGCGCCCTGATAGTTCATTTGTTTATGAATATAAAACACAAAAAACCTTCGTTCTGCGAGATAGACTACATTCTGAACCGGCTAGATTGGCCACCTGAGACTCAACTGCTCATAACTTTTGCTTCAAATTTTTCACAGCGGAAATATTTGTGGGGTACGATTTTGGACCCAATATGAAACTTTTTACCAAGTTTGAGCCAATTTAAAAAATAAAATTTTTTACACGAAAAATGCATACAAAGTATCAGGAAAAATTTCAATTTTCAGGCGAAAATTTAAAAAAATCGTAGCAAGCTGAAACTTTGCATGAATGTCCATTATGATGTGCTGAATCAAGTTAGTTCTTGGGGTTTTTCGATAAAAAATTTATTTCTCGAGTTATGGGCATTGGAAGTTCTAAAAAATCAAGGAATTTCATATTTTTCCGTGTTTGAAAATTTTTATTTCAAAATTTTTGCTTCCGGCCCATGCTTTTTACGTTGCGTCCTGATAGTTTATTTATTTATGAATACAAAACACCAAAAACCTTCGTTCTGCGGTACATTCTGGCCGAGTTACAGCTATAAATCGAGATAGACTACATTCTGAACCGGCCAGATTGGCCACCTGAGACTCAACTGCTCATAACTTTTGCTTCAAATTTTTCACAGCGGAAATATTTGTGGGGTACGATTTTGGACCCAATATGAAACTTTTTACCAAGTTTGAGCCAATTTAAAAAATAAAATTTTTTACATGAAAAATGCATACAAAGTATCAGGAAAAATTTCAATTTTCGGGCGGAAATTTAAAAAAATCGTAGCAAGCTGAAACTTTGCATGAATGTCCATTATGATGTGCTGAATCAAGTTAGTTCTTGGGGTTTTTCGATAAAAAATTTATTTCTCGAGTTATGGGCATTGGAAGTTCTAAAAAATCAAGGAATTTCATATTTTTCCGTGTTTGAAAATTTTTATTTCAAAATTTTTGCTTCCGGCCCATGCTTTTTACGTTGCGTCCTGATAGTTTATTTATTTATGAATACAAAACACCAAAAACCTTCGTTCTGCGGTACATTCTGGCCGAGTTACAGCTATAAATCGAGATAGACTACATTCTGAACCGGCCAGATTGGCCACCTGAGACTCAACTGCTCATAACTTTTGCTTCAAATTTTTCACAGCGGAAATATTTGTGGGGTACGATTTTGGACCCAATATGAATCTTTTTACCAAGTTTGAGCCAATTTAAAAAATAAAATTTTTTACACGAAAAATGCATACAAAGTATCAGGAAAAATTTCAATTTTCGGGCGGAAATTTAAAAAAATCGTAGCAAGCTGAAACTTTGCATGAATGTCCATTATGATGTGCTGAATCAAGTTAGTTCTTGGGGTTTTTCGATAAAAAATTTATTTCTCGAGTTATGGGCATTGGAAGTTCTAAAAAATCAAGGAATTTCATATTTTTCCGTGTTTGAAAATTTTTATTTCAAAATTTTTGCTTCCGGCCCATGCTTTTTACGTTGCGTCCTGATAGTTTATTTATTTATGAATACAAAACACCAAAAACCTTCGTTCTGCGGTACATTCTGGCCGAGTTACAGCTATAAATCGAGATAGACTACATTCTGAACCGGCCAGATTGGCCACCTGAGACTCAACTGCTCATAACTTTTGCTTCAAATTTTTCACAGCGGAAATATTTGTGGGGTACGATTTTGGACCCAATATGAAACTTTTTACCAAGTTTGAGCCAATTTAAAAAATAAAATTTTTTACACGAAAAATGCATACAAAGTATCAGGAAAAATTTCAATTTTCGGGCGAAAATTTAAAAAAATCGTAGCAAGCTGAAACTTTGCATGAATGTCCATTATGATGTGCTGAATCAAGTTAGTTCTTGGGGTTTTTCGATAAAAAATTTATTTCTCGAGTTATGGGCATTGAAAGTTCTAAAAAATCAAGGAATTTCATATTTTTCCGTGTTTGAAAATTTTTATTTCAAAATTTTTGCTTCTGACCCATGCTTTTTACGTTGCGTCCTGATAGTTTATTTATTTATGAATACAAAACACCAAAAACCTTCGTTCTGCGGTACATTCTGGCCAAGTTACAGCTATAAATCGAAATAGACTACATTCAGGATTTCCACTGAGTTATACAGAAATGGTGCAAACAATAATATTTTGCTAGTTTTGTCACACACTAAGCATAAAAATATGTAAACAAAACGTTTGAGGATTATACTAGAAATAAAGTGAATGAAATCAAATTGATTATTTTAATTGAAGAGAAATATTTGAAGAGCACGATTTGAAGTAGTTTTTTTCCGTGGTGGTGGTGGTGCTGCTACACAAATTTCTCGGTTATGTTTTTTCATTATAATTTTAATTATGTCAAAGTTTATGATTGTTGAAAATCGTCTTAACCTCTTGTTTGCTTTATTGTACTCGACACCCATTTATCCTTTTTTATGTTTACTTTAAAGATTTTTTATTTTTTTTTTTTATTCAATTCCTTGAGCATCGAGAGTGAGAAGTGCTTAGTGTTTGGTTCAGAGTTTAGTAAAAGAAAGTAAATTGATGTAAAAAAGAAAAAGAAAAAAATAAAAACCAGCTCGGTTGCGTCGTACGTGATTCTTTTATTTCAATATAATGTTTGGTGTCTTCAATTATAAGACCTACAGGATACTGTCACGTCACAATATTATGATCCTTTTTCTTCTTCTTTTCATTATTTACTTTCCTTCTCCTAGATGTGAATTAAATAAACGTAAAACCATACTTAAAACACCTTGTCTCTGCCGTTACTTTCTTGTTTTATTGTTTAATATTATTGAATATAAACACGCAATGGTAATGTACGTTTTCGGAGAGGTAGTGATGGTGGTGGCGGCACTAGCTATTGCAACACCACGAACCATCACCAGTGGTAGTCGTCATTCATTTCTCAATAATAAATTGTTTATGAGTGGCTGCATGATTGGGTTTAGTAGTAGGTGGGTGATGTTACACAAAATAAAAATAAAAATAACCGAAAAGGGTACCCAAGAATAATAAAAATAAAAATAAAAAAAAGAAAGAAAGAATATAAAAAGGGTGAAAGGAGAAATTTTTTTTTTCCTTCCATTTCTCTGGTATAAATGGAAAATTTATTATCTTTAGGAAAAAAAAAAGTGTAAAAGAAATTTCTGAAATATTTTCTTGTTTTTTCCTGTTGCCGGGGTTTGTTTGTTGTTACTATTTTGGGTTGTTTTTTCTATGTTCAGGTTTGAGCGGGCGGTGGTTATATTCTTTGGTTATTTATTGTTAATTTTAACTTGAAATTTGTTGTGGACGGGTAGAGGGTGCACATTTGAGGCGTAGTTTAATTTTTATTACTTATTACGAATTTTTATTTTTTTTAGTTTTTTTTGTAGTATTTTCTTTGTATCCTTACGTTAATTAATTGGCTTTTTTTTTCGAAGCTTTTCTGCTTTACTCTTGAATAGGAAATAGTCTACTCCAAAGTTCAACCCTTAATCATTTCTTTTGCACTACGAAAACATTACGAAATGATGCTATGAAAAGTCTTTTAAAAGAATAAAAACCGAATGAAAATTAATTTAAAATTTTTCCTTTTTTCTCGGTGTAAGTCCTCCTGGTATAATTATTGTTGGCCTCGGAAAAAAAAGTTCACCAAATTAGTAGCATTGAAGGTGAAAAATTATTTTTTTTTTTTTTTTCATTTTAGTTATTTTAGCAAAACCACTTTAGTTGCCTTTTGATGAGAGCAATGCTGTGTTCGTGAACCGTTACTTTCTCATAATGAAATTAAACAAGAAGAAAACAATTTTAATTTTTTTTTTTATTTCTTTTTGATTTCGAAAGTAAATCTTAAATAATAGAAATGAAAAGCTCCTTTGTGTTATTACAAAAATTTCTGCCAAAGATATAATCGAATATAAATAATGAAATTTCCTCTTTTCCTCTGTATACGTTGGCCAATGATTGTTGAAGGAAACTGAATTGCTCTTCTATTATCATGAGTCAGCTTTCATGTGATCTAGTAACCAAAAAAAAAAAGAAAAAAAAAGGCGCACACACAGTGATGGAAACCTCCTGAACATTTGCTTATTGATTTTTCTTACAAAAAAAAAAAAAAAATCCACACAATACCTGCTTAAAGGTAAACTAATTGCTTTAACGAATTTTTTTTTTTTTGTTTACGTTTACTAGTTGAAATCGGTTTGTTGTAATGTGTGTGCCGCCCTCCCCTTCACTTTGAATGAATGATTTAAGAAAATCAAACAACAACGTCGGTGTTATGTGATGGGAAGTGAAAGAAGCTAAAGGTAAATATGTCAAAAAAATGTTTATTTACCCCCATCGATACTTCTGATTTTGACAGTTTTTTGTATCAGCCCGTCAATTTTTGTACCGAGATTATCCAAGTTTAAAAAAAAAAAGAAAAAAATTAATTTGTTTGAATAAAATGTAATTTAATATAGGTTGGATATGTGGGTGGTGGCTGGTGGTTGTGGTGATTCACCATTAACGTCACATTAATTATTAAATCAATAAGAAAATAAAAAATTGTTTGTATCCTTTGTACATCTCTTACTGACTTACTCCTCTTCTACACCCTTAAGAAAATTGTTTTCCTTTCTTTTCAAATTAATAATAAAAATTGACATGGGTTTTTGACCTGTTTTTTGGTCAAAGGAAACAAAAATTGATGGTGGTTCTCCTCTCTGAATTGTTCGTTTAGGTTTAAAGCCTTAGCTCTCCTGTAAGCTTTCCTTATTTTCTGTAATTTATTGAGCTTACAAGTAGTCATAGCTCTTGACTCGCCTTCTTTTTCGTATATCTTTTCTAGGAATCTATTTGTCAACTTTTCTGTCATTTCTCTCCATAGATCCATCCTGTGACAACACCATGGATGATTCTTAGCGCTTACTTTGGCTTTTGTTTGTTTGTTTTTTTTTTTTTTTTTTATTTTTCTAACGCATGAAAATTGATTTCAAATCATGCTTTGCTGGTGTAAATGGTGGGTGGGTGAATTTAATTGGGTGAATCAATGATTATTATTATTGTGCTATGGTTCAATAAATTTAATTTTTCTTTCTTTTACTTCGTTTATCCACAATTGAATACTCCTCTGTCTATTAAATTTTTTTACTTTATTTATTCTACACGGTGTATATACATAGTTTTGTATGGATTTCTTTGTTTATTCTTTGCTGTCTTCCTCCTGTGCTTTGATGAAAAATGACTTGAATAATCGAATTTCGTTTCTTTTATTCGTTTCGTTTCGTTACTTATTCGCCTATACAATCTATGTATACGCTGTGTTGTGTGTATGCTCGTTCTAGTTGATTTGCTGCCTGTCGTTGTTTCTTCCGTTTAAATATTTATTAATAATTTGTTATAGAATATTAAAAGTCAAATTTTATTTATTTATTACTCGTATGGTGAATATATTAGAGCGTCGAGCGTGGAGAGTGAGGATGATTTTGATAGCAAAAAAAATATATATATAAAATTGTATTTGCAACAGTGACAGTGACAGTCTGTCTGGTTAGTGGGTACAAGCGTAAAACTGTGAAAGGCGTCAATTTCCCTTAGGGATGTTACTTTTTGTTTTTTTTTTTTTTAGATAATAAAATATCTTAAAACACAGGTAAAGCAACCACGCACGCACAACCAAATTAAAAATTTGGTGATTTGATTAGAAAATGTAAAAAATAAAATTCGATTTGTGTTGAGTGTTCCTGGTGGTTGTTCCTCAGTCGATTGCTTTTTTCACCTTTTTTATAAGGCGCACACACACACAATAAATTGTTTTGGTTACGTGACTTAGTTAAAATAATCCACACAGCCCGCCCGCCACACATCGCATGCAGTTTGTGGTAGGAAATTTATTTGAACTTGTGTAGCAAATTGAAATGTCTTACTGCGAAGTCATTTATGCATACAAGTCGTGCTTTTGATGTGCTTTTTTGATGTTTCTTTTCTTGTATTCAAAATGAAGAAAAATGTTTAAAACATGTGTCGTCGTTGTTGGTTTTGGTCTATTAATAAATAGAGGAAAAAATGTATAAAGACGATGAAAGTTCAAAGGGTGTTTAATGTTTCCCAATGTTCTGAGCACACAGAACTCTTTGCCTTTTTCTGACAGATTTTTTATTATTATTATTATTATTCGTCTTCTTCTTGTTGTTGTTTCCGTTAAATAAAAAAAACATCATGGTCCCAGCAGGAGTAAAACTAAAATCGATTTAATACTTTTAAGTGAAATCACTTCTTCGTGTTTTTCTTTCTTTTTCTTATTTGGGAGAAAAACATAGGGCACCCCTCGATATATATAAGCACAGAATGTTTGACAGCGGAAACAATAATAGTTGGTTGGTCACCTTGATTGAACTCTGAGTTTGTTGTACCGAGACAAAGATTTTTTTTTTTGTTTAAAATTCAATGAAAATCGGATTAAACGATGTAAAGCGACGTTTAGTTTCAATTGTAGGTCGATAGGTCTTTTGGTTGTTCTTATCTTTTAGATAATCGTTTATTTACTGATTTTGATTGTTTTTTTTTTTTTTTTGTGTATTCAACAGGTAAAATGTTTAAATCAGCGGAACTGCCATGGCTGATAACATTCTTTCAAATGTTCTACAATGACAAGCCGGTTGACTGGCTACTGGAACATTTAATCAATACGAAAATATGTAATTGGGAAAAGGATGTTGTTAGTGATAAACAAATATTTTTTTTTCTTTTATCCCTTACTCTAATTCAAAAATTTTCTTTAAATTAATTTTTAGAAGCATTGTAAGCAGGAAAAGTCTAAATTGTGGCTACATTATAAGCCGTCCCTGTTTCAACATATTGGTACAACGTCCTCACTGAAGGGCAAAGTGCAAAAGCTCAAAGATAAACAATTTGGTAAAATACCAACGTTTTATCCGCATAGTAATCCGGCGGCAACACTTAAAACGCAGATAACGCCCTATAAAACGCATAATTTACAACGAGCATACAATGGTGAGACGTTTTTTTGGGGTTTATTACCACAGCCGGGTGATTTAATTGAGTTTAAATTTGAGACGGCGATCCCATTGAAGAAGTTTGTTGTTTTACCACCATCCGTAGTCTAATCACATTGATTAAATAATTTTTTTTCTTCTAATTTTTAGATATTTATTCCGGAGTGGTAACACAGAGCATCCATCTGATCGATTCTATAACACAACAATCGAGGTGTTACCGGATAATTTAGAGGAAACATCACCGATTTGGAGTTCGTACAATACAACAACCGATGGCTTCTTGATTATCGGTAATTTTAATCGTTTTGGTTTGGCCGAGGGCAATGTTGATAATAAAATTGGTAAAATAAAAGAGATGCGTCTTCATGTGCACAGTGACAGTGAAAATTGGGCCATTTTAAGTGAGGTAAAAATAAATTCCAGCACGACTGTTGTGTGTCCTGAACTTCACTCACTCACTCACTCACTGAATTTTTTTTTAAATTTATTTCAAGATATATTTACAAGACGGAGTAAACAGATGACCCCCTCGTATATTAAAGGCGCATCATCATTTCTCAGCAACAAATAATAGCTCACATAATCGTACTTCTGGCATAATAAGCATACTAACATCCGCTAAATTCCAGCAGCATAAAAAACTGTGATAATAAAAAATTAATTAATAAAATTATAAAAAAAATACATACATACACACACATCTATATAAATCATTAAGAGAAAATAATTTAATTTATTTAATAAAAGAGAAAACTAAAGGCAAACTTAATAGTCATGTAATTTGCGCGCTGCTTCTCTTTAATTTGGTTTTAGTTAGGGTAAACATTTTTTTTTTTGTTCTTTCAATTTGTTTATTAAGTAATTAAATATGTAATTAGGGAATAGAGGATGCTTAAGTAATTAATAATAATAATAATAATTGTCAATCTCACAAGAAAAGCTTTCGAAATGTCGATTAGCTTTATTCAAGAAAGAAAAAGAAGAAATTGAGATAAATCCTGTGTGTTGTTTGTCATGAGGATAGTTTTTTGTAAAAGTATATTGTTCCACAGGATCAGGAACTTAATCCGCTACATAACCTCAACTCCTGTTGATAGGATTCTCAAACATAAACGTTTCTTTGTAGTTGATTTTTTTTTTTTAAATTAAATAAAACAATTCGCAGAGTGTTAATCATCAATCAACAGAAATGAATTATTAAAGGAATTGACGATTTTGTGAAGTTTTGTAAGAGTAATCAACGAGAAAATTAATGAAAAGTGAATAATTGAAATAAAACGCCAATGAAATTGATTTATTTAATTCAATATTTGTAATTAAACTCTTGAAATTAAAAAAGAGAAAATAAAAATATATTTATACTAATTAATAAAGTAAATAAATAATAACCGGATTGAATAAAAGAGGTTTTAGCAGTTCAAGTATAGGGAATTAAAAACAAAGAAGATAATTGATTAAAAATCAGGAATAAAGCCTTTTTAAACCAATATTAGATACCAATCCTATGAAGGAGCACAACGGACAAAAGGGTGTTGAATTACTTCTACCTCTAACAACCTCTACAACAACAACCTGTGTATTATAATGGGAAAAGAAATGAAAAATGTTATTTATTTTTTTTTTAAACTAAATAAACCAAATAATTAATCCTAATGCATAAGAATTGTAAATTTTCTTTTTTTCTTTTAGTTTTTTTTTTAATTAATTCTTCTTCTGATGATGATCCCCCTGCATGCGTTTTAAATATATAAAAAAAAATGTGAATTATGGTGATCAGAAAGTAGAAAGAATTAACAAATAAAATATAACATTAACAGCTCAATAAATTAATTAATTATAAAGGAATAAATGTATTTAGAGTATAGGCTGTAAAAACATAAAAAAAAGAAGCAAAACGAAGAGGAGAATTTTTTGTGTATTGTTGCTAATTTATAACCAAAAAAAAAATTAAATAATTAACCTAAAAGCTGCACAAAAATTTTTTGTAAAAATAAAACAAAATTAAATTAATTATTCCTGTAAAAAAAAAAATCCTTAATAAAACAGCAGCATAAGTGAAACAATGAATTTCTCTGTTACCACACAGTGAATTATGTTGTGATTCGCCACTCGGATACACCGTGTATCCCAGCACTGTTAAACAGAATTAACAAAATTAATCAGAGAAATAAATGTAAACAGATTTAGCCTTATTATGTTAAACAAAAAAAGAAAAAAAAAATTAATAAAAATAAAGAAAATGAGGAGGGAAAGCGTGTAGTTTTGTAACACCCGCTAAAGAAATTTTTTATTATTTTTTTTCTTAACCAAAATACAAGTGCATTTGACTTTATTATTTGGGCAAATGGTTTCATGGTTGTATTGGCTCTTTATTGTTTCTTTTAATTAAGTGGTTAACCCACATAAATCCTTTTTTTTTTTTTTTGTTATTAATTTAACCTATAGAATAGCTTTTTGTTGCTGGTTATCTCTGGATTAATTCCATGTTAAAGTCTTGCTTGTTTAGAGCCTTTACAGCGTGTGTTTACCTGCTTAACCCTGCTACGATGTGTTATGAGTCAAATGCACCGATTTTTGTTCACCTTGTTTAATTATTAAGTTAGGACAATAAAGTAATACTTAATAAACATACCAATGTAATCCACTCAGCTTTATGTATTAATCAAATAACTTAATCAAACTTAAGAAACTAAGAGAAATTTAATGATGAATACACTTAAAACCTAGTAAATACTAAAATTTATATTAAAAAAAAACGCTTTTATGTATTTTTGTAAAATCATATCAGTTAGTTGTTAAGAATTTTTGTGTTTTTATTCTTTTATTTATTATTTATCATTTAATTAACATTCTCGTACATTAAAAAGATAGAAAATTTGAATTTAATTAATTAACAAATAAAATAATCCATAAACCCCAAAAAAAAAAAATAACATTTATTATAAAAACCCGCATTTTAATAAATTTCGAAAAAAATAAAAATGAAATAAAATTAGTTTTTTAATATCTAGTTATTGCTTATTGTCTGTCTGTCTAATTGTCCTTTAAAAAAATGAAGAAATATTAATTAATTAAACTGGGAATTGATAAGAAAAACTTTTCGATTTTTTTTTTATGTTTTATACCAATTTTAAACAACTTAACAAATATGAATAAGAAAAAATAAATGTGCCATTAAATTGTTTTTATTTATTTGTCTTAATTTTAATTAAAAAAATCTAAAACTTATAAATTTTACTATATAAAAACTAATTAAAAAAAAAAAAAAAAGAAGTAAAAAAACCTATTAAATCCTAATATAAATGTTTTGTATTAAAATAAACATTTATATTGTTTTGATATTTTCTTTTCTTTTTGTATAATAAAAAACATTTATAATGTTTTACAATTAATTATTTCATTAACTAACTAACACACATATTAAGAATAAAACTAACTAATCGTAATTAATGGATTTATAATCATAATTAAATACCAACAAACAAACAAATATATTAATTAGTTATTTATTTTAAAATTTGTAGAATGATTTATACTCAAATAATAATTATAATAATAATAATGTGTTATTGTTGTAAAAGAATTAATATAAAAACGGAAACTTATGTTAAGATTTATTTAATTATTTTATTTAATTTTAATTTTAATTTTTTTGTTTAAGCAACGATTTAATTATATATATATAAACAAAAGTATATAATAAAATGAATGAACTATATACAAATGAGAAAACTAATTTTATTTAATTTAATTTATCTCTCACGGATTATCGCTGTGTAGTCTTTAACGGTTGCTGTAGCACCATCGTATGGTATATCGGATGGTAGCGGATGTCCCTCTGGCACAAGTAACGTAAAATTTTGCATCATTGTCGTTACCAACACGAAAATGTTTGTCTTTGCCAAGATTTCACCGAGACAACGGCGTTTACCGGAGCCGAACGGTTGAAACCAATCTGGTATCACAAGTTTACCATCGATTAGGAAACGATCCGGATTAAATTGTTCTGGTTTCTCCCAGTAATCTTCACCAAACATCATGTTGTAGTGAGTGACAATCAGCATGGTGTCCTTTTGTCGTTTTTTTTTTTTTGAAAAATTAAAATTAAATCATCTGTCACTGCGGAATAACCGTAATTAACGTACCTTTGGTATTGTTTTCCCGCATAGCTGAGTGTCTCTGTAAGCTCGATGCACTAATCCAAATGTGTAGCCGACAAAGAAACGTAACGCTTCCGTGGAAACAGCATCGCAGTACGGCAAACTGTGAACATGGAAACAAAATTAAGTTTTTAACATAGACAGTGCGGATAAAGTCTCATACTTTGGTCTGTCTTCAACAAGTGGCAAACGATTTCGTCCCACAACGCTATCCAACTCCTTCTGAGCTCTCAATTGTACATCGGGATTTCGTACTAAGAACAACAAAGCGAAACTAATTGATTTGTTCGTTGTTTCCGTGCCGGCAAGAAATAAATCCAAGCAGGTTGCCAGTAATTGCTTCTCCGTTAACGTCTGTTCACTGCTGCTACTGACGCTAGTATTGTTGTTGTTTCCTAATTGAATTTCCTTTAGGAAAACATCAATCAAATCGCGTGGCTCGTTATCGATGTTAAACGTTTTTTTATGCAAATCAATTTCCTTCGTTATGAAACCGTAGAGCGCACTATGAAACTCAAGGAATTGCTTATATCCGGAGTACTCTGGTGCAATGAATCGCAGAAAGGGGAAATGACTGAAAAGTGTGCCCATCATATCGATACTTTTAAACAGATTGTGTAGTAACTCCTGCAGCACAATCAGATCCTTGTTATCCTTATTATACCGAACTCCAGCCATCATCATCCACAGGGTGTTAAGCACATACGTCGCACACATATCTCGCATCGGTACAATCGCTTGGTGGCCACCCTGGGTTTTTATTAATTTCCGAATATCATTAACCATGTGCTCCGCTTCGTTTTCACTCTGTTGCGTCATTCCTTTGCGTGCAAATCCGAAATTCTTCAAATGTTTCATAACGAAGCGACGCTGCTCCTTCCAAAACTCTTCATCGATAAACATAATCCCTAATCGTTTTCCGAATGTTCGTGTTCGATAGAAAATTCCATCTGGTCGCCCATCCAAATCTTCATTGTGTAGCATTTCTTTGATTGCGTCCACACCGGACACCATTATCACCTTATCCCTACCAACTTTAATACCCATAATTCGTTTATCTTTCAAACGCCTCAACAGACAATCAACCGCCTTACACAGCATCCCAGTACGCCTACGTTCACGTTCAATCGCTCCAGCGCTTCCAATTATTGGCAACCAGTTTGGCCCATCAGGAAAATTCCTTGGCTTCCATGTATCAATGTATAATAGCAACAGGATTATTATTACAAAAAATATCACCGCATAATACATTTTTACTTTGTTTCTTTCTATTAATCTACGTTGTGCAGGATCTTTTTTTTTTTCTTAAATCAGAATACTTATATTGTCCTTGCTAAATAATTATTATTTATTATTAATGTTAACAGATGTCATCAATGTACATCAAAAGGAATAATAATTAATCAACATTTTATTTGTTTTTTCTAAGTAAATTTTTTAAATTAATATTCTTTTCCTCTTTTACCTTTCTCTTTGCTTTGTTACAAAATTTCGCTAAACTTAAACCTGTAATGTAGAAAATTATATAATAATTAATAATAAAAATCAAATAGATTTTATTTTGCTATGATTACATAAAGGTAAAATCCACAAGAAATATGTTTTTCATAGATATCACATTTGTATGTTGTTTATGAAACAAGATTAAATTATTATTAGTTGGATATACGATGTGAAAAGATAACAAGATTTAGTTGCATTTATCGTTTGCATAAGAGATAAAAAAAAAAAAAAACTGCAAAATTAATAATAAGAAAGAAAAAAAAAAACAGCAAAACCAGCAAATGCAGCAAAAAATAAAAAAAAAAAAAACTTGTAATAAAGAGTGAAAGTTTTAACCAATTTTTTTTTTTTTCTCTTTTTCCATTTCATTTAGCATTAATAATTATAACGATGCAATAAAATGCATAATTTCTCTTATTTTTTAATAACAAACATTGCGATTACATTTCTTCGTCGCGTCATTTACTTACTGCTCATTTAATAAAGTGAAATACATCAAAATTATATAAAACCGTTTAAATTATATAATTTTGTGCAAAAATTGTTTTTCTTTTTTTTACATTTAAAACGTTTGATTATCTTGTATCGAAAACAATTTACTCGAATAGTTTTGGACACTTGTACACCAATCCACAGTTCTGTTTACCTTTTCCAATTTTATTTATACAGTTACCCAGAACCAAAAACTTATTTAACACTAAAAACAATATTAATTTTAATTACCTTTTAAACACAAAAATTTAATTAATCACCGAAGCAACGTTAAAATTCCATTAAAAAAAAAAATGACAAAAATTTCGATCCTTACAAAACATTTATTCAAAATCAAATTTCTTCTAAACGAAACCTAATAAATGTTTTATTTTTCTTTTTTTCCTTTACATCAACTGAACAAAAATGTTTTTTTTTTTTTTTTTTTTGTTTTTTATCTTAATAATTTATTTATTTTCACTTTTAACAAAGCACAAAACACATTTCACTTTTATTTTATTATTATTAGTATTCTTTTTATTAATAATATTTTAAATTGAATATTATGTGTTAAAACATGAAACAGGATAAGAAAACTAAATTATTTTCACGATGTAACGACCGTTAATATAGACATAACCCCACTATTATTTTATTTAAAATACATTTTACTTACATTTCAATCATTAAATAATATTTGTTTTACTTATTTAACTTGTTTACTGGTTTACTGATTTACATGCAGTTTTAATGCAAAAAGGCACATTTTATTATTTGTGGTGGTGTACGTGTATTTCTGGGGTAGTAAAATTACTATAATACCTGTTTACTAATTATTTAATTGATTATCTGTTTAAAATGAATTAATAAATAAAATGTATGAAATTATTGAAAAAGAAAGGAAAAGACACAGTTATTGTTGTTATTAACAGTTTAATTTTATAAATTATTATTATTATTATTATTTGTGCTTTTGATTACAGTAAGAGTGTTATAATTTTTTTTTCCTTATAAATTTAAATATATCTTGTTGCGCCCGCTAACCGAGTTAATTTTTTTGACTGAATTTTAATTATGTTTGTTTATTTAAATATTATCTATATTGTTGCTAATTTAGAATATTGATTAACTTTCGATTGATTAAATAAAGAAATTTTATTCATTTTAAATAAATTGCGGTAGTAAAAAGAGCACATTTAAGCCGTTAATGTACTTTTGTTTAGTTTGGTATTCAATAGTTGTCGCTGATGCAGAAATCTACCTAGCCGACGCATTAAATATTCTTATCGGAATTATGGTAGCACTGAATGCGTACAAAATGCGAAATGTCAAAAATATATAACAAAAACAAATGTCATGTGTGACATTTCTCAACAAAACAAACATTATAATCATCATCAATACATATTATTCTTTAGTATAGGTTGGCTTGTTTATCTAATCTAAAAATAATAAAAAAAATAAAAAATTATTTGTGATACAAACAATAAAAGCAAAATAAATGTAATTGTTAGTGAAATAAGTTTTTGACGTCATTAAGATAATTAAATTAACAGATATAGAAACATTTAAAAAAAATAATGTCAAAAATAGAGAATACAGTAGTTGTGAGTACAGCAAGTGGTGTTGAACAACCGGACGAATGTGAACCAGGTGCATGTCATGAGAGTATGCTGATTACAACTGATTCCATTGAAGAATTTTCACAAGAAATGAGTTCTAGTTTAGATGATTCTGGCCTAATTAAAACTAGCCAGGTGAGCAATATAAGTGATATACAGGAGGAGCTCAAGGATGATGGCAGTGATGTTAAAGTTGTAGCACCCGAAATGACAAAATCTGATTCATTTTGCAGTAGTAAAAGTAGTGATTTATTAACAGCGTCAACGTCAGACCTACTGCAACAATCGGATACATCCGATGATTACCTGCACGATCACACTTGGCTTCACCAGGATCAACATGTTTTCATATTAAGTTCAGCGGGAAAACCAATTTATGCGCTACATGGTAATGAAGATAAATTAGCAACATTGTTCGGTGTTATGCAAGCTTTGGTCAGTGTAGTGCAGTCCCAACAGGACACAATCAAATCAATCCATGCAATGGGAATCAAATTTGTTTTCTTAGTTAAATCGCCGTTGATTTTAGTAGCGATTTCACGACATCCGATCAGCGTACAACAAATACAAATACAATTAACGTAAATTAGTTGCTAATTCTGTTTAATTATATTTTTAATTTTGTGATATTTATGAATTTAGCGATGTATACAATCAAATATTATCCACACTGACACTATCGCATATGACAAAAATCTATGAGAAGCGGAAAAATTTTGATCTAAGACGTTTACTAGCGGGCAGCGAACGTCTGATCGATCATATGCTGATCAACGACACTAAAAATAAACTGGGTAAGTCCAGCGTTTCTTAATATTGTTGAACTGTCATTTTTATGTGATTTTCGTTTTTAGTTTCCAATAATCCATTCATGTTTTTAACGCACTCGGTCAGAATACTACCACTGAGTTCAACTGTGCGAGACAACATAATTAGTGCCATACAAAATAATTGTTCAAAAATAAAGAATTTAGTCTTTGCGGTATTATTAGCGAATAATAAACTAATTGCATTAGTTCGTATGAAGAAATATTTTATTCATCCAGCTGATTTACGGTTTGTATCTTGGAATTATGAATGCAATTTATTCTGAATTTAATACTAAATCCTCGTTATTTTTTTTTTTTGTAGAATTATTTTCAATTTGATTGAGTGTTCCGAGAGTTTTAAGGCTGCTGAAAGTTGGACTCCAATATGTTTACCTAAATTTGATTCAAATGGATTCTTGCATGCTCACGTTTCATATTTAGCTGATGATTGTCAAGCTTGTTTACTACTGTTATCCGTTGAGCGTGATGTTTTCTTTCCATTATCCGAGGCGAAGAAAAAAATTACAGAGAAGCTACGTCGTAGTAATTGCTTAGAAGCGATAAATGATGCAATGAAAGTCAAAGGATTAAACATGAATACAATTGGTATTCCAGAGATTAGACATTTTCTCTACAAATGTAAATCAAATGCACAGCTGTTATGTTCAGAAATAACGATACCTTACACCAACATTAAGGAGTTTGATCGTCTCGTTATGTTGTATTACGATATTCATGATCGTATACATCGTTCCGGGCGTGCATTGAAACTGATTTGCGAAATGAAGGAAAAGGAAATTATGTTGGCATGGCTAACCGCAGGATATGAATTATACATAACATTTGAACCGACTGTTGATAAGAGCACGGTTATCAATTTAGTTAATAAATTATTAAGATGGATCAAGAAGGAAGAGGATAATTTGTTCATTCTGAAAGCGCCAACATTTTAAATAAGTTTCTAAAAACAACAAAAGTATTTTAATTCTATTGCATTATTGTTATAAAACTTATTCACGTAATAAAATTACATATTTATATATATATATATATTTTTGAATTATTTAAAGTAATTAATAAAAATTAAAATTATTTGTTTTCTTTATTTGTTTGGAGACTAAAATGGATGGTGTTTGACTTTGCTAAATGTAAATATTGTAGAGATTTTTAAGAATAACAAAAAATTTTGTGATAATTTTGACAGATGTCAAGTTGCCCAAGGTACAAATCGATTTTTTTTTTTCTATTCACTTTGCGCTTCATGAGTAATGCCAGCAAAGTGTTTTTATTTTTGTAAAAATATATATAATTAAACCGAGAGAATATTAATTAAAATTACTTTATTCACTAAGAAAATGAATTTAAAAATAATTCCGTACAGTTTTGTATGAATGCAGTTTGAAAAGTATTTTGTATTGTAGGAAAGTATTCGGTTGGAGAAGGAAAGTTTCCATTGCAATTGAAGTTACAATAAATAAATAAAAAAGGCAATTTTCCCATAATTGTTATAGTTTTAAAGGTAAATAAATTGAATCAAGAAAAGAAAAGCTTGTTTAATTACCTAAATTGTAAAGTGAAATACAACGTAAATGACTTTAAATGTATTAATGAGATAATAGGCCTTTGCTTCGTGTATTGTCATTTGTATGTCGCCTATTATCACACATTTTAACACATTAAATGTGTGTATTTAAGTCAAACATTATTTTAAATTTTATTTAATTAAAAAAAAAACAAAATTTTGTTTACGACTCTAGAAGTCCACCTACCAACACCTTTTAAATAAATAAAAATTAATTTGTTTTGTGTGAAATACAATTTCATTGGTTTTCTACTGCGTTCAAATGCAAAATGTGATTTTGTTTATTTAATTTAATTTAATTAATTAGTTTTGTGGTTATTTATTTAATTAATTAACTTTCAAAAATTATGGTTTTAGGTATCGAAGTGAATCAATTTATATTGGTGAGCAGAAGACGAGTCCAGAGGAAGGTAGTCGTAGCAGTATTAGGCGTCGCCATTATATAAGCAGAAGTATGCCAAGTACATTATTATTTTCGATAAATAATGAGGGACGCGTCTATGCCTTATCAACTGGCAACTCAGCATGGAGGGAATTTTTATATTTAGGATTAGAATTTAAAAAGATATCGGCAGTTCAACATTTTATGTGGGCAATTGGTGGTGATCGTCAAGTTTATGTTCATGTCCATGGTTTAGATATTCCAATACGAGTCAAAGAGGAAGCTTACGAGAATGAAGTATATATTTATTGAAGATAAAGGGTTTTTTTTAATGTTAATAAATTCGTAATGTTTGTGCTTACAGAGATGGTTGCCTTTAGAAAGTTATTCTAGTCGCTTGCTGCCAACAGACCGTTTTCATTTCTCGTCTATAGACGGCACAGTGAATCGTGACATAAATAAAATTCGTTTACCATCCATGGCATGGCAATGGGAAGGCGATTGGCATTTAGATTGTACATTAGATGGGCAACCGCTGGATCATGATGGTTGGTCATATGCGGTGGATTTTCCAGCAAAATATCATCCAAAGAAACAGTGGAATTCGTGTGTGCGACGTCGAAAGTGGACACGTTTTCGGCGATATAGTGCGTTAAATTCGTGGTGTGCCGTAGCTCCATTGCACAAAGATCCAACTCAAGAGCCATTTATAGACGTTGCCATTGGTGGACAAACTGTGCCTGGTATGCAACCGGGAGTACTACTTGTTTGGGCAATCACTGCTCACGGCCGTGTCATGTTTCGTACCGGTGTTAGCACACAATCACCTGAAGGCCTACGCTGGACGGCTATTAGCACACCATCTGGCTGTGAAGTTGCTCAAATTAGTGTAGGTCCAACTGGCTTAGTGTGGGCATCATTATTCAATGGTCGTGCAATTGTTAGAACAAATATCACGAAGGACTCGTTGACAGGAGAATCTTGGTTGGAGGTTAAACCACCAGGCAGTGGTATTAAAATTATACAAGTGTCAGTGGGAACTAATTCTGTGTGGTGCGTAACAAATGACAACCACGTGTGGTTCCGCCGTGGTGTGAAAGGTGAACTTTCCGGTTTCTCTGAAGATGCCGCCATTGGTAGTGGCTGGGTGGAAATGGTCGGTAATATTTCACAAGTGTCAGTTGCTGCAAATGATCAAGTATTTGCGGTAGGCTCAGAAGACAGAGCCCTATATTTCCGTTCGTCTGTATCAACGTCTGATCTTACTGGAAAAAAATGGCGGCTAATTCAATTGCCGATGCAAATGAGCAGAACTTCAAGTAATACATCATTATGCAGCTCAAGGCGAAGTGGATCTGGTTCACCAGGCCAAAAGCATCGGAGTTTAAATAGTTTATGTAAAGCCACGCATCAATTTGAGAATCAACTGATTAGTGAAAATGATGAAGAAACATCGAGATCAGCGCCAACAGCAAATCTACGCCACAGGCCAGAATTATGGCCGAAACCTGTTATGTCTCCTCCAAATATTGGCAGTTTGCCATCAAATAAAGAAAAATCTATCTCAGATGAGATTGTAACAGAGCAGGTAGCTTGCAGTGCCCCAATTCATGAAATCTATGAAATATCAGGTAAGCATTTTGAGACTCCATTGAAAAATCCTCGCGCATGGAGTCCAGTTCGAAGTGTTGGATCAATGGTTGGTACAGAAGCACATCCAGAGTCTGATTCAGTAGTTTTTGATGCTGATTTTTCACGAGAGTCTGGTGTTTTCGGGGGTGACGATGATGATCATGGTGGTTCTCAATATTGGGCTGATTGTGAAGTTATTTGGACTTGCTGTTCAGCAGGTGCTGTCATAGTCGATCCTCAACAATTGCCGAACTGGTTTAACGATAATCTTACTACTGCCACACAAGCAGAACTCTTGGCTGAATGGCGACTGAAACTATTAGCCGACTTAAAAGCTCGTTTAAATACTAAAGAGGATATAGATTTTGAAAAATACGAAAAAGCCGTTGAAATGTCTTCGTGGGTGAAATCCGGCGAAGCCAGACTTTCTCGCAATGGCGGAACTTTCGAAGACTGTTTAATAGAATTAGAGTGGGTGAGCTGCAGTGGAGCAGATTTAGATTCAGGAACTTTAACCATTCTCAATCCAGACGGGGTGACCACTAAAGTGCAATTCTCGCTATCAGAAATAACTTGCGTTATGTGCTGTAGCGAACCAGGCTGCCCACGCATTTCAATTCATGCTCCTCGATTACCTCCAGGCTCCTCTACCATTAAATTACAATTTAGTGGCGACACAGACATGGAGGATTGGTTGTCACATTTGACTTCAGGTAAAACTACATTTTTATTTTTGCTTCATCGTTAATCTCTTTATTAATTGCTGATTTTTAGTGTGCTGTCAAATAAACGAAGTTCATGGACGTCCTGCTGATAATTCTATTTGGATGACAAGTAGTTTAGGCGATGTTTTTGTTTTCGATCCGTCAAGTTTAAATGAATCTCAGTTCAATAAGGAGAGCAACAGTTACATTCAAGAAATTGATATGTCAGCCACAGAGACTCCATACCACATTTCTCTCTATAATGGGTTTGTAGCTCTTATCCTAGATTTAAAATTTAGCTGAAATTTCAAGTCATTTTCCTTGTAGTATGTCGCCGGGTGCAAAAATAATTGTCACTGGATGCGTATACGATGATGCCGATATAATTCGCTTTGATCTGCAATGTCATTCGACTGTTAAAGTTCGCCACAAAATTGAGTCACTGCGCCAACTTCCTCTGCACATCAATCCTAGATTCAATGAAAAATCAATAGTGTTGAACTCAATGGAAAATTCTCAGTGGATGCAAGAAATACGTGATAATCGCATGGTATTTCAGCCGGGTAGTGAATTTAAATTGGAAATTATTTGCGAAGCTCAGGGCTACAATATAATAATTAATAACAATCATTACACTAAATTTAAGCATCGGACATCGCCGGATGCTGTTAGCTTGATGTACGTGAGTGGTCGAGTGAAGCTATTCAACGTAGTTTATCATCATCCGAATGTGATCGTTCCGCTGCGAGATTTATTTTGGCGACAAGTCGGAGGACATTTGAGGAGATTAGAAACCTGCAAGGCTGGTGTAACGTGGGGTATTGGTTATGACAATACACCGTGGGTATATACCGGTGGTTGGGGTGGCGCTTTTCTAAAAGGTTTGGAAGGAAGCACAACCGGAATCAACACAATGATTGACACCCACAATTATTATATTTATGAGAATCAACGGTGGAATCCATTGTCAGGTTATACGTCTACTGGTTTGCCCACAGATCGCCATATGTGGAGCGATATAACAGGGAAACACAAGCGCAGCAAAGAGCATACAAAACTTCTGTCAATGCATTGGCAATGGATATCCGATTGGTTAGTTGATTTCCATACTCCAGGTGGCGTGGATCGAGATGGCTGGCAGTACGCAGTAGATTTTCCCTCAACATACCACGGCAAGAAACAGTTTACTGATTATGTAAGGCGTAGACGTTGGTACCGTAAATGTCGCCTAACCTCTAGCGGGCCGTGGCACGAGCTCGGAAATTCCAAAATAATTGATGTAACCTTGCAACAAGCTGATAATGACATTGACTGTACAGTAAATATATGGGCAGTGGCAGCTAATGGTGATGTTCTGTATCGACGAGGAGTATCCCAGTCATCACCAACTGGATTATCCTGGGATCATATAGCTTGCGAACAGCCATTGATTTCAATAAGCTGTGGACCGGACGGAAAAATATGGGCGATTGGCAAAAACGGTTCGGCATTTTACCGCTTTGGAATCTCACAGGATAAACCATTGGGTGAAGCTTGGCAGCCAGTTGAACCACCGCAAGGTGTCACTTTTAAACAAATCTCAATCGGTAAAGTAGGTATTTGGGTGCTTGATTCAACCGGACGTTTGGCAGTTCGCGGTGAAATAACTCCAACCTTTCCTGAAGGATCACATTGGCAACTATTACAGAACGTAGTAAACGATGCACCGCACATGGAAGGAAATGTCGGCTTTAAAAATGTTTCTGTCGGTGAACAAGTGTGGGCAGTTTCAATCAGTGGATTTGTATGTAAACGATGTGGAATCACCGAGGATAATCCAGCTGGCACAGGATGGAATCTTGGTATTCCTGTAAGTATTTACTTGTAAATTTTCTATTTTATTTCGCTTTGCTAATAATTTTTTTTGTTTTTGTAGGCAAATTGGCAGCACATAAGCGTCAATGGTCTCTAAATTAGATGTAAAGACTGCAGGACGCAAAAAAAAAAAAAGACTTAAAATAAAAACGCTTAAATGACAAGGAGAATAATACGGTGGACAAGGATGCGGACATGGAAATCGCTTCTTTAATTATATACAAAAATTTAAATTATGTTTCAAAAATATTAATCTAGTCCCCTCCCACACAGTATTTAAATTTTAATTTTTTGAATGCATATAATCAATCTGTAAGAAATAAAATTCGAAAGCACTTTTCCAAATGTTTAAAACCAAAAAAAAAAACATTTCTTTATTGTTGTTCATTAATTATTATTATTATTATTCATTAATTTATTAATTAATTAAATTAAAACTTTTTTCGTACATTTAAAACATTTATTAATTTATTTTCATAAAATTTCAATATATTGGTGTGTAAGACGACGACGACGACAACTAACCATATTTACTGGTATAAAATATGAAATTTATATTCTAATTTGGAGTTATAATTGTTACAATAGATCCCAATGTCACCACCCCTGATTAGTTTATAATTCAAAATTTAGATTAACACACACAGTATTATTTGTAATATTAATAACTTTTCTTTTCTTTTTTTTTAATGAAATAAAACGTGAATATTACATTACATTAGAAGACAATTATTATTTTGGAAGCTTATGTTGAACGACAAAAATGTTGAAAATAATAAAAAATAATTCAATTGCCCCAACTTTGTGTTACATAAAAATAACTGACTATAAAATTGCACAATTTCTACAACCAAAATAAAATTAAAACAAAAAAAAAATCAATCGTCCGTCAAAAGCTTTCAAAAAAAAAAAAAAAAAAAACAATAATTAATTAATTAAAACAATTAAAAATAATAAAAACAAAAGAAACACAAAGACGACGTTTATAGATTTATAATTGATTCATGTTATTTCCCCCCTTTTTTCTTTTACTTTTTCTTCTTCTTCATTAAATGTACTTTTAATTTGCATTTGTTAATTATGTTTATGAATTAAAAAATAAATTCTCTATTTTAATCATCGCGTGTTTTGATGACATTTACAAACAAACCAAATTAACCTGATAATAGGTTTTGCAACTGTTCACTAATTTCATTCGCATCGATATTCTTTTTATCATTTTCTTGTTGCTCTGTTTGGTCATCTAATTGTTGTTGATTACCCGAAGCACCTTGTTGCTGTATTGTTGATAGACGTGCACACGCCTTTTTATGCATGAACCAATGTAAACGTTGACATTCCCTATTGCAATATTGTACTTCTTTACACTTTGAACACTTTTTATCAGGTTTCTCTGCACCGCATGTACTACACAACGATATTATATCCTAGAATGGAAAGTTTATGATAATGATATGAAAAAAACAAAATCAAAAAAAAAACTCACTTGGAATCCACGTTGTCCATTTATTGAATTTTTAATAATATCTAATGCTGAACCACAATCCTTATTAGCTAACTGTGTAATTATTTGCCGGAATATCATTGTTTCACGGTACGGAAACTCTCTTAAGCAATCCCGTATTGTTGCTTCTAAATAATCTAATTGTCCGTTCTTACTTTCCTTTAGCACACGCTTCGCAAACAAATCTATATAATCATTCTTTGTTAATAATTCATTTTTCTCCTTGCGCGCTTGGAAGTAGTCACGACATTTTATTATTTCACTCACAATCCAATACAGGTAATGATACTTAAACGACATAACTTCATTGATACTGTTGCGGAGTATTATCTCATACTCGGACATTAGCGGTAATATCACTTTAACATTTTCTAAATAATCAGCTAGCTGTCCATAGTTATGTAAATTCAGTGCAATCCGTACTGGATGCAAATTTACATCGATTAAAAATCTATGAAATGCGTCCAGCTGATGCGGCGGCAATAATATATCATTTGTGTTTTTTAATTTAATTTCCGTATATTTACGCAGCTCCTTTTTTGGTAGAAAATTATTTATTATTTGTACAACTTGATGGTTGCCCACAAATGCAGCCATTTGGGAGGGATTTCGTTCTACTGAATTTATCGCTCCCGCATTTGCACCGGCTAATAACAATTGCAAAACTATTTCAGAGTTACCGGAGAGTGCTGCGAAATGTAATGCCGTATAGTTATATTTGTGTTTACTCCAATTCACTTCGCCACCCTGTGGGGTGAAACAGAAAAGAAAGAAACAATTTTATTAATCAACACACATAACCTAAAAAAAAAACAAATATCTCACCTGATCAAGTAATAACTGCACAGCTTCTTTATTACCTTTGAAGCAAGCATGTTGCAACGGTGTCATTCCATTTTCATCAACAAAATCAATATTCTCCTTGAATATACCCAAAAACACACGCAAATCATTTACATTATTATTTGTTATGGCATCAAAAATTCTCCTCTGTTCATCATTTAACTCAGCATTCACATTCTCCTCCGTGTGAGTATCCTCACTAATTTCAGACATTTTTACACAATTTATAACTATTTATTGTTTATTATCGTAAATATGTATGCTAACAAAAATCCAACTTGAATCCAATAATTTTTTTATTATTAAATTTATTTTTAAAAAATAAATGTTTACACACAAAATTAAAAATAATAAAAAAAAATAATAATTTACTTAAAAAAAATAACTTTTTCTTCTTAAAAATTTATTCGTGAAAAAAACAGCATGTCAAAAGCAAACAAAAAAAAATGTTTGACATTCTGACACGTAACAAATAAAGCTTTAATACGACTTTATTGCCACCTATATTAATTATTAGTAGTTCAATAATAAATTTAAAAAAAAAAAATTAATTTAAATTACCAGTAGCACGTGCTGAAAGCATAAATAAAGAAATAATTAATTAATTAAAATAAAACGATAATTAAAAAGTAAGAAAAATCAATCAAATTTATTATTTAATTATAGTAATAATAAAATACATTTTTACTTTTAATTAATTTCACTCCTAGATCAGGCGTAATCAATAAAATAAAAATAAATTTTATTCAAATCCACTGATGGTTTGATTAGTTATTTATTACACAATAAATATCTTTAATTAGCTTAGCATGGATTAAATAATTAAAAAAGAAACAACGAGAAAAAGCTAATAAAACCAAAAATGACTAACAATTATAGGTGATTAATTTTCCGTGAGAAAATGATAACGATTTTGGTTGCGTTAATGTTAAGCGAATAAAGAATGAAAAATAATTTAAAATATGCTTAAAATACCCAAGGCACTTTAATCCCTTCAAACTTGAAACAAATACAGCAAAAAAACAAAATAGATAAAATTAATTAATAAACTCAATTATTTGCTTAAAGCAATTAAAAATAAATAATAAAAAAAAAAACTCAAAGGTGATAAGGAAAAGAAACAATAAAAAAATATTATAACCACGAAATTAATTTGCGTTGATAAGACGCGACGACGACGACAACGACAAACAAACAAAAAAAACCGATTTAATCGTAGCCAATGTGATTTTATTTTTTATTTTGTGTAAATAAATCGTTGTGGCATGTATGCCATGCGTTCGTAAAGTTTTCTTTAAGCTTTATTAAAGTTTATTCATTAAGCTTTTCTAACAAGCACATAAACATCCTACCGTCACCATCAATTCTACCTCGAAAGCAATTATATCACAGAGAGAATATTTTCTTTACATAGAGTGCAGGAGCGTGATAGAGCGGAAAATTAAAGGTTAATTTACAATAAATAATTATTTTCCATCTTTTTAATGAAGCGATTTAATGAAAAACAAAAAAAAAATTTAGCTGTGGAAAATTCACAATAATACTTGCACATGTGTAAGAGATAAACGAGATAGTGGGAACTCCTCTGTAGTTGTGCTCTAGTATGCGCATTTGATTTTTTCAATAACATTTCCCCACACTGGGAAGCTTTTTGAATAAATTTTCTTTTATTTTTATTTTTCTGTTTTCCTCTGTAGCTCCAAAACGGCAAATTTTCTCACATTTCATCACTATTCAACTCAATTCAGTTCAGTTCAGTCCTGTTTAGTTTAGAATTTTTTTGTATTTAATTTTATTTTTATCGTTTTCTCGTTTGTATTAAAAAAAAAAAAATAAAAATCATTTCTTTTTCAACATTTTTTATTATTTTATTTTTTGTTTTTTCTTTACTTCGGTTTCTCAATTTCAAATTTAAAATTAAAAAAAAAAAAAAAAAAAAAAAGATAAAGAAAGAAAGAAAAAAAACAAAAAAATCCTTCACTGGTTTTTCAGTTCAGTGTAATCGGTTGTCTTGTCAGCATTTATTTGAAAACAAATTTTTCGTTTTTGTTATTTTCTTATTATTTGCGATATAAAAAAAAAAAAATAATTAATTAAATAATTCGCATAATTAAATAATATTAATTATAACCGGTTAGTTTTTTTTTTTTTTATTATTTAATTATATTTATTATATGTTGTGTGATAAATTTTATGCTATTTAAGCAACTACTAACCGTAAGGGTAACGTAAACGTGAACACTGTACTGTCTTCACGTTACCTTTACGTTACGTTTACGTTTTTTTTTTTTAATTAAAATTAAATTAAATAATAATTGTGTTGTGTGCTTCTTAAGAATTTTAATTTTTTTTTTTTTATTATTATTTATTTATTTATTTTTTTTTTTTATAAACAAACAAAACTATTTATCAGCGAATTGTGTAAATAAATAAATAAATACGAAAAAGAAAAAAAAAACGAGCAAACAACAACAACAACAGAAACGTAAAACGAGTACAACCGCGACCATACCGTTATATATTTAATTATTATAATTATATAGTCTATATAGTCTGTTTCATTTTTATATTATTATTTATTATTAAAAATTTAATAATAATAATAATTAATTAAGACATGAGAAAAAGCCTTATGTAAATACGCATTTAGTTTATTTACTTTGCGTTTTTTTTTTGTTTTTTTTGTTTTCTCTCTGTTTTTATTTAATTAAGTTTTTTTGATTACATTTTTTACGTGTTTGCTTGCGGTGTAACAAAACATAAAAAAAATTTATCTATTGTGAATAATTAATTTTTTATTAATTAAATGCTCTGTGCTGTTGTTGTTGTTGCGTTACCGGTTAGAGAACTCATTTTTAGCCATGAGGTTTGACGTTTTTCGTTTTTCTTTTTTTTTGTTTAATAAAAATTAAATTAAATTAAATTAATTAATGAAAAAGTGTTTTTAATTATTATTTCGCATATTTTAAATTACATAAACATGTGAAAAAATTTAAAAACAAAGTGTGATGTTTTGTTAAATTCTGTGAAATATAAAAAAGAGCTAATTTAATATTTTTTTTTATATCTTCTTCTCTGGAATTTCGATATAGCTTTTAGTTAAAAAAAAAGTTTTTGTTTTTGTTTTTCTGTTAAAACAATTATTTATTATTTATTTTTATTATTATTTTTTTTTTCTTTATTTAATTATTTTGTAAAATAATTAATTTAATAAGAAAACGACAAGCTGCAAGTGAATTAACATAAAAAAATAAAGAAGAAAAAAAAGTTAAATTGTTTAAAAAATTAAAAAAAGAAGAAAATTTTAATTAAAAAGTTTATTTTTTTTCTTTCCTTTTTGTTACTCTCTGTCACTCATTCTCTCTATCTCTTCGTGAAGAATTTTTTTTGGAAAGTTTTTTGTTTATTTCTAAAAATAATAATTAAAAAAAAAAAATAAATAAAAACAATAAAAAAGAAGAAGGAGAAAAATATTTGTTGTGCTTTTTGTGGATTTTCATTCTCTCTAATTAAAAAGTTTCAATAAAATAATAACAAAACGGGTGGAACATTCTCTAGAAAGAAAAGGTAAATAAAAATTAATAAAAATTATATTTATTTTGTTTGTGTTGCTTTTAGGTATGTAAAATTGTCGTCGATGTACACAAAATCTTGTTACTTAATTCCTTAATTATTCTGTAATTATTATTGGTATATGATTCGTTAATATAGAAATAAATCATCTGGGTCAAGTACACTCAAAATACTTGGTATTTACTTATTGGTTCTTCTACCTAATGCATCAATACATCAATAATTGCTGCTCTTACAATTCTAATTAATAATTAAAATGTTTTCTTGTCCTATGGGATGGGTACACCACTATGGAATACAAAAGCTTAAGTAACTTTGTAAATAGCATAGATTTCTGTGAAATTATGATTCAAAAAAAAAAAACAAAGACATCAAACTCTCACCGGAAACCCTCATGTTAATAATCCTAAGGATTTAATAATAAAAATCTGCTAAAGGACTGATGAAGAGTTTTTTATTTTTTCAATTTTAAAGTGAGCTGTGCTTTGCCGGTTTCTTCATTAAAATTCTTTGTCTAAAATAAAATTCAAGTTCAGGAATTATTTTATCTCAAACAAACTAGCAAAATATAATTTTTTATTTAATTTTTTTTTTTTAATAAACCACAATTCACTGATAAAGTTGTTGCTGCCGTTTCTAACGGTATTACCGCTAATTTTTTCGTCCTAATTAATTATTTACAAGATAAACAAAAAACCAGCGTACGTAACTTTAAATTACTTTAGCTGATGGCTAGTACGATTGCTGCTACATCAATTACTTTAATTAATTTTTTTCTATTTAAGCAAAAATAAATAAAATTTGTGTGCGTAATAATCGAAGTGATTTTATTTTAATTCTTGTTTATTGTCTTAACATTTGATTGATTTTTTAAAATGAAACATTTTGTATAAAAAATTAATGAACTAAAAAACGAACTTGGAATTTTCTTGTCTAGATTAACTAATCGTTTAACAATCATTTAAATCATTATGATCAATTGAAAACAGGTGGTTGTATCAATATAGAATTTTCTACCACGATAATTTTATTATTGCAGCGGCGTCTTATCACTCAATAGCGATCATCAGCGATCAAGTTCTCCAGTTTGAAGCTAAGATTTTTTTTTTTTTTATTTCCTCACAAATGATGATACAGCGTAGATCCCCCCGGTTAACAAGACAAAAATCTAACCGTGATGCAAAGCAACGAAAAAAGGGTCAACAAACCAAGAAAAGAATTTTTTTTCTCTCTTCATTTTCATTAAAAAACTTTTCTAAAATACACGAAAATTGCAACGGAAAACATTTTTTATTTTTTTCTTAAAGAAAATAACAGATGAGAAAAAAAAACGAAAAAAAAAAAAAAATTATTTTTAGATGAAGGAATTTTTTTGTTTTTTTCGGTGGTTTTCTTAAATTTCTATTTAAACGAAAGTAAAATTGGGAAATAGGAAATTGAAAAGAATTATTCTCTAGTTTTTCGAAAATTATTTTGGTTTTATTCGTAGTGAGTCCAGTTTTTTTGTTTTTGTGTTGTGTTTACTACGGTTGCAACGGTGAAAGTGCGATGTGCACCGAAAGCTGCGTTATTTGTTGATACTGATGCTGCTGTCACCGTTCTGTTTGTTTTTGTTGTTGTTGATGTTGATTAATAATCATTTCTGCGATTGACTGACTACACTTTGACGTATTTTTATTTTATTTTCTATTTTTTTAGTAAACAACACAAATACTATCTGAATCTCACAAATACTTATCATAAGGAGCAACAACAAAAAAATTATTTTCTTTTCTTTTCTTTAAATATCGTACGCAACATGTGACGGTTTTTGTTGTTTTGAAGATAAAAAAAAAAATTGAGGAATATTATTAATAAAAAAATAATAAATTCAGAAAAAAACATAGAATACACAAACACACAGAGAGAGACGCGTTTATATGAATAGCTCTAGCTGGTGTTGTATAGAGAATAATGTATGGGAATGTATGGGAAGGAATAGAATAACAGGAAAAAAAATTTATGTCACAATTATTTAATTATTTATTTACGGTTGCCTAGTTTATGTTGGCTCTGATTCAGTTATTTTATTTTATTTTATTTTATTAATCATCTTTTATGAATATTTTCATGTTTTTCCGTGACATTTTTCCAACACATCAAGTATCTCTCTGATTTGATTTGATTCACAAGAAAATAAATAAAAATAAATTAAAAAAAAAAAACATTTGTGGAACCGCTGATTGTGATTTCAGAAGTAGAAAATCACAAATTTGATTACAGCTGCCAATAGACACATGTTTTCATTAATTTTCTCTAAGAAAATAAGCAAAAAAAAAAGAAAAAAAGAAAAATTCTTTTCATTACTTATTAACTAGACATGTCTGCATGTAAACAAAAAAAAAATAGATTTTTTTTTTTTTTTTTTATAATTAAATCGTGTAGGTGATCGGCTGTAGCTATTTTTGTTGTTGGTATATATTTTTAATTATTTTTTTTTGCGTAAGAAAAAATGTGCTGTTGTGTGAGAAAAAATTCAATGATTGATCCATTTGAAGCTAGAATAATTTTTTTTTTATGTTTTTTTTTGGGAAATAAAATAAAATTATTATTTTTTTTTTTTTAATGCAATTCCTTTTCTTTGGTTTTTTTTTTTTTTTTTTAATGTTTTATTAAGAAAAATCTTTTGCTAAAAATAGCGAAAAGGAAATTATTTTAAACACTGGAAGCACACTGTGAATATCTGGGGATTTTTTCGTTTTTAATTTTTTGTTTGTGACAATAATCATTAGTGGTAAATTTCCGGTTAGATAACAGGAAAATCACATACAGGGTTAGGTAAATAAATTATAAAAATAGTTGAATAAAATTTTATTAAGTGACCACAAAATGCTGGTTCTCACAATCGAGTGATCTATAGAATGTTTGAGAAATGATGTTTCTTCCATGTTCATTCTGTGACAGATAACAAATAGATAACAAATAGATAAATTTCCTAAGATTACATTATCCTTAAGGTTTTTGTTTTTTTGGCTCTAACATTGTTTTCACAAAGTAAATTAAGTGGTAAGACAGTTAGTATTTGTGTGTGGTGTGTGTGGCAGGTAACCTTTTTCTTATAAAACTATTTTGTGGTTGAAAATGTATTAATGCGACCGCTTTCTTAATTAAAAATTCTTTGCTATGTTTAACGGTTGCTCTCTTGAAATAATAATAATTATAATAATAACGCGAAACACTACTGTACTCTGTGGTAACGGAGTAAACAACAAAGTTTATTTATTTTTTTTTTTTTATGAAATAATTAATTAAAATTTAATTAACTAATTTTTTGTTGCAGTGTTGTGAATTACATTTTTGGCACATTAACTATTCACGTACTAAAAATACAACAAAGTACAAAAAAAAAAAAAAATGAAAAAAAAAAAATTAAAAATGTATTTATTTAAAAAGATGAAGAAGAAAGAAAAAGGGAATAAATCCAACTGAAATTTCACCTCCCCTGTTTACACACATTTTTAATGATTTCGTTTTATTTTTGTAAAAAAATATTTCATCAACGACGTCATTGTGCTACTTTTATTACACGTTTTATTATCGTTAACTGTTTACTAGTTGTGTTAATCATGGGTTTTTTGTTGGTGTTACACACAAAATAGTCTACACAATATTAAAAAATTATTTGATGAAAATTTATTTCCTTATTTTATTATTAAACCATTATTAAATTATTTTTAGAATAGTAAAAGTAATAAATAAAATATTATTATTATTATTAATAAATAAATAAACAACAGCAATAGCAATAAGAATGGAAAAACAACGAAACAATTGTGTATTATGGTAATAAAAAAAAAAATTACAATTTTTTTTTTGGTTTGACGTTAACGCGTCTGTTTAGTTAATTTAATTTATTCATCTATTAATGAATTAATTAAATAATTTTATTATTGATTTTGTTTGGTTGTTTGATTGTTTGTTTTTTTTTTTTTTAATATATATAAAAAGTGGGATGTTGTGTCCAACACAACAGCATCAACAACTGTTGAAAAAGACAAAAATAATTTAACTTCCGCTGTGCCTGCAGATTGTAAAAAAAAAAAAAAAACATTTTAACTATAAAACGTTTTTGATTAATTTTTTTTTTTTTGATTTATAAAAATATAATCAATAAAAAGCTTTTTTTAATTAATTTTTTAATAAAAATAAAATTTATTGCTGTTATGTTGTTTGTGGGTTATATGGTTTGCCACTGTGGAAAATAATTGTTTTTGTTCCTTTTTCATAAATGTGGTTGACAAATTTAATTTTAGTTTTTTTCAAAACATTCATTAGAATTTATTTATTTAATTTTCCTCAATCATAATTAATTAATTAATCATTGGAAATTAATTTGTTTATAAAAAAACAACAGAATTATTTTCTTAATTAATTTATTAATTAAATTTACTAACAAAAAAAAAACGAAAAACTTTAAGAATTTTATTATTTATTTAATTATAAAAAAATTTTATTGAATTGTTTTCATCCTGCTGTTGTTGCTTAATAAAATAATTATTATTAAAAAATAAACAAAAAAAAAAAATTCTTTTATTTCGTTGAATAATTATTTATTTTAATTAAAATTTTTGTTTTAATATTTCCGTAATTTATGGGAATTAGGTCATTACGTTATAAATAAATTAATGAAATTTTAATTTTATTTTTGTTTGGTGTAATTTTTTTTTTCTTTTTTTTTTGTTTGTTTGTGTAATTTCCATTAACCAAATTCTATGATGTTTTGGTTTATTAAAAAAGAAAAGAAAAGAAAAGAAAAGAAAAGGAAAAAACGAATTCAGTTGTAAAAAGGATTTATTTGTAGTATGAAAATTATTTAAAACAACAACAACCACTGCTGTTGATGAATTTTGTTTTGTGGTTAAAATGTATATCGACCAGTTTATATGGTTTATTTATTTATTTATTGTTTTAGCTTAGCTTAGACTAATTAAGTTCTCTGTTGCTGTTTTTTTTTTGTTTGTTTGAAATAGAAAAGCCTTACCAAAAAAAAAAAAACACAAAACTGTGGTTAAAAGTTCTGGCAAACCGGTAAACTTTATTAAATCATTTAGTACTCAGCTAGTAGTAGTTTTGTGGGTTAATATCGTTTGTCCTTCGGATAACCACAAATTGCATTATTAACTTTACTTATTGTAAAAGGGAAAAGAAAGAAAAACTTATTTGGTTCGTTGGATACTTTTCCACATGATGTGTAGCCCCATTAATAGGCAATATCAAAGCCAGAAAATATCGCTTAAAATATTTTCTTTCTGTCGTTTTAAATTTAAAATTTTATCAAAATAATTTTCTTTTTGTTAAATAAATTGAAATAGCAGCCGAAAGCTTGATGAATAAAATAAAAAAAAAAGAAGGAAAAACCACAAGAGTGGAAAATACTTAACGTTTAAATACATTTTACATTAGCAAATAAATAAATAAATAAAAATGAAAAACCCTTTTCGCTTTATTTGATTTGAAATTTTTCTTTTTTTCAATCAAATTTCTATTAAGGTGAAATCTAATTAAAATTTTTATTTTTTCAAGTGTTGAAAAATGTCAGGCGTCTCCACTTTTATTTCTCATGGAATTTTCATTTTTTTTTTATTACTTTTTATTCGTTATGCAGTATAGAATGACTAAAAAATTGGTATGCTGTGGCATAAAAAAATTATTCAAAATGATAACAAAAGTGTATGTGTTGTATGTGGTTATAAAAGTGTAATAAAATAGAAAGCTTAACAAGAAACTTAATTAAAAAATATTAATTACTATTATGTTACCAATTATTATTAAATATTGAAATTATAAGTTTAAAAAATTTGATGATATTGTTATAGAAAGTAGCAAAAAAAATAAAAAAAAATAAAAAAAAAATACAGTGGCGTCATGGTAATCTGAGTAATATTACTTCGTTTCTGTATACATGACTATGAAACGCGACCTACAAAAATTAAATTATATAGATCCAGTGCGTGACCTTTGACGTTGATCGCACGTCGATGTAATAAATAAATTGGGGGTTGACTTCCGTATACAAACTTTTCTTTCAAGCTACACCAAAAAAAAAACACAAAAACTTTTTCAGCGTATTAGATTGTTGAGCCAGTCACTGTTTTATTGAAAATTCATGACATAGTTTAGCTTTTTTTCTGTTTTTTCTTCCTCTTTTTCTTACTAATAAATTCTATTAAAATTATTTTAATTTTTCTTTTTTTTTTTTCGCTTAACAATATTGTATTGTTCGTTGCAGAAATAACAACGAAATGAGAGAGAGAAAATAAGAAAAAAAATAGAAAAAATCTTAAATTATAATAAATTGTTATTTCGATTGTATAAATTTGATCGTAAATTCCTTCTATTTTTTTTAGTGCTTTTTAACCACAAAAAGAAAAATATTTAAAAAAATGAGAAGGAAAAGTTAATAAAAATAACTGCAAGCAGCGATATTGGCAAGCGAATATACAATGAAATTGAGAAAAACTATTTTGATTGATCTCGTTGAAATGAATATGCTTGTTGTTGCTCGTTGCCATCGTTGTTACAATAACATTGTTATTATAACATCGGCATTATGGTGTTTTGTAACCGTATTTGTTACATTATGTTACATCACACATTAGCAAAAACTTTAATTTTTCTTTAATAATTTTCAGTTTTTTTTTAAATTAATCTTAACACCACACCACACCACACTAGCAAATCCATTACACCGCCAAACATAACAATATTTCTATTCTATAAATTTAAATTGTTAATAAATCTATTTTGTTGTTGAAAAAACAATCTTGTTGCATAGCATTTATAGATTAAATTTAATATTGCAAACAGCAAGTAGAAAGTTATATAAAAAATAAAATTTTCTAAGAAAAAAATAACTTAAATCATGAGTAACGAAAATAATTAAATAGAAAATTTTCTTTGCTTTGCTTTTCGATTTGCTGAACTGAAAATCGTGACATTGAATAAATTTTTGCTTTATTATTTTAAATAAATAAAGAAAAAACGAAGAAAAAAAATGTTTTTTTGTTACTCGATAAACAAGAAATTACCAGGCGTCTCCAACGATACAATTTGTTTACATAGAGAATTTTTTTTTTTCATTCTCTAATCACAAGCAACTAGGCGCCTCCACTTTAATTATTTTATTTCTTTTTTTTTTTTTTATTTATTTCTTCTTAAAACGTAAAGTTTTTTGTTTTTTGTTATTAGCGGTTTTTGTAATTTCTAGTTATATTACATTACCGGAATATTTCGTTAAGATTTTTTATTATGCTGATGATTATAAATAATTAAACGTTTTGTGTTTTCCATTTACGTAAAAGTTACTGCAAAAGTTTTTCGATTTATTAAATAATAATTATATGAAGATGATGGTGTTTTGTTAACCTATTTGTGGTGGGTAGTAGAAATATCGTGTCATAACCCTTTAATAACAGAAACATTATCCTTGAGCAATATTATTAAAGATGAAATTTAATCTTTCGATGAAATTTTCTGTTTTAAAACTAAGCAAATAAATAATATTTGTTGATGGTGAAGATTTCTAGAGAATATATTTCTTGTTGTGGTTTCTGCTTATTGACGTTTATTGATTTAATGTAATGTTTTGGGAATTTTCAAATAATAAATTTATTTATATTATATTTTTTTTAATCACATAAATACAGAACAATACATGTCAAAAACATTAAAATTTTGATGCAGAGATTTTTAGAAATATTATTTATATTTATTGTATATGTTTAGATAGTAGATTACTGATAATAAACAATAATATTTAATGACCTGTGTTACTTGTTTGTCCAGTCTATTTCTATTATCATGATAAATAAATTTCATTCACATTTATATTTAACAAATAATAATAATAATAATAATAATAATAAAACATAATCAATAAAAGCTTTATTTATTATTAATTTCATTGAAATTATTTTATTAAATGTATGGCTGATTATGTATTTGATTGAGTGATGAAATATAATTTATGGCGCTTTAAAGCACTTGTTTATTTATATAGAACTTTTATTAATTATATTAAATTGTTAAGTAATTTACAAGCTCGTTAAAATGTTTTTTTAATTTTTTCTGTACTTTAATAACCTTAAGATCACGTTACTGCTTGAGAAAAGCATAAATGTTTTCTGTGTGTGTGAAGCAAAATCAAAGTTAAAATCACGTTAAGCGAAAAGTTTTTTCTTTTTATTTTTAGTGAAAAAGTTAAACAAAAAAGTCTTATTATTTTTGATTTTTTATGTTTTATAATAAAGCAACAACTGAGCTTTAGTAACAATACCAATGTAGTTAAAGAATACATATATATTTATTTATATTTGTTTGAGTAAATCGTTAAAAGGTTTAAAAGATAAAATAATACTTAAAAGAAGAAGAAAGAAATGTATTTTTTTTTTAACAACCAGTAACAACCGAATGAAAAGGTTTTGTTGCCTTTTCTTAACTTAACTTTACTCTATTTTACTTTATTTTATTTCACTTTATTTTCCTTTGTATTACGTTACTTTGTTTACGATTCATCGTATATATATAAATTTTTCTTTCTATGTTTATGTACGGTGAGTTTACAAGAAACAAATCGTGACGTACAATAGCAGTAATATAATATGACTAAAAATGGTCGAGTGAAAAAAAAAAAAAAAAAGTAACAAAAGCTTTAAAAACATTTACATTTTCGTAATTTAACAATAGGAAATATGTGAATTGTATACACAAAACAACCTACATTTGATGTAAAATGATGAAACCATGAATGTGGTAGATGATATGCAAACCGGACAATAAAGGACAACAAAAAACATGTAAAATAAAGAATTAAATTAAGAACAAAACTCTTTTAATCAGCAAAACAATAAAAAAAAAGAAGTAAAGTAGGCAAACGGAAATGAAAATAAAAATAAAAATTAATTACTTACATGTTTAAAGCTTTGTTTTTATTAACAACTTTGGGTTGCTAACAATCTAAACGCTTGTTGTTTAATTAAAAAAAAGTTGACTCTAGATACAAAAATGACTAAAGTTAATTTGTTTGGCATGAGATGTTGAGATTAAAACTGTTTAAAACCATCCAACGGTAGAAAAAGAATAATTTATTTTACCTAATTATGTTGTTAAATAATGCAGAAAACTTATGTTTGATTATTTACAGGTTGCCACTTGTTTTTGTAATAAACTTTGTACTTCAGTAAAAATTAATTCTTTTAAAGTTTAAATATTAAAGCTTGGGAATACTTTAAAGGATCAGCAAAAAAATTAGCATTGCGTTTAAACAATGAAAACAGCTTCAAGTGGGTAATGGTTTTTCGTTTTCATTTGTGATTAATTTCAACACTTTACCATTTTAATTATTTAAAATTTGTTTCCAATTCAGTATTTGCATTATTATTATTATTATTATTATTATTATTATTATTATTATTATTATTATTATTATTATTATTATTATTATACGAAGGAAAAATTATAAATTATTAAACAGTTGAATCGATTAAATGGTTCATTAATTTTCACCGAACGAAAACATAATTCATTAATCATTGCGAAATTTTATTATTTTTTTTTTTTCGTTCTTTTGCTCCTTTCACCTTGCTCTTAAAACTTTGTTCACGAACTTTTTTTCCCGTTATCGATTTGTTATTATCAAAAGGAATATAATTTTTTTTTTTTAAAGAACTTTTGTTTTCATTTAGATGTTTGCGTTTAGAGCATATTTAAATGCGACAACATTTTTTTTTTTTTGCGTGTACCGCGTGCTATTCAACTCTTATTTGTACATCGCAACTGCAGACATGCTTAACATAATTTTGGTTAGAGGTGGGGTTAAACATAATTTAACCCCAACTATAAACAATTTATGTAAATTGCTGACATTTAGGTGAATTATGTTTTGTTTGGGCAGTTTTTTATGTTTATAGAATTTTTGCATGCAAGTTACAACGGTTGCTACGATAATTAGCAAAAAAAAATTACTATTTGCATGAAAAAGAAAATTAGTAAATATTTCTGTAGTAAAAAGGTTTCTCTACTTTGTTTGTTCATAAGAAAATAAAGTGAAACGTTGGAGATTCTTTAACTGGAATAAATAAAATAGCAAATGCGTTCCTCGGCGACCTTTAGCCCAGTTAAAAAGGGCTTAAATTTAACAACAAAAAAAACATGAAAAAACCCACAAACATAATAAGTATTTGTTGAAGCTGAATAAAAGCTCAAAAATACCGGTAACAATAACAACAGCGTGTACAGCAAAAAAAAAAAGGGTTTTTCTGTCATTTAAATATGTTCTCTTATTGTTTCTCCATTTTTTTTTATTTTATTTTGTTAACATAAAATTCATTAATCCATATTTAATGATGCGCTTAATTAGCATAGACTTAAATATTACGTAAACTTTTGTGAAAGCATTATTGGTTATATGTTTTATGAAAAATATTGTTACTATGTGTACGAGGCAGGTAATCTTCAGTGAAGCAAATAAACAAGGGATTCGTCAAAGTTACCTGGTGTACTTTCACTTTGTGTATTTTTCATTTTTTTTTTTTTGTTATTTACTAATCATAATAAATATAAAATTAAAAGAAGTGAAATTAGTAGATTTAGGGTGGTGATGCTTCTGTCCTTGTTTACACTGTACATACAATTTCAATAATAATAATATTTATCTAGAAGGGAAAATGTAGCAATCTTTGCTATTGCTTCTGCTTTTGAGCGGTTACTAGCTTTATCCTGATTATGAATTTTTTATTTTTTTTTTTCGTTTGTAACCTTTGGGGTATTCGGTAGGTTGAACGTACCCATTTTACATTTTTATTCATTGTCTCCTATATTTTTTTTTTTTTATATTTTTTCATTAATGTTGTTCCACGATGCGAATTTAATTGGAATAATAAAAACATCAACGAACGAAAATAAAAAAAAAAAAATAATAATAATAAAATGTATATAAAATATTATTATTATTATTATTATTATTATTATTATTATTATTATTATTATTATTATTATTATTATTATTATTAATTATAATGATTATTATTATAATTTCATTGTGCCCTATTTTATTATTTAAATTTAATTTGCCATGAATTTTATTTTTGCTTTTTTCTGTTTTTATTTGGGTTTTTTGTGAAACAGAACAGAACGCTTGGGAAGAGATGGGGTGAAGCGATGTAAAATTTTATTATTAAAAATAAAAAAAAATTAAACAAAAATAGATAATGGATATATGAACATAATTTTTAAAGCTTTTATTTATTTGTTGGTGGGTTTTAATGAACTTTTTTTTTTTCTGTTTTTAGGGTTGTTTACTCTAACACTTTGCTACTTTTTTTTTTGATGGGTAGTTATGTATTTAATTTGGGGTATTAAATGCAATTTTAAGTAATTTTTCTTTTTTCTTTTTTATATACTGAAAGTGGTTAACGGTTGTTTTATTTATAATTTATATGAAATTTATTTATATTAATAACGATAATAATATTGTTGTGATTCATGCATTAATGTTGGATTTTGATTGATTTCATGTATTTTGTACAAACATGCAAAGGATATTTTTTTTTTTTTTTTCTTTTCTAAATCTATTTTCAAAGTGGTAACAAGACACTTGTTCAATAAATATTCAATCAAATTATAATTACCAACAATAAACTAACTGATTATTCAATAGAAAAATAAAAGAAACAAATCATTCAACATGAATTATTCAAATTTTTATTACATTTTCTCTACGTCTTTACGTCTTTACGTATTCTTATTTATTTTATTTTTTATTATTTCTGATTTTACGTAAAAATAGAAAGAAAGAAAAAATTAAATTAAATTAAATTAAATTCGATAAGTTTCTTTTTTTTTTTTCAACCAAGCGCGCGGCTCTAAACAAAAACAAACAAACAAACAACAGATTTTTCTCGTTAAAAAATAATAAACAACGAAAATTTGGAAAATATAATTCTGATTTGTTTAAGCACACATGCTAAGTAAAGTTAAGTTAAGTTAAGTTGAGTTAAGTTAAGTTAAAATAATTTTATTTATTATTTTTCTTTGTTGGGTTAAGTAATTCTTTTTTATTTTTTATTTTTTTGCTATCTGTGTTTCTCTATCTACTTAGCAGCTAAAACAGGGTGTTCAATATGAAAAATAAAAAAAAATAAATAATTTTTTCTTTCGTTTTTAATTACTTGAAAGTTTTCCAATAATTTAATTTAATTTAATTTTTTTTTATTTTATCGGATTTTCGGTTTATTATCAAATTTATTTCTTCTTGGTTTAAACACTTTAACTGATCGATAACAGTCGTTAAATTCATCGAGACTAGAAAACAATAAAAAAAAAAAAAAGAAATTTTGTTTTTTTTTCTTTTAAATCATTCAGCGTTAATCAAGTACCAAGTACCACCAGATAAACTGTATTAACCGATAAACAATTATCGAATAGAGCAACATCTGTGTCCATTTATTTATTTAATTTTTTTTTTTTTTTTGTTTGCTATAATTTTTGTATCAATTCTCCTCCACCCACAGCTCTCCACCTTATTCGCTAGTTTATATTAGATTTCGCTGCTTTTTTTTCTATATATTTTTATTGGGTTTTTATTGTTTCAAAAAAGCAGAATAAAGAAAATAAAAATAATTTTTTTTTTTGAGAATAAAACAGAAACTACAATGACGTCAACAGTGACGAAATTGTTATTTGAGATTTTTAATAAAACATTTCCCAGCTTCCCAGCTCGTAATTTGTGTTAATTTTTTTTTTTTTTTGCTTTAATTTTGTATAAATTATTAGCATCGTTACTTTGATTTTCATTAATTTATTTATTTACAGTGGGAGCAGAAAAAAATTTAAATTCTATATTCGCTGTTTTAATTAATTTTTTATTTGTTTCGATTTTTAATAATTCTGTAGACACAACAAAATGATTTTTTTTTATTACTGACATTGATTGTGTTTGATTAAAGTGTTTGGTGATTTAATTTTTTTTTTTTTTGTTTATTCAACAGTCGTGTGTCCCGTTGATGATATTTAAAAAAGATTTTTGTAATTTAAAGTTAACAGAATTTATCTATATTGTCATGGCCACTGTTAACAATTTGTACAACATTTCCTGTTTTCATTTTTAAATGAAGCTTTAATTGAAATAAGGAACAAGATTTCTATACTATTCGTGTTTACTCAAAACAACAAGCCATTTGCATTGTCTGTTTTATAGTCACTATAATTGAATCATTGTCATTCGCTTAATTTTTCCTTATTTATGCTAATGATAATAATAGTGATAATGATAATGTTAGTGTACACACTCACTATTGTATTTGATTGCATTGTTTTAATATTGCTTAACAAGATACACTAATTGTATAATTAGTAATTAGTAATTTTCTTGTTACTTATTTAAAACCCAATTATAATTATTTTGTTTAAATTAACCCCTTGAAACATGCTACGTTAATGTTTATCTTAACACAAGCAATGTTTATGGCTATGTTTACTGGGTGTCTACTGTGCAACCAAAATAAAACATTCAAACACTGCACAGAGGAATAAACTGAATTTATTATGAAAAAAAAAATAGTTTTTTGTGCTGACACCGATGAAATACTATGAAAAACTTTTGAAAAACTGAATAAAAAGGCAAAATTATCCGAAAAATCTTCTCTTTTTTTTTCCTATGTTTGCTTTTACTATACGAAAAAAAAAAGCACAAAAGTTCGATGTTTCTTTCACAAATTATTTTTTTATTATTTTTTTTTGTTGTTCTCACTAACAAACTACAAATAAAATTCGTAAATTCAATGAGAGGACCATCTGGTGTTCATCATCTGGATAAACTAAATTGGTTTAGTTTAGTTTATTTGATTTTATTTTCTTTGTGGCCTTTTTTTGTTTCTGTTTCTGTTTTTTTTTTTTCATTTTGTCAAGCAGAGGAATTACCATCCAACACAGTTGTAATTTTATTCAAAGCTTCATTACAAATTTCATCAAATGTTTTTCTTTATTTTTTAATTTAATAGTAGCTATATGTGTGGAGTTTAATAGGGTTGTAAAACAATAAAATAACAGAGAGAAATAATAAATACAGAAAATTAACAAGAAATTTTAATTAATTATTTATATAGTTTAATTAAATTTAAATTTATTGTGTGTGGTGTTTTGAATCTATGAATTTTTTTTTTTATTATTATTTGTGGATAGTTTGATGGGTTGCCTATTCAATAGGAAAAACCGCTGAGTTTCTTACAGCTATATGATCCATCATTGCTAAAATAACTTCTTTATTTTTAAATTAAATTTTAAAAGTATGTTGAATTGTAGAAAATTGTTTTACTTTTATGTTTAAAATAAAAATTAACCAAAAAAAAAAAAAAAAGAAAAAAAGCAATAAAATCAAAGAAAGAAAGAAAGAAAAAAAAATTAATACAAATAAAAAAAAACCCACGAAAATGAGACGATAAACTGTTGTTAGTAATAAAAAATGTAACATTATTGATAGTAAAGAAGGAATTTAATATTGAAAGCATAGTTGAAATCGTTGAAACAGAATCGAAGTAATACGAAGGAAAAGAAAAGAAGAAGAAGAAGAAAAAAAATTAAACCACATGAAAGGTTCACGTTCCCGATTAAGTACGATGACGTGATACGTAGCAACAAACATACTAACACACAAAATTCACATCTAATGTGTTTGTCAAGTCTGTTTTGTTTGTTTGTTTGTTTGTTTGCTTGTTTGCTGTTTGCTTTAAGAAATCGTAAAAATCTGAAGCAAGAAAATAACCGAAAAGCTTAAACGAGAAAAGAAAAAAAAAATTTATTTGTGTCATCTCTTTTAGCTGAGTAAAATTTATGATTCGATAAATATAACGCGTTTTACGTTCTAATAAAATGAAATAATATTTATATCACGTTGTCTTCATCAAACTACTTGATTGTGTCAATCTCAGTGGTGTAGCAAGTAGCAAGTACCAAGTATCAAGCAGCAGTCCCATTGGGGAATTTTAAGTAACAAAAACAGGAAAAAAAAATGCAAAGAATCAAACGTTGACAATTTTTTTTTGTTTGTTGGTTCTTTGGCAAAAAAAGAATAAAAAATTAATGCCTGAGGCAAGTGATAAACAATTGTGCCTAGCAAGGCAAAATAGGGTTGTATTCCCTTAAATACACCACTGATGGGTGTTTAATAATAACAATGAAAAATAATAAAATAGACGAGTGTAAACCACCCAAAACGAAATGAAAATGAATAAACAAACAAACATAACGACGATAATTTAATGTAAGTTATACGATGTACGTGAATTTAATTTTATTTAAATAAAAATAGAAAGAATGAAATTTAATCGCTTAATTTTTCCATCATTTATTTAAACAAGATATATAAAATGAGAAAAAATGTGAATGGAAAATGTTTTCCTCTTCTATTTACTTCGTATTGTCGGTACTTTATATTCTTCTTGGTTTTTTGCTTTAAAAGCACACCACGGTGGAGAAGTAACAGAAACGAACAAAGTCGCATTTAAGTTTGTTTCTTTTATTTCTTTGAACAGTTTTTCCTTCAATAAGAATAGTAAGAATGTTGACGACGATGATAATGCTGATAATGGGGTTAAAATCAACGAATAAAACAGTAGAAGTTTAAGGTTAACACACTCGAGCTTTTATTTTATATTGTGGTAAATTAGCTGCAAGGTTTTTTTTCTATCTTTCTTTCTTTTGTTGTAGACAAAAATAAATGTTTAACGAATAATTGTTAAGCAAAACACAAAAGCTCTTTTAGCAGCGATAAAGTTAAATTAAAAAACTTTTATTTGCTTGATAGAAGCAATTTTATATCATTTTAAAGAATTTAAAGAGAAATTCAATCGAAGATGAAACCACCACCACCACCACCACCCCCATCGAAATTGTTTTATACGATTTATTATTTTTTTTATACAAAATGGCCACAATAGAGTTTCTAAAAAGTATTTTTTTTTATTCTATTTGTGGGAAACTAATTGGTTGCTTGGTGTCGTTTAACTACTGTGCAGTTACAGTGTCACTATCAAAGAATAAAACCGAAAACCCAAACATTGCCCTCAATTAAATGACGATACAACAAATATTTGATTAACCTAAAATCATTTATGTTTTATTTTTTATATTATGTTATTGGTTGTGCTTTCGCACCCCTATTTCCAGTTTATTTCCTTTAAAAAGTTAATAAGAAAGCAAAATAAATAATAATAAGGGAAACATAAAATAAAAGTGACACGATAAAAGGGTGGAAGTAGAAAAAACGAGAAAGAAAAATAAAAGGAAAAATTTTGTTCCACCCTAATAACACCTCGATAACAGCAACTTATCCGTGTGTAAAATAGTTTAAAGAAAATTTCTATTGAGTGTGGTTATGGTTTTTCTGGCGTCTTTTTCCTTATTTATTTATGATTTTTTTTTTATAAAAAGGGAAAAAAATGTCACATAAAATTTGTTTCCTTTTCTTGGGTGGTTTCCTTTCTTTTTCTTTTTTTTTTCTTTACTTTTATGGTGGAAAATATTACGTGATAGTTTTCCACAGTTTAATAAAACAAAAATCGTTTCTATGATTTAAGTGTTTTGCTTTTTAAATATTCCAAATATTGAGATTAATTATGGGATTCGTTTAAACAAAATTTTTAAACAAAAATTATGAGCAGTTGAGTCTCAGATAGCCAATCTGTCAGGTTTTGAATGCAGTCTATCTCGACTTTTAGCTGTAACTCGGCCAAAATGTACCCCAGAACTAAAAATTTTAGCGTTTTGTATTTATGAATAAATACACTATTAGGGGAAAATGTAAAAAAAATATGTCGGAAGCAAAGTTTTAAAACTAAAAATATTCAAACACGAAAAATTGTGAATTTCTTTGATTTTTATGAACTTCAAAAAATCATAACTCGAGAAATAAATTTTTTATGGCAAAACTCCAAGAACTAACTCGATTCAGAATCTCATAATGAATATTTGTGCAAAGTTTCAGATTGCTACGATTTTTTTTAATTTTCGCCCGAAAATTGAAATTTTTCCTGATACTTTGTATGCATTTTTTGCCAAAAAAAAAATTATTTTTAAATTGGTTCAAACTTAGTGAAAAGTATCGTATTGGGTCCAGAAATGTACCCCACAAATATTTCCATTGTAAAAAATTTTCAACAAAAGTTATGAGCAGTTGAGTCTCAGATAGCCAATCTGTCAGGTTTTGAATGTAGACTTTTCTATCTCGACTATCTCGACTTTTAGCTGTAACTCGGCCAAAATTTTTAAATTGGTTCAAACTTGGTGAAAAGTATCGTATTGAGGCACCAAACAGTATGTATAAAGATTATCGCTCTAAAAAACCTGAATCAGAAATTATGTGATGAAAACTCAACATTCTATATCCTAGATCTACAATTTAAAGATCCTCCAAAAATTCTTGTTAATTAAATTCTTTTCTCACGATTCTAGCGTTTTTGCCTTTAGAAATATTCAATGAAAACAAGATTTAAAAAATATATATATTTTGTTTACTTTTGAAGCGCTTTAAAACGCAAAAATGTTTTTATTTTAATTTTTTTTTTTGAACGCCTACACACGCGATTATCGAATATTTATTTACGTAAATTTCTATCTATATATATTAATTTTTGTATCGAAATAATAATAAAACTCCTTAATACCTTTCAGGATGGATTTTTATTATTCTATGTTTGTTTAGAAAAAAAAAAAAGAAGAAGCTTAAAATCGTCAATATTTACCTTATTATTAATTTTCTCTATGTTTTTTTTTTTTTTGTTTAAACATTTTTCATTAAAATAAAAAATAAATTTATTTTTAGAAAAATAATCACTTTTGCCTCTTGTTCATTAAAAATAGAAGAGTTTTCTCATTTTCTCGCTTTTAATTTATTCTCTCTTGTAAACTGAAATGAATTTCATGATAAAACCTTACTCACTTGCTCTGTGTTGTGACATTGATGACACTACTGACATTTGTTTAGCATGAATTGAAGATATTTTGACTGTGAAATGCGTTTTCAAATTGTAAATAAAACATAAAATAAATTTGTTTTCGCTAGAAGAATTATGCGAGGGATTTAATTGCTTTTTTTTTTCTGAATAATTAATTTTATTCGTTTGCTGCATTCGGTAAAAAAAAAAAAACAAAAACCAATTTTTTTTTTTTTTTGATAGACACATAAAATTTTCCACTGTTTTAACCATAGACAGAAAAAGAAAAAAAAGTAAGGGATGGCTAAGCTGGATTGATAAAAAAATCGGTTTGCAAATTAAACGACACAATAAATTGGATGCTTGTGTTAACGATTTTTAAATAAACGACCAATTCCATATCTGGCTATATAGCTGGCATGGTCACTGAAATGGTTTAATATTATAAAAGGAAAAAAAAAGGACCCATAAAGCACAAAGTACTTAAAATAAAAATCATAAAAAAAATGTAAATAAAACAAATTTCTTATCAATAATCAAAGAAATTTTTATTTCCTCTGCTTTGGTTAACGTTATGCAAAGTGTAATAAAACCGCGAATTTGTTTCGTTTTGAAAGAAAGAAAAAAATATGTTGAGCCATAATGATTTCGTCAGTCCTTTTCGTTTAAACCGAATTTTATTCTATTTCTAAGAAGAAATAATTTTTTTTCTTTTTTTATTTTTTTTAGTGTCACTCTATGCTCGGTTTTTATGGCTTTGATGATTTTTTTCCTTCTGACCATTAAAGTACCAAAAAAAAAACGATTTTCTATAATGTTTTCAGATTACCATAAAATCTGTGCATAGTGATCAAAATCGGTCTTTAGAAACATAGCATAAGAAATATATGGGAAATAATGGGATTGTGACGATGGGCAAAAAAAAATCTCAAAAGGTTTTATTTATCCTTAAACACTAGTTGGATGGCAAAGTGAATTGTAGCACCTTGTTTAGGTTACATTTTTCTAACACAATATGATTGTCGCAAATGTTGATAGAAAAAAATCAAGAGCTTAATTCATTGCACAATCAAAACGATAATCGTCTTTTCTTTCATCTTTTTTATTACATTATTCTCTTTATTAATTTATATTAAAAAAGAATTTTTTTTTGTATGGCATAATGAATGCCTCAAAGTTCAAACGATGGAAAAAGGAAAAATTTCACATTTATAAAATGTTTATTTACTTATAAGCTGCATTAAGTTTCTATCAAACGTATGTATATAAAAAATAAAACATGTTTGCATGTTTAACCAACTAAATGCACTCAGTACATTGATTAAGCTTTTTGGAAGCAGCTGGAAAAATAAAAATATAATATGATGGAGGTTTTCCTATTTTCATTTTTCAGTTTTAATTCCAGCTACCGTGTTCTTTGTTTAATTTCAAAAATAAAATAAAACGGCATCTATAGTGCCCAGTCAGTATATATAGGTAATGAATAAAAATTCACAGATTGTGAAACCGAAATGCATTTTGTAAATTCTTTATACTTGACTTGATAAGAAAAGTTTTTGCCAAGCATTGCAAAAAAATAATTTTATTTATTTAATGCTGAGTTGTGCTTTCCTTGGTCATTTTTTTCTCTCGTTTCCTTTTTGATCCACTAAGCAAATAAATCGTCACTGAACTTTAACGTTTATTATTCCTTTGTTGCCGTTTTGTTGGAAGCACATCGATACATAAATTTTCGTTAACTCTTTCTCATTTTCTTCTGATAATATCATGTATTGTTATTGTTATCATTGTTATTATTATTATTATTATTATTATTATTATTATTATTATTATTATTCTGTTAAGCAAGTTTCTTTAACTTTACTCTGGCAACAATTTAATTCAAATCTGTCTAACTAAAATCGTGACGAGCTTTTGTAATTTTCAATTCTTTTCTTTCCTTTTTTTTTCTTGTACGTTCGTTACTCGCAGTTTGTTTGTTTATTTAACATTGCTGGTGATGATGATGGTATTGGTTGTTCTATGTCCTTTTTATTTATACAAAAAAAAAAAGGAAAAAAGTATTTCACCAAAACTAGAGCACACAATCATATTAACAAAATTGTGTTTATACATTTTTTTGTTTCATTAAAAATAAAGTTCGATAGCAATAAAATGAAATGAAATAAAAAAAATATTTATTTTTTTAAGCATAAAATACCAATATTCAAATGAGTAAATGAAAATAAAAGGAAAGAAGTTAAAAAATGGGGAATCCCTAGTTTAAAAAAAAAACCCTATCTGGTAACACTTTTTATGATTCATTAAAAAAAAAAAAGAAAAATTCCCAATAAATAAAATCCATAAATAAAAATATAATAAAATCACGTTTAAATGTGTGCTTTTGCTGTGCTTTTATTTATTTAACAATGGATTTTGTTTTTACAAAATTCATTCTAGATTTCTCGAGCTTTAATTGTGATATTTTTATTATTTTTATTAGTTATTATGATTTTTTAATCAAGGCTTCGAATTCGGTATTTGATTAATCAAATGTAAAAGGATTTTTTTTTATTATGTTGATTAAAGTGGATAAGACGCGGTTTTTATTAAAGCATTACGTGATTAGATTTTTTTTTATATAACTGGTTCGCATGAATAGAGAGAAGTGAGTGCATTAACACTAAAACCAAAAGTAATTTATCACACTGGGTTTTCCCTTTTAAATCACACATTGTACGATCTGTTTATCGCATAACAAGGGTCATAAATAACCTTGCATACGTTACACACATTTATTAAAATTCGTTATTCGAAATTCAACGACGACGACATCAAAATTAATTAAAAAAAATTTTCTATTCTTAAAACGAATCAGTAGCAGCAGCAGCAGCAATCGTTCGTTCGTTCTTCCTATCTTCCATCTGGTCTTTAGTTTTTCATTTTTTTTTCTGCTTCTCAATTTTTATTTCATTTTAATTATATTTTGAATTCTTATAGCCCAGAGAGAAATATATTTTTTTTAAATGATTTTACGTCATTCAAGTCTTTTATTTTTCTTTCGGGGTTTTTTTTTTTTTCTTTTTTCTTTAATTAGTTTATTTTTACTTTTAATTATGTTTTCTTATTTTTATTGTCTGATTATTGCCTTTAGTCTTAAAAAAAAAATTTTTTTTTGAATCGCCGCACCAGAAGTGTGTTTTTTTTTTTTCAGACTAGGCGAATAAGCTAAACCTCTGCTCAAGCCATAGTCACTTATTTTACTTTACACGTTCACCTGATTTACATTACTTACGTTACGTAACATCGCTTATTATAAAAAAATATATTTTTATTTACATTACTTGATTATTTATTTTATATAAAAAAAAATCTCCGCTTTTTTTTTCTTTTAATTTAATTATTTTTAATTTTAATTAAAAATCGAATCAAAAAGCAAAATTTGTTTAATTAGTTTCATCAAGTTTAATTGTTTTTCACGTTGTTTTCATCAGAAATAGAAGCGAAAAGGATTAATTTAATGGTAAAAAGAATTTTTTTTTAATGTATTTTGTTGGATTGTTTATGGTGTCAACAATTTGTTGAGCAGAATAGTTTTATCGCTTTTATGCAACGATTCTGAATATAAAAACTATTTCCATCCAATACGAATAATGAGAAAACTTTTTCTACCAGATAATTAACAAAAAAAAAAAAAAAATAATCATCCCACGCATTCATTAAAAAAAAAAACAGAAAATGCAAACATAGAGCCTGATAAACATAGAATCAACGAAAAATCAACAAAAAAAAACGAAAAAAGAATTTTTTCTCCGCTGCTTCTTTAATTTATTTTTAATTAAATTAAATTAATTTTTTTTTTGTTGTTAAGAATAAATTATGCGCACTTTCCTCTTCGTTGCGTTAGTAAAAAAAAAAAAAAAAAGTTAGAAGATGATGAGAAGAAGAGGAAGAAAAACATAAACATAACCTAATTTTTCACGCTTTTACTTAGTTTTTCTCATTAATTTTTCTTTTATTTGTTGCTGCTGTTTCTCCTTACTTGCTCTTCATTTCGTTTTTTTTTTTTTTTTCGTTTTTTTATTTCTTTTCTTGAAAAACATTTTTTTTTTTTATTTTTCTGTGTTACAAAGTGTTTAGCACATTGGCGCCGCATCCCATTAATAACGCGCGTAAATCATTCTTGTCTTTAGACGATTTATACAAATTTTATTTAAAATTTTTTTTAAATTTTTTTTCGTTTTTTACAAAAATTTCATATGTTGATTTGTTGATTAATTATTATAATTTATTAAATGTTGTAATCTAATGCGTTCGTCGTACCTCGTTTAATAATTATTTCTAGAGAAACATAAATTAATTAAATTGATTTCATGACTTGTTATCATTTCGAAGAAAAAAAAATTTTCTTTTCATTAATTTAATTAATTAATTAATTAATTATAATCCAGATGTGAATTTATAAAATAATCAAAAAAAAAAAAAAATAAAAATTAAAAATTCCTCCATTTAAATGTGTTGTTAAATGGTTTTGTTAAGTCATACACTTAAAAATACACAAAATTTTATTTTATTTTATAAAATAAGCGGAAAATGGTTCTTTTTTTTTAATTCAAATTAAATTCTACGGATTAAAAATAGAAAAAGAAAATTATATTCTCCTGTGTAAATTGTTTAAATATGACTTAACTAAGTCAATAAAAATTACTATGCAACTTTCTTATAACAAAAGTGTATACAACTCGACTTAAAAATGATTACAAAACAAAAAAAGCATCGAAAATCTTTTTTTTTTGTTTAAACTAATCAACAGATGTTTGTGTCAAAACTTAACCAAAAGAAAAATCAAAATTAATCGCGAGAAATCAGATAATGACAACGACATGTTGCCTTTTATCCCATAATTATCTTTGATTTTCTTTGTTTGTATATCGTTGCCCTTTTCCCATATTTTTTACTTTTCTTCTCCTGGTGGTTAGAGGTGTTTCCTTTATATAAAAACATGTGAAGTTTGTTGAACACAAGTTTGTTGCCGGGTTTGTTACCGGGTTTTAGACTGAATTTTTCTTTTATTTTAAAAAAATATATATATATGTGAAGTAGGTCACAATTTATGTAGTCTTAAGGAAATTAAAGTTATTTTTATTTTATTTCTTCGAAACTGATAAGAACAAAAATCAATCGTTATACGTTGACTTCACGTTTTAAGAATTGTGCAAAACGGAAAAATTAAGCATTGATAAGAGTGAATATGCTGGAGAGGAAAAAAAAAACAACAAAAAGCTTAATGGGTATCTAACTAGATATATAATAACAATTTTATCACGATTAGTAAAAGATCTTGTCTCATTTAAACTTTTTTTTTTAATCTATAAGTTTTGTTGGTTTGTCAAAATTACATCCGGAAAGTTTTGTCTTTAGAGATTAATTTGTTTGTTTAAAAGTTTTCTAGAGGATCCCATTGGTTAAAAAAAAAAAAAAAACATTGAAATGTAATCAAGAAAGTAAAAGCTGCTGATTGGTTTGTTATTATTTTGATTATTAGTGCTTTTTAGGACACAAAACTGTGAACAAAGTTTCAGTGACATTTTTTTTTTTTTTTTTTGAGTAATTTATTCTTTAAATTAATTTCTATGAGCTTTAAGAAAGAATAATTGATTAAAGCCAATGCCCTGGATATATTGCCAAGTGAAAATGTTTGAATATAGCGTGGTATAATTTAGCCACTACAATGCAAATATTTATATTTAAAGTGCGCCACCAATTGCAACCCCCAAACAAGGTCATGCCACATTGTTAGTTTTTAATAAAAAAAAAAAAAATTTCTTTTGGCAAATTCCATTGTTTACTCCACTCGTTAATAATTAATCAATGTTGGTTCTGTTGTTTGCCTTTAAAAATGATTTTTTATTTTCTCTCTCTCTCGTTGCCTTTATACACATTTAATTAATTTTTTTTTTTTTTTTGTTGTGTATAATTAAACAATTAAATTTAATGTATGTTAAATTAAAATTTAAACTAAATATTTATATACATTGAGAGTAATTTGCTTGTTGTATACTTGGGTGTTCATTGACGCTTGCTTCATAGTATTTAGGTATTTTAAAAAACTATAAAATAATTGACTTTAGTTGTTACTTAAGATAAGCATAAAAGCTTTTTGTTTATATTCAGTTAATTTAATTTAAATAAATATTTAAATAATTAAGCAACAAGTTTCTGCCTTTTTGTGTTTCTGTTTTTTTTTTTTTTTTCGTTTGTTTATTCAGTCGTTATAACCGAAAGGTAAAGTAAACAAACAAATGATGAGAAAGAAATGAAAACGCAAAAAGAAGCTTGTGGCTTATATTGTAATGTTTTCTATAAAGCTAGGAAGAATAAAAAAAACCTAAGCCAATCAACCTAGTAACGCACAGTACAACACACCTGTCACGGTAATACGGATATACGGAAATAAAGCACTTTCAATAGCTGAAGCTTTTCTTTTCTTCTTTCTTCTTATTTCATGAACATTTTTTTATTTACGGATGATAATACGACAATATTATGTTGTTATCATCAATTGATGATTTTTCATTTTTCCTTTTTTTTCTATTCTTTCTTACCTGATTCTTTGTTTGTTTGCTTGGGCTTTTGAATTTTTATTTTTATTATTCTTGAATATAATAAAAGCTTTAAACGTTAAGAAGATTACAATTTTTTTTTTTCATTTTTATTTTCATTTTTATTTTCATTTTATTGTTATCCAATTTGTTGTTCGTCAGAAAAGGGTGAACAAATAAAAAAAAATTGTCATTCTCTACTCGGTTCCATTGTTCACCTGATATTTTTCAATGATATTTACTTTTTCAGTAGAATAATTAATAAAATGTCCACAAAGCTGCAAAATAACTGAGTAATACAAAGAAGAAAAAAATCATTTTGAAACACTGTGGCATTGCTATTAACACGTTTTTGCATAAAAGTAAATTAAAAAAAATAAAAAATCATTTTAGAAGAGCATCATAGAGCATAAAATAATTTCTTTTTTCGAATAGTGTTGTTAACAAAATAAATAAATAATTAAATAATTTTATTGATTTATAAAAAAAAAAAAAATAATAAATTGTTTCTTATGTTTTTATTAACAGACGATGGCGGGACCCGTTCCCAGATGGGAGAAATTGTCCCCAAGTGAATTTCAACAGCTGCAAGATTTTGCCTCGTGTAAGTTTTCATCATTTCATTCCATTTCGTTTCATTTTCTATTATTTTTTTTCCTCATATTTTAACATAATAAATAAAAGCAAATAGAAAAAAGTAAATTTAATACCAAAAAAATAAAAAAATAAATTTATTTCACATCTATACTGTGTGATATGTTTAATTTCTGTGTTTGTTTGCTTTTTGTTCATGTTTTCGCTTTCGCGTTTTGATAAATAATAAAGAAATAAAAGCATAAGACACACACACACATACACCAAAAAATATGCTTAATATTTAATTTTTTTTATTACACAAAAAGCACAAGAAATATAAAAAATTTGTTGAATGAATTTAAATATTAAAAAACGCGTGACTTGTGGGTCTCTTAGGTATTTGTCTCAGTTTGAGTAAAACCATACGACGTTATAAACAATCGAAAAGAAAATTCATACAAAAATAAATTAAAAAAAAAAAAAACACACACACACACAAGAGAGAAATACTTGAGATGAAAAAATGTCACAAAACGTGTCGCACTGTGTGACTGTTTTAGAAAAATCTAAAAGAAATTTCCATTAAAAATAAAAAAAATAAAAATTTCCATTTTTTTTTCTTTCTTCCTTTATTGACTTTAGATTCAACAAGAAAATTACAAGATGTCTTGCTGGAGTTCTGTTCCCCGGAATCAATACCACGTTTTCATCCAGATGGGGTAAGTTACAGTTTTTTTTTTTTATTATTATTTCATCTTAAATAAGCTTTAGACTTAAGTTTTAAATAAATAAATGAAGAAAAAAAAAATTCTTTTTAATCAAAGTGCGTCCAAACGTTAAAATTTTTCCATTCCCGTCAGTCAATTTATGTGACTTTTGTGTGCTTTGTATTTACAATAAAACGGCAATAAAATGCCAGGAAAAATGTAACAAAGATAAAAAAAAATAAGCGAAAGCTGTCTGCTGTTAATCCTTAAATCAAATTTAAACAAATAAATGAAAAGACAGAGAGAAAACTTTCACCAGTAAAGTTAGTAACAGCCAGAGTCTATAGCTGGCTTTCGTTGTTTCAATTTGTGTTGTCGAAACATACACAAAAAATAATTCTGGAAAACAAGCTTTATGATAAATAATACGAACTTTGTATTATTATTATTATTATTATTATATTTCGTCTTGGAATAATAAATTAAAATAAAAATGAAAATGAAAATAAAGGAAAGAATGACTTAAGAAGCTTTTATTCAACTTTTCATCAATTTTTTTATTTTCTCTCGTAACCAAGTTTAGCGAATTTTACATATTTTTTTTTTCTATAAAATTTTAATGATATTATGGGTTTTCTATGAATAAAATTCACCAAAAAAAAAAAAAAATAATAAATATTAAATAAAATCGTGGCACAAAAAAAAAGTTCTTCGTGAAAAGTTAGTTTTATGTGGCTGCTTTTCTGTTGCTGAACATTTTCTTCGATATTTATTTTATTTTTTCTTCCCTTATTTTGACACATATTAATTTTACGTTCTTTCTGTTTCTTTTTCTATTTTATTTTCAGTTTTTATTGTGTGCGTGTGTGTGTGTGTAAAAACAAATGGAAAATTTTAATGAATTGTCACTTTGACAGTTAATTGACATTTGCACGTGTTTTGTTTTGTTTTGTTTTTATTGGGCCCTCTCATATTTTTGTGGCTTTTTTTTCATTCTTCTTATTTAAATTTTTAATTCGTTAATTAGAGAGAAAACATCCTTTTACAAGTTCTTTGTAAGTAACCTTTAAAAAATTTGCCTGCCCTACTTAAATAAAAAATAAATTAAAAAAAATTCTATGCTATAAATGGCCATCTGGTTTCTTTGCCATAATTCTTATTTTTGAAATAGAAGCTTAATTGTTAATAAAAAAAGAGAGACGAAATATAGAATTTTTGACGTAATTTATGAACGGATAATGTTAATGCACTTTTCTATATGCACAGCTAGCTTTCTGTTGATTTTAATGTTTGTAAAAAAAAGAAGCAAAACGAAGCTTTATTAACAAGATTAATGGATTTAATTTTGTTTAATCCAGATAAAATCGATGCTTTGTCATCATGCATGTTTATTATTATTTATTTTTGTTGAATAATATGTTTGTGCTTTTAAAGGATATTATTATGATGCCTTTCTCTATGCTGTTACCTTTCGTTTAATAATTTATTTAAATAAATAATTTTTTACCCCTTTTTTTCACCAAAATTAATTTAAAGTAAATTTTTGAAATTCTTGTAATGAATATTAATATTAATAATAATGATAATAAAGAAAGAAAGATCAATATTACGTAAATATAAATAATTAATAAAACATTCCTTATGGTTGTTTTCCTTGCCTCCTTCATCATCGTTATTCTCTAACGTACATTGCTTTGGCATTTCGACGATTTTTTTTCCTTTTCTTATATTTTTTCAAATTTCTGTTGCCTCAATTTTTGGTTTTTAATAGAAAATAAAAAAGAAAGAAAAATGACTAAAAAAAAAAAAAATTGTATATGTATGACGCAGCAAATATATGCGGTTGAACCATCCACCCAACATCCCCAAAAACTCAACCATAAACAATATTAAACCAAAAAGAAAGCAAAAAAAAAAAATATATTCCCATTTACACAACTAAATTTTAATCTTGTACAATATTTTTATGTACCACCATCCATTACCAATGCGCTAGTAGCACCCTTATCACCCACACCAGAAATAATAATAATAATAAAAAAAAAACGAAAAAACATTTCATTTTGCTATCATTTCGTTATATAATCATCATCCAATTTCGAATCATCCATCTAAGAAATATTTTAACTCGAAAAAGAAAAAAAAAAAAAAAAAAACAGACAGCAACCAATACCCTGCCACCCACATATCACTTCAGGAAAACACCCATTACTTTCTTTACATGTGTTTAAACAGAGAAAGGAAAAAAAAAAGAAAGCTTGACGCGCGTTTATTATTTTGTCATCTTTCGTTTTGTTTTTTCGTTGTGGTTACGTAATATTTTCGTCTCTTGTTTTAAGATTAAATCGTGAAAAGATGATAATAGCGACGAAATAAAAATAAAACTAAAGAAAAGAACGAAAAAAATAGGAAAAGCAGCCTAACGAGGACATATCTTAAATTTATATACACAAATAACTAGAGGGAGGTGTCAATGGTTGGTTGGTTTTTATTTTCGTGCTTCTTCTTTCTATTTTTTATTTATTTCCTTCTTCTGTGTATTCGTCTTATGTTCGCTTAATTTGTCGTTTATCCTTGAAATGTTTTTTTTTTTTTCATTCATTCTTGTCTCCTTTTTCATTTGTAATATAAATATAGAACACGTGATGCTGATTATAATTCAACTGTCAGTGTATTTTGTAGAGAGAATATGATTTTGGGTGGAAAATATTTTTATTTTTTTTTTTTGCTTATTAATGAGTTGTGTTTGTGGCGAATTCGCTGTTTTAATATTATCTAAAACATAAAAGGACATCGAAATAAATATAAATATAAAAATAAGTAATAATAAATCCACCCACGCTACCTATCATATAAATACATTTTTAGTATAATTCATTGAATTAAATCAAAAGCTTTATCTCAAAATAAAGCTTGAAAAGAAAATTAATAAAAAATTCCTTAGTCCACGTTTAATAGGAATAATTTTTTTTTTTTTTATTTTATTTAAATAAATGAAAAGCTCACTCAAAGCTGCTCTACCTTTTGTAATTTTTTTCTTTTCTTTTCTTCTTTTTTGAGTAATTTAATTTTCTTATTTGCTTTCTGACATGATAGTCGTTGGAAATCGATAAATAGCTCAAAGCTGGTGCTTTTTTCTTCTTCGTTTTTTATCTTTCTATTTTTTAACTTTCTTATCTTCTCTTTTGTTGATTTTTTTCTTCTTCGTTTTTTTTTCAATAAAAACAAATAAAAAAAAAACGAAGTAGAAGAAAATTAAAGTAAAAAAAAAATTATACGAATTCCTTTTATTTTTATTTTCATTTCTCTATAATATTGAAAAGAATAAAAAAAAAATATTTTCCTTTTATGCTTTTTTATTTCTTCCTTTTCTTTTTTCGTTTTTCGTTTTTTTTTCCTTTTGTGGTGTTTTTGTTGGTGCTTTTTTCTTTCTCTCCCTCTCTCTGTGTATGTCGAATTCAATCAAAAAGAAAAAATTTCCATTGCTTTAAGTATGTGATAAGCTTTTCAAGTATAATAAATAAATGAAAAATAAATAATAAAAATGTGGAAAAAACAAACGAAACAAGACGAGATTAAAATGAAAGGGAATGGTTAGTCCTTAGAACCGGATACTTTACTTAACCCAACTGGTTAAATGTGGAATTCGTTGAGAACAAAAAAAATCTTTTTTCTTTCCAGCCCTTTTTTTTGTATGCGCTATTACTTAAGTCGCTTTTATTCGTAGTTTCATTAATCCGCCTTTTGTCCATTATTTTATTTAATTCTGTTTTTGTTTACTTTTTTATTATAATTTTTTTTTTCTTGCTGCTATAAAGTAGAGCGAGCGAAATAAGTTATTTAAGCGCTTTATGCGTATTACTTCCAGTTGGAATGAGTGCTTTTCTTTAAAGCTTCCTGTTTATAACCGATTTTATTTTATTTCATTAAATAATAATAATAATAATAATTTACTTGTTGTTTGGCGGAGTGGGGGGTGAGTGTAAATGTAATCAAATGTTAATTTTAATCACAAAAGCTGTTATGTTTTGTAGTAAGAAATGTGGCCTGCTGATGGTTTACTATACTCATAATTTAATGAAAATAATTTTAGATCCGATCAGTACGTGTTTACATACTCAATGAACGTTAATGGCAACAAGATACTTACTGAAATCATCCTGCTCATTCCTTTGTCAACTAATAAATGTTGAAAATAAATAACAACAAAAGCTGTGCAACAAAGGATAAACGCGCAATTTGCTTATTATTAAAGAAGTAATCGAAAAATGATAAAAGCATATGTTTGTCGTTGGATATAACGTTATAACGAATAATAGGATAAATAAAATGAGAAGAGAGGAGAGTCAATTGAAAAATAACTGAAACATATTGAGCTTTTATTATTGTTTAACATTTATTACATCCGGAAATATTATTTTATGCTTTTTATTACTTTGTTCAGCGATAGTAACGCCTGTATTTATGATTTAAATTTTTTTTTACTAACTTTAAGGGAAATTAAAGCTGTGATGAGTTGTGTACAAGGAAGTCCTTTAGTTGTTAAACAATTTTTGTAACACGAAACATGCAATTAATAAAATGGGAAAATTTTCCCTTAGTTTTCTTTCCTTTTTATTTTATTTTTAGTAATAATAATTATAATTATTGTTTCTTCTATTTTTTTTCCTCTTCTACTTCTTCTTTTTAGTCCGTTTTAGTCCTGTAATATGACCTTAATATTTCTGAAAAAAATTTACGAATCAGAAGAATGAAAAAAAAAAACAGAAGGCAGAAGATAACTAATAATTTATTATCACCCTTTAAATGTGTGTATATATCCACCCTTCTTGTTATTTCTTTGATATTTTAAATAAAATGAAGGAAAAACATTTTTTTTTCTTTTTCCCAAAAACGTGGCATTGTTGTGCTTTAATTTCGGCAAAAAAAAAAATTAAAAAATTCACCAGCAAAAAAACTCCATCCACTCAATTTTATTTTATTTACAATAATCCAAAATAACAGCAAAATAAACCGTTTAATAATCTTAAAATAGCAAACGAAAGGCAAAATAATAATAATAAAAAAAAACAAAAAACAAAAAAGCTTCTTCTATTCTCATTCATTTTTATCTAACGAAAGCAAACAAACAAACAAAATAAACAAAAAATAAAAACTTTGTTGGTTAAAAGTAGGAAAGTTTCCCCTACTTACAACATGAGAAACGTTTTGTTGTTTTTGCTTGCTATAGCAACCGAGTGACGTCACTCCGTTAAGGGGATACATTATTATACCCAAAAACAAGAATGATAAAAAAAAAATAGAAATAAAGTAAAATTAATCGACAATTTTACCGTCATCGTTTGCTATTTTTATATAACGAGAAAAAGGAAAAAAAAAAAAAAAGCGAATAAACTTTTAAAGCTTTAACGCGCGCTATATATACATACATAAGTGTTGTGTGCAATTTATTGCTTAACTACTATTGTTATTATTACAAATATAGTTATAAAATGAATTACTATTCCGCCCCTATTCTCTTTGACGTCATACATTCAATTTTTTCTTTTTTTTTTTTTTTTATTCACATAGATAGCGATATGATAATGCTGTTCAGCCGCACGTAACCGATACTCATTCTGGTATTTTTGCCTTTAAAGCTTCTTCTTCTATTTTTATTTTTTTTTTGTTTTCTATTTTATCATTGTATGTGTGTTGGTGGGTGTATTTATTTTTATTATGTTGGCACAAGCTCACATAAACTTTCGTTATGTCAAACTTTATTTATTTTGCAATAGAAAATTCTGAATAATTTTTTTTTTTTCTTCTGTATTTTTCTGTATTTTTGGCTTAAATATAATTATTTTCTTTCTAATTTACTTGCACACATTAATCTTAGAACAACCACCCATTCAGTAAAACATAGACACAAACATTTTTTGGAAGATAAAAATAATTATCCATTGTGTCTGTGTTCACATGATCAAAAGTGATTTTGATTTCGATTCAGCAGAATTATTTGTTAATTTTGTGTTAAAATATTTTTTTTTATTATTTTTTTTTTGCCACACAAAACTATAGTAATAGCTCGTTTTCGTTCTTGTCGTTGTAATTTAGTAAGATAAATGTCAAAATAGTAGGTAATAATGAACAAAAGCACGATAAGGAGTTATTATTTTATATTTATTTATTTATTTATCTTTTCTTATTGTTGTTTGTTCTTTAAGAAAGTTTCTATTTATCTAGCTGGTGTCATCGTATCGTATAATCACTTGAAGCTTTTATTTATTTGTTATAGCTTTAACTTAAAGCTATCGTCCTCTTATTACAAACAAAAATCGTGTTACAATGAGTTGTTTTCTCGGTAAATTTAGTCAGTTTTGTTTTTGTGGTGTCTTTAAATGGATGACGTATTATGCTGTTTGTGTTGTGTTTTTTGTTGGGGGTGGAATTAATATTTCTTTCACCAACAAATAAACATAAATTAGAAATTGTAACAAAGGCGTAAAACATTACGTAAATCTGTTAAATATAGTTTATTATGACTATTCTATGAACTTTAAAAAATACCACAATTTTGCACTGATTTTACTTACCACCCGTTTTTTTTTTTTTATAATCTAATTACCAATTACATGATTAAATAAAATTTAATTAAAGTTAAGTTACAGTTATGTTGAGAAGCAACTAGAGTTTTCTTCTTTTATTTCAATTACTGCTTCCGTTTCATATTTAGCTTAATTACTTAAAAGAAAAATAAAAAATGAAAATTTTTTCTTCAATTTCGGTTATAAAACTGACCACTCGTGTGTATTTAAAGTGGCCAGTGGAATTGTTAAAGCTGATGTGAGAATTATCTAATGTATTTCTCATCATTTTCTTCTTATTTTTCAAATTTGTTTATTTGCTTTAATTTGTTTATGTAAACAAATGGTGGCAACCATAAGGGTTCATATGAATTTTAGTTTTGATTTCATTTCACTGTGAAAGTTTTCCATTTTTTTTTTTTTTTTTTACTTTTTGGTATGGTTTGCTGCTGCTTTCTGTATTTTAACTGATTTGTTATTCACCCCTAGTCACCTGTATATATTTATTTTTTAACTTGTTTACTTGCTGTTGCTATTTTTACTTCTTTTTTTTTATTAATATAAAGCAATTTCATTACGAAGCGAATCGTGATTTTTATATATTATTAAATTTTCTTCTGCTTTCTTTTTAAATATTTTATTGCAACATAAATTTTGTCATTTGTCGTTTAGTTGGCTGTAAACAACATTTTAATGTAAATGAATTTGTTTTTTTTTTTTCTTTTTGGTGGTTGATAGTGTACACTGTTGTGGTTTTAAATTTGTTGGAAGTCTTTTTTTTTTCGAAGGATTCTCTTCTAATCTAATCATTTTTAATTATTTTTTATAATCGATTTACTTGTTATCTGACTGCATAATACAAAAATAAATCTAAATCGAAAGAAATAATCAACAATTGATGGATCAGGGGAGTAAATTGTAAAAAAGTTTTCCTAATAAATTAATTAATTTCGTTATTTTCTACCTTTC